>CM053038.1:161205008-161514998 GCA_028564925.1 Lithobates sylvaticus
GCTTATCGAAATCTGGAAGCCCCCTTTAACAAGGGGACCCCCAGATCCCCCCCCCCCCTGTGTGAAATGGTAAGGGGGTACAAAAGTACCCCTACCATTTCACCAAAAAAGTGTCAAAAATTGTAAAAATGACAGGAGGCGGTCTTTGACAATTCCTTTATTAAAATCTTCTTTCTTCATCCTTCGGTTTCTTCATCTTCTCCTTCCGTCATCTTCTTCCATCTTCTTCTTCCATTTTCTTCTTCCTCTGGCGTCGGTGTCTCTTCTTGGGCCACTCCTCGCAATGGGAGGCTCCCGCTGTGTGAGGCTTCGCTCCGTCTGACAGGTCTTTTATAACGGAGGGCACCTGGTGACCCCGCCCCCCTCTGACGTCATGGGGAAAACCATAGGGAATTCCCCATGACGTCTCCGTGCGTCAGAGGGGGCGGGGTCACCAGGTGCCCTCCATTATAAAAGACCTGTCAGACGCAGCAAAGCCTCACACAGCGGTAGCCTCCCATTGCGAGGAGTGGCCCAAGAAGAGACACCGACACCGACGCCGACGCCATGGAAGAAGATGCCGGACGAGAAGGACGAGAAGACCAGCGCAAGAAGAAGCGGATCGGAGGAAGAAGATGATGGAAGAAGAAGATGGAAGAAGATGCCGGAAGGAGAAGATGAAGAAACCGAAGGATGAAGAAAGGAAGACCAGAAGAAAGAAGATTTTAATAAAGGAATTGTCAAAGACCGTCTCCTGTCATTTTTACCATTTTTGACACTTTTTTTGGTGAAATGGTAGGGTACTTTTGTACCCCCTTACCATTTCACACAGGGGGAGGCGGGATCTGGGGGTCCCCTTGTTAAAGGGGCTTCCAGATTCCGATAAGCCCCTCGCCCGCAGACCCCCACAACCACCGGCCAGGGTTGTGGGGAAGAGGCCCTTGTCCTCATCAACATGGGGACAAGGTGCTTTGGGGGTCTCAGACCCCCAAAGCATCCTCCCAATGTTGAGGGCATGTGGCCTGGTATGGTTCAGGCAGGAGGGGGGGCGCTCTCGTCCCCCCCTCTTTTCCTGCGGCCTGCCAGGTTGTGTGCTCGGATAAGGGTCTGGTATGGATTTTGAGGGGGCCCCACGCCATTTTTTTTGGCTGGGGTTCCCTTTAAAATCCATCCCAGACCTTAAGGGTCTGGTATGGATTTTGAGGGGGACCCTACGCCATTTTTTTTTTGGCTGGGGTCCTTAATATCCATCCCAGACCTGAAGGGCCTGGTTATTGAATTTGGGGGGACCCCCACGCTTTTTTTTTTGTTTTTTTTATCAATGAATGACAGTTCTCTGTGTTACGGGAGCCATCAATTCATTAGCCGCGAGTGCTTTTAAATAGCTTTTTTCCTGCAAAAATTACACTTTTTGCAGGGACAGTTCTAAGCACAGGAAACCTGCCCCCCTTCACAGGCAACCTATAGACACCCCCAGATGTGATACTGCAATGCTGTACTAACAGAACGCACCCACAAATCCCCAGAAATACAGCACATATTGTCAGCAGTCAGCAGCACACTGACACGCTGACACTGAAACACAAGGCGGCGGCCCCTTATACCGCGTGTACTAAAGCCCCTGAGCTATAATTGGCTACAGGCATCCTGCATGCTTGGCCAATCATCAGCCAGCATTGCACTGCGACTGGCGCAATGCATTGCGGGCCGCTCGCATCACACCAATTTGATGCGAGCGGCCCAAATAGTTCTGGGCTCGCCGAACGTGCGAACGCCCGATGTTCGATACGAACATGGGTTCGAATCGAACACTGGGCCCATCCCTAGTGTCTAGTTAATTCTATATATATATATATATATATATATATATATATAATATATATATATAGTGCATAAATAAGTTAATATACATTTGACTATTTTTTCTTCCTTTTACATTTTAGAATAAAGGGGACTGCTGGAGAAGGGGCACTAAGGGTGTCGAAACCTTTGGAGATTGAAATTTTATTTCAAGTAATAATAATATAAAAATATAATTATTATATAATGAATAATTAGTAAATTTATATCATAATTTAATTAGCTTTATTTTAATTTTTATTTATAAAAAAAAAAATATATATATATATATATATATATATATATATATATATATATATATATATATATATATATATATATATATATATCATTTTTTTATGATATATTTATTTAGGTATAGAGATGAGATATATATAGATATAGAATGTGAAAATGTTATAAAAAAAAAAAAAATTGTGTCACTATTTTTCTAATCATCAGTAATTTTAAAAACTCTAATGCCGCGTACACACTAAGGGACTATCCCGCAGGAATGTCCGCTGAACTCGAGTCCGCCGGACAATCCCCTCGTGTGTGCGCGCCGGCGGACTTTTTTGGCGCCAAAAGTCCGGCGGACTAGGTTTTAAGTTTTGTTTTAAAATTATCCGCTGGACTTGGCAGACCGTTAGTATGCTAGTCCGCCGGACTTTTGAAATGAACGGACTTGCCCACACACGGAGCAGTCCGTGTTATAGAAATAATGCTTAAATATATATACAAATGTATTAGGATAAAAATTAATTTTCCTCATTTTATTTTCAGATTACATCAAAATGCCAAATTGCATTTTTGATTCCTAACCACATAGAACTGGCTATAAAGAAAAATATCCAGATGTAAAATTACATCCATTTCCAAAAAATGTTGAAATGATAAAAATCTGGATTTCTTCAGCTGGTTTGACAGATGAAGATCTTATAATTGCAGCTAATGAAATTTTTAAAGACACTAGAGCAGATCGTTATAGAATGTGCTCTGCCCACTTTTCTTCTGAGTCCTATTACCAAAAAAAAATTAAATTTCTTTTAACCACTTCAGCCCCGGACCAATTGGCAGCCAAAGGACCAGGCCCCTTTTTGCAATTCGGCACTGCGTCGCTTTAACTAACAATTGCGCGGTCATGCGACGTGGCTCCAAAACAAAATTGGCGTCCTTTTTTTTCCCACAAATAGAGCTTTCTTTTGGTGGTATTTGATCGCCCTGCGGTTTTTATTTTTTGCGCTATAAACAAAAAATAGAGCGACAATTTTAAAAAAAATTCAATATTTTTTACTTTTTGCTATAATAAAATATCCCCAAAAAATATATAAAAAAACATTTTTTTCCTCAGTTTAGGCCGATACGTATTCTTGCAATAATAGGTAAAAGGTATACAGAGGACGTATATATAGTGTGCGAATCAACCTTATTACAATAATAGATCTTAAATAAATATACTGTTGCCAATAAATCGCAATTATCGATTATTGATTAGTTTGCGCAAAAGTTATAGCGTTTACAAAATATGGGATAGTTTTATAGCATTTTTATTAATATTTTTTTTTTATTTGTAATGGCGGCGATCAGCGATTTTTATTGTGATTGCGACATTTTGGCGGACACATCGGACATTTTTGACACATTTTTGGGACATTTGTCATTTATACAGCAATCACTGCTATTTAAATAGCACTGATTCCTATGTAAATGACAGTTGTAGTTAGGGGGTTAACCACTAGGGGCGGGGAGGAGTCAGTGTGACGTGTTGTGTTTTTTTTTACAGTAGGGGGCGTGGCTGTACGTCTGACGTCATTGATCGGCGTTCCCGATGACAGGGAACCGCCGATCACTGACAGTCAGTGTAGGAAGCGCGGGGAGAGGTTTGTTTACATAGACCTCTCCCCGTTCTTCAGCTCCGTAACCCGATCACGGGATACCAGCAGCGATCGGGTCCGCTGATCCCGCGGCCGTGGTCACGGAGCTCCCGACCGGGTCGCGCGCCCCCCCCTGGGCAGGCAAATTAAAGGGGACGTACAGGTACGTGCTTTTGCCTGCCCGTGCCATTCTGTTGACGTATATCTACAGGAGGCGGTCGGGAAGCGGTTAAAAAACGATGCTGCTTCATCAATTTTTCCAGAAGACAGATCTATTACTTTAAAAAAAAGAAAGGAACCTCTCTGCTCCCAATGTCATAAATCTTTGGAAAAGCAGATTACAACACGTGAATTTGGTACCCAAACCGTCGCAGAAGATTTTAATTCTTCTATTTCCGAACAATCCTATGGATTTCTTGCCAGTTATCATGACATATGTCAGGATCATAATTATTCTGTGTCCTGTCCTATTGTTGACCCAAGGCATTTGAAATCTACTCCTGCCAAAAAAAAAAAAATATATATGATGATTCAGAATTACAAATCACCCCTATCAAGAATGATGTTCCACTGTTTGATGGTGACTTTTGTGAATCTCCAACTAATGCTACACCATTTTTTTCTCAATCTGAACAAAGTGAAGAGAATCCCATAGAGGCTATGGATACCACAGACCCGAATACAACACTTGATGAAAGTTATGTACCAGATGTTTCACAAATTTCTGAAAGTGATATATCAAGGGCAGAAAGTAGCTTTTCAACGTGTAATACTATTACACCACCACCCAATCAATCTGTATGTGTTGACGAAAGGAAATTCCTAGTCTTTGAATCCTGTCTTGATACATTGTTTGAACATATACGTTGCTCCAAAGAGCTATGTTTCGAAAAAATTATAAAGTTAGATAAAGTGTTGGTTGGCAGCTTACTAAAAGTGTATAGTACATGTAACGAAAAACATGAAATGCTTATTTGGGAAAGTCAACCAAAAATTGCAAATTTTGCGGCTGGCAATGTTATTCTAGCTTCAGCCATTACTTGCAGTGGTTCATCATTTACAGTTGTCAAGCAAATGATGGATCTATGCAATATTCCGATATTTTCAAAGGCAACTTTCCACAAATATCAGACAAAATTCATATATGGTGGAATTGATCACACCTGGGTTGAAGAAAAAAAATAAATAAAATCCAACATGCAAACAGAATCACTTTATTTCGTTGGTGACGGACAGTGCGACAGCCCCGGCTTTTCTGCTAAGTACTGCACTTATACCATGATGGAACTCGAGTCACAACTTATAATGGATTTTGAAACAGTGCAGGTGTCTCAGACTACATCATCAGTTGCGATGGAAAAACTAGCTTTTCAGAACTGTCTGGACCGCATTATAGCTGAAAAATATGATGTTCAGGTTCTAGGAACTGACAGACATCTGGGAATTAAAAAAATAATGCGAGAGGAATACAGTCATATTTCACATCAATATGACTTGTGGCACTACGTAAAATCATTTAAAAAGAAATTGGTAGAGGCAAGTAAAAAAAAAGCTAGCCAAGATTTGCAATTTTGGATAGCTGCTGTCATTAACCACTTCTACTGGTGCAGTAGGCACTGTAAAGGTGATCCAGAAATTTTCTGGAACACATGGACATCCCAGCTGTACCATGTACGAAACATACATGAGTGGGAGGAGGCTGGGGTAACAAAGAACTGTCAACATTCTCCGATAAGTGACTCTGATGCCCATGTAGAATGGCTAGTACAACCCATTGCATCATTCAAAGCACTGGAGGATTTTGTCTTGTCCCCAAAATTAAAAAATGATGTCCCTCGTTTGGTCTTATATTGTCGCACTGGGGCGATCGAAACATTCCATTCCACTGTTCTAAAATACCGGAGCCAACGTATACATTATAGGATGAACTCTATGGAGGCAAGAACAAAGTTGGCTGTTATATCTCATAACAAGAATATAGGTCATTCCCAAGCCATAGTTCATCGAGCAACTAAGAAAACTGAAGATATAGTCTATAGTGAGTGTTGCTGCCGGAAAAAAACACACCAACGTGGAAATCGAAAGAAGAAATTATGCCTGTAAACATAGCAGCTTCCGAAAGACCTGACAAAAAAATTGCTGTTTCAAAGCACATGACACGGTTTCCCCTAAATCGAGTGGATTAATAGATGGAATAACCTAAAAACAAAAAGTATTTTTTTTTTTTGTATAATTTATCAATTATATTTAATTATAAGATTTGTATTAATCTATTTTTTTTTTTTTTTTTTTTAACAGATATTCCTAGATGATCACAGGATCGTAGAAATTTCTGGTTAGTCCAAAAATTATATTTTCTTTCGATTAACTTAACTAAAGTAAAAATCTATATAACATGATAACAAACATAAGGTTAATAACTAGAAAAAGAAATTCAATAATAATAAAAAAACACACACATTAATATTAAAAAAAATTTATTTAAGAATATCTAGAAGAACATTTTAGATTATTTTTTTTTTAATATTGAAAAAACTAAATTACATTTTAAATGTATTTTTATTACAAAAATCTAAAATTCTAAGGCCATGTCTCCAGCTTCATAGTCATTACAATATTTGAATCCAACATATTCACCCTCGGGGTCTGGAAAAACAGATTAAACTGCATGAACAGCACAGGATGGTATTGGCCTTCGATTCCCTTTTCCTAGATAGCCATGTATCCAGGCAGTGAAAGCTTTATAAGCAGTTTTATGTAAGTTTCTGTAAAAATAAAAAAAATAAATATATTTTGGACAATAATATGTCTATAACTGTATATATTATTTCACATTAAAAAATGGAATTAATAGTTTTAATGTTATTATCACAAAAGTAATAGTAAAGTATATAAAAAAAAATTTGCATACCTATTGTCATCTGCATTTGGTGCATTGGACGTGGATTGGTGCAAAATGGTCAATATTAACGTATTGTTAAATCGGTCCAGAATTACATTTTTAAAAATGTTAGCTTCAGTTATGCAAACTTGTGCTTCTTTAATGTTATCCTTTACATTTGTGATTTCCTGGCAGCATACGGACTCTCTTCCAGTGGCCATAGCCTGACAATTCCCACATTGACACCAACCTGTGTTTCCTATTCTGCTTTGTAGTCGAATTGATTCGTTATTTTCGGGGTTGGACAAAGATGAAGGTTGAGATGGCGGATTATAGGGAAAGCTAGGGTCCTCATCTACTGTTGGATATTTGGACCATATTTTTTGTAAAAGTTGTCTCCTCTACAATATAACATAAATAAAATATAAATTAAAAATAAGTAAAGGGGACAGGACTAGTAAGACCGGTAACGATAGATCCCTGGATCAGCTCATGAGGTAAGTAGATAACAACAGGCAGGCTGGAACTGTATGCAGACTGGAACAACAGGCAGGCTGGAACTGTATGCAGACTGGAACAACAGGCAGACTGGAACTGTATGCAGACTGGAACAATAGGCAGGCTGGAACTGTATGCAGACTGGAACAACAGGCAGACTTGGAACTGTATGCAGACTGGAACAACAGGCAGACTTGGATCTGTATGCAGACTGGAACAACAGGCAGGCTGGAAATGTATGCAGACTGGAACAACAGGCAGACTTGGAACTGTATGCAGACTGGAACAACAGGCAGACTTGGAACTGTATGCAGACTGGAACAACAGGCAGACTTGGAACTGTATGCAGACTGGAACAACAGGCAGACTTGGATCTGTATGCAGACTGGAACAACAGGCAGACTTTGAACTGTATGCAGACTGGAACAACAGGCAGACTTGGATCTGTATGCAGACTGGAACAACAGGCAGACTTGGATGGTCAGACAGGCTGGGTCGGGTATCAGGCTGGCAGCGCAGTACAGATGGGTAAGACAGGAGAATGGTCACAGACAAGCCAAGGTCGTTTGCAGGAGGAAAGCGGAAGGTCAAGGGTAGCCGGGTCAAACACAGGTAAACAGACTTCAGATCAGGTTTCTCACAGAACGTTGTAGAGCAGACAGCGGGGACCGTCTGTGACAGACGGATTTAAATAGCCTCATTGGCGCCAATGGGGGCGCGCACTCGTCCGCGCACGCGCGCTCTCGTTTGCGGGCGCGCACGCGCGCGCTCGCGCATGCGCAATGGCACCCGCAAACGGGTACCAGGGATGCTGAGGCGCTGATTACTGGCAGGATCTTCATGACGCCGGTTACTGGCAGAGCCTTCATGACATTGCCCCCCTCTAAGGGGCAGCCTCCGGATGCCCTTCCGGGCAAATTTCTCAGGATGGGCCCTCTTAAAGGATTGAACTAGACTCTTAGCGTGGATGTTCTCCTCGGGCTCCCAGGAATTTTCTTCAGGGCCGTACCCCTTCCACTTGATTAAAAACTGGTTTTGGTTCTGCCTTCTTCTGAAATTTAGGATGGCCTCCACCTCAAACTCCTCTTCCCCGTCCACTAGGACTGGGTCAGGAGGGACGGCCCTCCTATTGGGAAATGGATTGCTAGCGGAGGGCTTCAGCAAGGATACATGGAACACCGGGTGGACCTTCAGTGAATCTGGGCGCTCCAATTCATAAGCCACCTCGTTGATCCTTCTTTTGACCGGGAAGGGACCCAAGAATTTGGGACCCAGTTTTCGTGACGGACAGGCCAGCTTCAAGTTAGTGGTGGATAGCCATACTGGCTCACCTGGGGCAAGTACCAGTTCCCCCCGTCTCTTCTTGTCGAAGATGGCCTTGTTGTACTCCTGGGTCCTGGTCATGGTTTCTTGGAGAAGTTGGTTGTTGGTAGAGAAGAAATTGATCCGTTCTTGGACCGCTGGCACAGTGCAGTCAGGGAGGGAGTTAGGCAGGAATGCGGGGTGGAACCCGTAATTCGCAAAAAAGGGAGTCTGTTTGGTGGCAGAATGGGTGGCATTATTGTAGGCAAACTCGGCCAGGGGCAGGAGGGAGATCCAGTCATCTTGGGCAAAAGAGGAGAAGCAGCGCAGATACTGCTCTAGGGTCTGATTGGTCCGCTCCGTCTGCCCGTTGGACTGAGGGTGATAGGCAGACGAGAGGGCAAGTTCAATGTCCAAGGCCTGGCACAGGGACCTCCAGAATCGAGAGGTGAATTGCACCCCTCGGTCTATGACTATACTAGCCGGTACCCCGTGAAGTCGGACAATTTCCCTGATGAAAACCCGTGCCGTCTCTGGGGCTGAGGGAGTGCCCTTCATGGGGACGAAGTGTGCCATCTTGGATAGACGATCGACGATCACAAAGATCGTCGTGTGGTCCTCCACCGGGGGCAACTCCACAATAAAGTCCAGGGATATCATTCTCCATGGGCGATCTGGGACGGACAGGGGCTTGAGAAGGCCCCAGGCCCTGGTTTTGGGGTTCTTATTCCGGATGCAGGTGGAGCAAGTGTCTACAAACTTTTTGCAGTCGGCCCGTAATTGAGCCCACCAGAAGGTACGTTGTACCAGATCGGTGGTTTTGGCGACACCGAAGTGTCCGGCCAACGCGTGGTTGTGGCATAGCTCCATGACTGTCACCTGAAGTTGCTCTGGAGTGTAGATCTTGTCCCCGTACCAGAATAGGCCATCCTTCGCCTGTAGTTGGGCTTCAGGAGCGGGTCTTTGCTCTGCTGAGGCACGTTTAAACTGAGACAGTAAATCTTCCTGAAGAAGGAGGAAATTCCCGGGGGCCAGAATGGTATCGGGAGAGGATTCCTCCTTGTGTTTATGGTACATCCTGGATAGGGCGTCTGGTTTGACATTCTTGGACCCGGGCCGATATGTCACATGGAAAGTGAAGCGAGAAAAGAAGAGCGCCCACCTGGCTTGTCTGGGTTTTAACCTTTTTGCTGATTTCAAGTATTCCAGGTTCTTGTGGTCAGTGAATATTAGAATGGGGTGAGAAGCCCCTTCCAGGAGGTATCGCCACTCTTCCAGGGCAGCCTTGATTGCCAATAGCTCCCGGTCACTGACATCATAATTCCTCTCAGCCATGGACAGTTTGCGGGAGAAAAAGGCGACTGGGTGCAACAAGGACTTGTCCCCTTGCCTCTGAGATAGTATGGCTCCTACCGCAATTTCGGAGGCGTCTACCTCCAGGGTAAAGGGCAGAGAGGAATCTGGGTGCCTGAGGATGGGTGCTGAGGTGAACAGAGTCTTTAGGGCCTCAAAAGCCTCTTGGGCCTCGGGAGACCACCGGAAACGGGTCCCTTGTCTGGTCAGCTGGGTGATAGGTGCCACGATGGCGGAGAACCCTTTAATGAATTTACGGTAAAAGTTGGCAAAGCCAATGAACTGCTGGATGCCTTTTTTGTCTGCCGGAGTAGGCCACTCTAGGATGGCAGAGGAGAGGGGGAGGATGGAGCGCCAACGACAGCTAGTGATGAGCGAGTATGGGGGGTCACAGATGGAGTGACACTGAGGGTGGGCGAGAGAGAGTGGGGGCTGAAGGGGAGAAACACTGTGATGTGTTTTTTGGACAGTTTTTTCTCAGTCCAGGAGTAACAGTGTGTGCTTGTAAGATGCGGCAGCCGGCTCCATAGAGCAGAAGAGACTCTGGTGTAGAGGAGAAAAGAGAGAGAGCAGCGCCGCTCTAAGAGTAGTGGGTCTGATTACAGTGGGAACTGTATGTGAAAATAAAAAGAAAGTATGTACTCACACTTTGTTTAAAAATATCAGGCACGTAGCGGTATCTTTATTTTGTCTGAAGTCCTCGGCCGTCCTCCGGTGTCATGGCTATGGTGGGGAAACGCACGGTCCCTTGCGTCTCGTGGTTCCGAGGTGAGTGCGTCCCAGGATAGGCAGGTCAGCAGGATTGATGACGTTGGTAGGCGTGGAAGCGCTCGCGTTCGGAGCATGCGTGCTCCTTCATCAGGCGGTGTAAACAGCTGCAGCTTGTAGACACATATTTATAGTGGTTGAAGGGGGAAGGGGGAGTGTGGGAGGAAAAAACAAACAACAAAAATAAATAAATAAATAAATAAATAAATATGGGGGCGGTATCTATCTTTATACTTTAAAAAACTTTAAAAACTTTAAAATTGGCCAACGCTGATCATGTATTAGAGGTGTTGTGAGAAGTTTAAAAGGATCATTCATGTTTGGTAACATAATTTGTGCTGAGATGTTTTGACTGTTAAAAATGTGTGTAGCAAGAGCAGGGGGGGGGGGGGGGGGGAGGGAAAGGTGATGATGTGGAAGCAATCATGAGGAGGGGAAGGGAATGTGAGTGTGGGCGGGACTGGGAGAGAGAGGGCTGATGGGGATTGTAGTTTGGTGGGTCAATATGTTATAGAATGACAGTAGTGTGGATGAGGTGAGGAATAAAAAATAAAATATAAAAAGGAAGGATGGCGAAAGGGGTGAAAGATGATGGGTGGAAAATGGAGGATATATTATTTATATATAGGGGAGAGTTTATAGTATGCATGAAATAATGTGGGCAATTGGAGTGTGCTGCAGAATGGAGATATAGATGTGATCAGAATGAGAAAGAATAGGAAGTGATTAAAATGCTGTATTAAAGAGCTGTATTCAAAAATCTATATAAAATCTGTACAAGTAAATTTTATATGAAAGTTATATACAAAAGAAAAAAAAAAAAAAAATAAATAAATAAAAGAAAAAAAAAAAAAAAAATTATGTTTTTAGATAATAAGGAGATATTTAAGGAGAAATTTCAGGAAATATATGTAGATGATGGGGGGAAAAATTAAGGAGATGGAAATGGTGTGATGGAGGAGGGAGGTGACGCTTGCTCTGATGACTGTTGGTGACCGGTAAAAATAAGAAGGGGGGGGGGACTTGGGAGGTTTTATGGTTTATATGAGATTTTTTGCAAGCATGTATATATATATATATATATATATATATATAAAAACACTTAGATCTTCTGGGGGTCCATCTTGATGCCTGTGCTAGAGATTAGGGATGGGCCCGGTGCTCGATGCGAACCCATGTTCGCATCGAGCACCGGGTGTTCGCTCGCTCGGCGAGCCCAGAACTATTTTGGCCGCTCGCATCACATTCGTGTGATGCGAGCGGCCCCGCAATGCATTGCGGCCAGCGGGCGGCGCAGTGCATTGCTGGCTGATGATTGGCCAAGCATGCACTGTGACCCCGCATGCTTGGCCAATCACAGCGCCAGAAACTCGGAGAGCCATAATTGGCTACAGGCAGGACGCCTGTAGCCAATTACAGCTCAGGGGCTTTAGTACACGCCCCCTCATTTAAAGGCCGCCACGCCGTCGGCGCCGGTCACATGAGTTCCGGCTTTAGGAGAGAGCAGGCTGATTCTGTGTCACTCTTTGCTAGATTCATTTAGAAAGATTTGCTCTACTTTGCTAAACCATTGCTACCTGTCATTGATCGTCCATTGCTGCTGCTGGTTAGAGTGTTTTTAGCTGCTGCTGGGGGTTAGTCTGGTGCGTGTCTTACTGTTAGTACAGTATTTCAGTAGTACCAACCGCAGTGCTGTTAGTACAGCACTGCACCCCAAAAGCACCCATAGGACTTGTAGTGTGTTAGTGGCAGGCACTGGCAGCAAACAGAGCTCCTATATTTTCTTCCCAGAAGCACCCATAGGACTTGTAGTGTGTTAGTGGCAGGCACTGGCAGCAAACAGAGCTCCTATATTTTCTTCCCAGAAGTACCTATAGGACTTGTAGTGTGTTAGTCCCAACACAGAGCTATATTTTGTTCCCAGAAGAATATGCACAGACGCGCTAATTAGAAAAGAAAACACTTGACAGCATATAAATCAGACAGATAAAGATAAGAAAACAGGTGTTTAAAATAATTAGGTGGAATACGAGAAAGTTATATAAAGAACATTGAGGCTGGGTTCAGACTGCTGCGGTGCGGGAGATCGGATATGATTCGCACCGCACTGTAGTTCAAATCATATGCGATCTCTGTGCGATGCGAATTCAGCCATACAGGTAGTATGGCTGAATTCGCATCGCATTCGGGCCAAACTCGCACAGGACCCTTTTTTTTGGTCCGCAGCAGAATCGGATTGCATGGTGGTTCTCACCATGCGATCCGATTTCTGTCCGAGTTTGCAGATCGCACTGCGATATGCGAGCTGATATGGGGGTGTCATTAACATTTCGCTGACACTCCCAGCAGCTCACATAGGGCAGTGTGAGACATGCGATGCGGGAACCCGCAGTAGATTCGCAGTGTTCCCGCACCGCAGCAGTCTGAACCCAGCCTAAAGTGGATGTAAACCCAAAATTTTTTTTTTTTTTTTCGATGTCATAATGTAGAGAATAAGATTTCCTTTCATTTGAAATTTCCTTTCATACTCGATGCCTGAGCAATCCTCTTTTATTGTTCAGTTGGAGAAATCTTGACAAAGTCTTGAAAACTTTGTCAAAAACGCCCCCTTGCTGTGAGTGACAGGTGATTTACATATCTCATGCACTAGCCTGAGACAGGCACATCCTGTGTAAAAAGTTCACAATTCACATCCCCCTCCCCTCCAGCTCTCCCAGGATTGGCTGCCTTTACTGTGTTTTGACTAGATGTTTCTCATCATGGGATGTGATCCACAGACCAGGGTGAAAGGAAATGTATTCTGGAGTGAGCAGCAAGAAGAATATAGGGGAGATGTATGTAGTCAGAGCTGGGCAGAGTAGAACATCCACTGATCTGATGATTGTTATAGTGCAGTGTGTGTCTGAGGTCACCTGATCACAGTTGCAACATTCCTTTCCATCACCACGATTTGTTATGTGGGGGAGGGGTGGATTTCTCACTTTTTATAATTACACCCAGTAAGGCTGAATGAGCTTAGGGCCAGTTCACACCAGTGTGCTTTATGAGATCGCATGTGATTCCCACCGCACTGCAGGGCAAATCACATGCAATGTCTGTGCAGTGCGATTTCAGCCATACAGATAGTATGGATGATATTGCATCACATTCGGACCAAACTCACACAGGACCCTTTTCTTGGTCCGCACCAGAATTGCATGGGTGTTCACACCTATGCGATCCAATTCATGTCCTAACTGTCAGTTTCCAGTGAGATATGCAAGCTGAAATAGGGGGTGTCATTAACATTGTATGACACTCCCCAGCAGTTTGCATATGGCAGCGCGAACTGCCGTGCGAGTCGGATGCGATGTGGGAACTCGCAGTGGATTAGCAGGGTTCCCGCATCGCACCAGTGTGAACCGAGCCTCAAAGCATACAGCCTACAAATGTCACCTGACTGCTCCCACCAAGGCTAAGTATAATAAGTACTAAAGCGCTGATAAGTATATAAAACCTAAAACCTGATAAAAAGAATAAGATGACTAAATGATATGCTGATACCATAAAAAGTGTTCCCACACTTACAATAATAGGTAAAAGGTATACAGAGGACGTATATATAGTGTGCGAATCAACCTTATTACAATAATAGATCTTAAATAAATATACTGTTGCCAATAAATCCAATATGGTCAGTATTATAAAAGTGATAAAGGTATACAATCCGTGTATCTGTAATAAATATCAGTGATGGGTGTATACAATTCTTGTGATAGTAAAAAAATCAAACGTGCAGATATTAAAATTACTCCTAATAACACTATTTCTCCAAATGCCGATGCTAAGTGGATAAATAGAACTGAATGAGTTAAATTACTCAAATTAAAATATAATAAAGAAGTGCTATTAACCAAGTGTGCTCTGTGATAAGAAATGGTTAAAATATCTGGTATAGCGGTATGTGTCAAAATGATGACCGACCAATATATTAAATTGCTAATTATGGTCACATACACCAGACAATTAGTAATTAGTACGTGTGTGCTCCACTGACAGTAGGGATGGGCCGGGTGCTCGATTCGAACCCACGTTCGAATCGAGCACCGGGCGTTCGCTCGCTCGGCGAGCCCAGAACTATTTGGGGCGTTCGCATCACATTCGTGTGATGCGAGCGGCCCCGCAATGCATTGCGGCCGGCGCGGCCGGCGCAGTGCATTGCTGGCTGATGATTGGCCAAGCATGCACTGTGACCCCGCATGCTTGGCCAATCACAGCGCCGGAAACTCGGAGAGCAATAATTGGCTACAGGCAGGACGCCTGTAGCCAATTAAAGCTCAGGGGCTTTAGTACACGCCCCACCATTTAAAAAGGCCGCCATGCCGTCGGCCCCGGTCACATGAGTTCCGGCTTTAGGAGAGATCAGTCTGCTGATTCTGTCTTTGCTTGATTGCTACTGAAAGATTTGCTCTTCTTTGCTAAACCATTGGCTATTTCTTTGCTAAACCATTGCTACCTAAGTCATTGATCGTTCATTGCTGCTGATTGCACAGTTAGTGTGTTATTAGCTGCTACTGGGGATTAGTCTGGTGCGTGCTTACTGTTAGTACAGTATTGCAGTAGTACCAACCGCAGTGCTGTTAGCACAGCATTGCACCCCAACAGCACCCATAGGACTTCTAGTGTGTTAGTGGCAGCAAACAGAGCTCCTATATTTTTTTCTCAGCAGCACCCATAGGACTTCTAGTGTGTTAGTAGCATCACACAGAGCTCCTATATTTTCTTCTCAGAAGCACCCATAGGACTTCTAGTGTGTTAGTGGCATCACACAGAGCTCCTATATTATCTTCTCAGCAGCATCCATAGGACTTCTAGTGTGTTAGTGGCATCACACAGAGCTCCTATATTTTCTTCTCAGCAGCACCCATAGGACTTCTAGTGTGTTAGTGGCAGCAAACAGAGCTCCTATATTTTCTTCTCAGCAGCACCCATAGGACTTCTAGTGTGTTAGTGGCATCACACAGAGCTCCTATATTTTCTTCTCAGCAGCACCCATAGGACTTCTTTTTTTTTTTTTACTTTATGTCTTTATTTCAAATTTTTTTACAAATACAAATTATACACAATTATACACAATCTCATTCATCTCTCTTACACAGATCATGTTAAGCAAAAATCGTTAAGCGTATTTAAGTGGGATCTAACTCACTCATACCTCCTTGCATTCACCCCCTAGCTCTCGTATCCATCCTCTTGCTCTCTGTTAGTGTCATTTCATCCACTCAGTTCTTTTTACCTAACTAATTAGGTTTGGTTGGCACTTATCTAAGGCATTCTCATGTTCCTCTCTCGATCCATGGATTCCATAATAAATGGAATTTAGCAAGGCTCTCTCGTTTTGTATATATAGTTTTCTCCTTCATGATCACTCTATCCATATTTTGCTCCCACTCATTAACTGACAGAGGGGTAGAGGACTGCCACCTCCGAGCAATTAGTAACCTGGCCTGGAAAAGACAGCGCAAAACCGCAATCTGACCTTCCTTAGGCCTGCCCCCTCCCTCTCCTCCCCCAAGAACGCATTGAATGGGATCCAGCTCAAGATGGGTGTTGAATATCTGGGAGACCTTGTCCACCACCTCTTTCCAGTATCCGTATAATTTTGGACATCCCCAGAACATGTGGACAAGATCTCCCCCTGGTCTCCTGCATCTAGGGCATTTATCATCTTGCCTACGGCCGAACCTAAAGAGCTTGTTTGGAGTATAATAGGCACGGTATAATAGAAAAAGGTGTGACATCTTCTGAGGGGGGGAGAGTGAGACCATTGGGGCGAGTTCGAGTATCCTTTCCCATTGAAGAGCTGAGATGATTCCCACGTCTCTCTCCCACTTTACTTTATGTGGACATAGTTGTGTACCTTCCCTATTCCCTTTATATAGATGTAGATATAGATTAGATATCATCCCCTTACGGGTTCCCGCCCCTGCCACACTCTGTAGTACCTGCATGTTAGTCCATTCTGGTGGTTCACCTTTAAACTGTGCTGCCAGGGCATGTCTCACCTGCAGGTATCTAAAGAAAGACTTCCTGGGGAGGGAAAAATGTTCTCTAAGGTCCTGGAACTTCTAATCCTGCCCTCATGATAGATCTGAGCAATGTATTTTAAACCCACTCTCTCCCATTCTTTAACAGTCCCCATCTTTCGGATTTCGCACAGATTAACATTCTCCCATAACGGGGAAAAAACTGTAAACCCTCCATATCCCATCATTTTTTTTACAGTACCCCAAACTTTAGCCATCAGGTCCTGGGTGGGAAGTCCCTTCTGGAAGGTCCCTGCCTCCAGAATCTCCATCAAAGACTTATGTGGGGATTTGTGGAGAAGGATCTTCCACTCTGGCCCCTCTTTCTCAGCCTCACATCCCCCGATATGTTGCAGCTGAGCCGCTAAGAAATATCTGAAAGGATGCGGCAGGGCAACTCCACCTGACCCAGTTGGAAGTTGTAATGTTCTAAGACTAATCCGGGAGGTCCCCCCTTTCCAAACCAGTTCTCTAAATATAGTGTCAACCCTATTAAACCACTTTTTATAGATCCATATTGGTGAATTATGGAGAATATATAAAAGTTGTGGCATGAGCACCATTTTTATTAAATTACACCGACCTGCTGCAGACAGGGGGAGTTTTTTCCAAATTTGGGTTTTCCCTTTAAATTTGTTCAAAAGTGGGACCAGATTTTCTATAACAAATTGTTTAGGGTCTCTTGAAATATTAATACCCAGATATTTTATTTTCTGAACTATTTGGAGTTGGTTTGCTTCGTGTGGTAGGGGGAGGGCTATAGGGTCTATAGGAAGTAGATGTGATTTATCCCAGTTAATTCTTAATCCTGACAAGAGGCCAAAGTTTTTAATTCTGCCCATGGTCTCGCGTAGTGACTCCTGAGTGTCGTTAAGCAGTAAAAGGAGATCATCTGCATAGAGTATCACTTTTTCCTCCAAGTCCCCTTGTTTGAACCCTTTTATTTCAGGGGATGATCTCAGGGAGAGAGCCAAAGGTTCGATTGCGAGGGCGAAGAGGAGGGGCGACAAAGGGCACCCCTGCCTCGTCCCCCTCAGCAATCGAAACCTGGTAGAGTGTTCATTATTTACTTTCACTCTTGCCCCCGGAGAGCCGTATAGGAGCCTTACCCATTTAACAAAATTCGGGCCCACCCGAAATTCCGATAAGGTTCTCCAGAGGTACTTCCATTCAAGGGAATCAAAAGCCTTGGCGGCATCCAAGGAAAGGACAGCCCTATTGCCTCCATCTTCAACGGGTAGTTGGAGATTTAAAAAAAGGCGTCTAATGTTTAAACTAGAAGACCTACCAGGAATAAATCCTGATTGGTCTTGATGCACCAGTTTATGAATAACTTTGTTTAACCTGGCCGCCAAGACCTTTGCTAACACTTTAATATCTGAATTCAAAAGCGCAATGGGTCTATATGAGGCGGGGGAAAGTGGGTTCTTATTCTCCTTGGGGATCACAATTATGGTCGATTCCATCATTGATTTGGGTAGCTCGCCTTTCAGTGCCGAGGAATTAAAAGCCTCTAACAGCTCGGGTAAAAGCACCTCCCCATACTTACGATAAATTTCAATGGGAAGGCCATCCGGTCCTGGGGACTTCTGGCCTGCCATTTCCCGGACGGTCCGCTGTCCATCTAACGTGGCCCTGTCCTCCTCAGAGAGACAGGGGACCGTCAGCCTCGAAGAATGAATCCATTTCCTCTTTCATATCCACCTGTTCAGAGTGGTATAACCTCTCGTAGTACTCCCGAAAAGTATCCACAATCTCGGGTGTATATGTAGATGTCCTACCCGCCCCTGTGTCAATCAATGGGACCATCGATGAGGGAGAATTAGTTCTAATCAGGTGGGCGAGCATCCTACTTATTCCTTCCCCCTCCCCGAAGGCGACTTGTTTTTGGAAAATGTATTTTTGTTCTGCTTTACCCAGCAGGACTACGCGATAGACCCTTTGTGCCTCTGTCCATGTTCTAAAATTTACAGGTGTTGGGTTACTTATGTATGCAGCTTCTGCAGATATTAAGTTGTTCCCTGCGGTTTCCTCCTCTTCTCTTGACAGTTTTTTTGTTTTTGATATCTGCTGGATCAGCAAACCCCGAAGGATAGCCTTGAGTGTGTCCCAGACTACCCCCTGGGGGGCCGAGCCTTTATTCCACTCGATACAATCCCTCAAAGCGTCCAGAACCTCTTGGGGATGTCCCCTTAGCTCCAGCCAGGAGGGGTTGATTCTCCACTCCCGATAGATACTTCTTGTCCCCACCTCCATTTAAGCTGTCACAGGAGAATGATCCGAAAGACTTCTTGGCCTATACCTAATGTTATCTATCATGGCCATCAGTTCGTCGTTGCCAAGCAACATGTCAATTCTCGACAGTGTGGAGTATGTGCTGGAGAAGCAGGAGTAACCCCTTATCCCAGGGTTTCTCAGGCGCCAAATGTCCTTCAGGCCCATTTCCCCCAAGAGACGGTGGAGACGGCTATCCACTAGCCCACTCCGTTGAGTCCCGTGGGGAAATCTGTCTATTGTCGAGTCCAGGACCATATTAAAGTCACCTATGACCATTACCGGTAAGCCCGGCCTCTCCAGCACAAAATCCACAAAGCCGAGAAGAACCTCAAAATTAAAAGGAGGGGGAACATACACATTAGCAAGTAGCACCACTCTATTCTCTATCTTACAATGTAGGAAGATATACCGTCCCTGGTCGTCGATCTTACTTTGGATACAGTTAAAAGTGATCCCTGAACCGATCAGAATACTAACACCTCTAGAGAAGGATGAATGAACCGAGTGGAACTGAGCGGCAAATTCCCCCCACCCTAACCTGGGTAAGGAAGCATTGGTAAAATGGGTCTCCTGGAGACACACGATAGAGCTCCCATAGGACTTAACCATGGATCGTACTGCAGCTTTCTTCCCTGGATCTCCCAGTCCCCTTACATTCCAGGAACAAATAGTGAGCTTTTTTTTTACCCTCTTGTGTAGTACTAATCATACGTGATTATAATAATAAGTGATTACATTAACAACATTAATCCTTAGTCTCATGCTCATTATAGTGAACCATTTAGTTCTTGTTTTTAATACTTGTGGAACCTTACTATCCCATCTTAAACTGTGAACGTGAGTTTTTACCTGTACAACATTTTTCCGTGCATACTTATGCCTTGTGAACTTATTATACCTCACCCATTCACCCACACATTCACCACTATCATACCCAACACTGTTTGCATCTCTCATACTTAACCTTCCTAGGTTCGGCCGAGGGCCTTCTCTTGTGACCAACCCAAACACACCTTATGAACAAAAAAAGATTTAGTGTCTGTTGCTTTTTATAGTCCCTATCCCTAACCCTCCCCTTCACCATATCTAACCATTCATCCCCCTCCCTCCCAGTGCAAGAATTGTTCCATAATGTCATACTCAACATGCATTCCCTAAGAACATCCTGCTGCATCCCCTTGCTCAATAGTGTCATACTAAACATACATTCCCTAAGAACATCCTGTTGCATCCCCCTAACCTGGGAATGCAATGCCCTTTGTTTGCCTTCCTCTCTATCAGTCCCTCCCGTCTCCCTCCCCGCCTCCAAAATTAAAGAAACAAAGGAAAAAATAAAAAAGGGGGGGTGGGGGGGGAAGGGGGAGGCGACACCATGGAAAGAGAGAAAAAAAATTTAAAAAAGAAAAGGGGACAAACCCCCCGTGTGTCGCCCACCACTCCCGCCCCCCCCCATCCAAACATCAGCTCCTCCCGCCCCCCAAAAACGCCCCAGCGTGCGAAATTAGTCCTCATGATCTGGAAGTCATTCTTTGAATTTTTTGATCCAGTCCTCTACCACCTCGGGAGCATCAAAGAATATAGTCCCCCCCGGAGCCATCACTCTCAATTTTGCTGGGTATAGCAAGGCATATGTAAGGTTGGCTTGGCGCAGTTTACGTTTCACCTCCCCGAATTTGGCTCTCCTTTTTTGAAGGTCTGGTGAATAGTCCGGGTAAATAGACACCCTCGTGCCGTTGTAAAGAATATTACCCAGTTCCCTCGCTTTCCGAATTATCGTTACTTTGTCTTTGAAAAATAATAATTTTGCCAAAAGCGGTCTTGGGGGGGCTCCGGGGTTAACGAGTCTCGAGGGGACTTCTAGTGTGTTAGTGGCATCACACAGAGCTCCATATTTTCTTCTCAGAAGCACCCATAGGACTTCTAGTGTGTTAGTGGCATCACACAGAGCTCCTATATTTTCTTCTCAGCAGCACCCATAGGACTTCTAGTGTGTTAGTGGCATCACACAGAGCTCCTATATTTTCTTCTCAGCAGCACCCATAGGACTTCTAGTGTGTTAGTGGCAGCAAACAGAGCTCCTATATTTTCTTCTCAGCAGCACCCATAGGACTTCTAGTGTGTTAGTGGCATCACACAGAGCTCCTATATTTTCTTCTCAGCAGCACCCATAGGACTTCTAGTGTGTTAGTGGCATCACACAGAGCTCCATATTTTCTTCTCAGCAGCACCCATAGGACTTCTAGTGTGTTAGTGGCATCACACAGAGCTCCATATTTTCTTCTCAGAAGCACCCATAGGACTTCTAGTGTGTTAGTGGCATCACACAGAGCTCCATATTTTCTTCCCAGCAGCACCCATAGGACTTCTAGTGTGTTAGTGGCATCACACAGAGCTCCTATATTTTCTTCTCAGCAGCACCCATAGGACTTCTAGTGTGTTAGTGGCATCACACAGAGCTCCTATATTTTCTTCTCAGCAGCACCCATAGGACTTCTAGTGTGTTAGTGGCATCACACAGAGCTCCTATATTTTCTTCTCAGCAGCACCCATAGGACTTCTAGTGTGTTAGAGGCATCACACAGAGCTCCATATTTTCTTCTCAGCAGCACCCATAGGACTTCTAGTGTGTTAGTGGCATCACACAGAGCTCCATATTTTCTTCTCAGAAGCACCCATAGGACTTCTAGTGTGTTAGTGGCATCACACAGAGCTCCATATTTTCTTCCCAGCAGCACCCATAGGACTTCTAGTGTGTTAGTGGCATCACACAGAGCTCCTATATTTTCTTCTCAGCAGCACCCATAGGACTTCTAGTGTGTTAGTGGCATCACACAGAGCTCCTATATTTTCTTCTCAGCAGCACCCATAGGACTTCTAGTGTGTTAGTGGCATCACACAGAGCTCCTATATTTTCTTCTCAGAAGCACCCATAGGACTTCTAGTGTGTTAGTGGCATCACACAGAGCTCCTATATTTTCTTCTCAGCAGCACCCATAGGACTTCTAGTGTGTTAGTGGCATCACACAGAGCTCCATATTTTCTTCTCAGCAGCACCCATAGGACTTCTAGTGTGTTAGTGGCATCACACAGAGCTCCTATATTTTCTTCTCAGCAGCACCCATAGGACTTCTAGTGTGTTAGTGGCATCACACAGAGCTTCTATATTTTCTTCTCAGCAGCACCCATAGGACTTCTAGTGTGTTAGTGGCATCACACAGAGCTCCTATATTTTCTTCTCAGCAGCACCCATAGGACTTCTAGTGTGTTAGTGGCATCACACAGAGCTCCATATTTTCTTCTCAGCAGCACCCATAGGACTTCTAGTGTGTTAGTGGCATCACACAGAGCTCCATATTTTCTTCTCAGAAGCACCCATAGGACTTCTAGTGTGTTACTGGCATCACACAGAGCTCCATATTTTCTTCTCAGCAGCACCCATAGGACTTCTAGTGTGTTAGTGGCATCACACAGAGCTCCTATATTTTCTTCTCAGCAGCACCCATAGGACTTCTAGTGTGTTAGTGGCATCACACAGAGCTTCTATATTTTCTTCTCAGCAGCACCCATAGGACTTCTAGTGTGTTAGTGGCATCACACAGAGCTCCTATATTTTTTTCTCAGCAGCACCCATAGGACTTCTAGTGTGTTAGTGGCATCACACAGAGCTCCATATTTTCTTCTCAGCAGCACCCATAGGACTTCTAGTGTGTTAGTGGCATCACACAGAGCTCCATATTTTCTTCTCAGAAGCACCCATAGGACTTCTAGTGTGTTACTGGCATCACACAGAGCTCCATATTTTCTTCTCAGCAGCACCCATAGGACTTCTAGTGTGTTAGTGGCATCACACAGAGCTCCATATTTTCTTCTCAGCAGCACCCATAGGACTTCTAGTGTGTTAGTGGCATCACACAGAGCTCCTATATTTTCTTCTCAGCAGCACCCATAGGACTTCTAGTGTGTGTTAGTGGCATCACACAGAGCTCCTATATTTTCTTCTCAGCAGCACCCATAGGACTTCTAGTGTGTTAGTGGCATCACACAGAGCTCCTATATTTTCTTCTCAGCAGCACCCATAGGACTTCTAGTGTGTTAGTGGCATCACACAGAGCTCCTATATTTTCTTCTCAGCAGCACCCATAGGACTTCTAGTGTGTTAGTGGAAGCACACAGAGCTCCTATATTTTCTTGACAGCAGCACACATATTTTACCTATTGTGTCAGCAGCACCCATAGGACTTCTAGTTTGTTAGTGGCATCACACAGAGCTCCTATATTTTCTTCTCAGCAGCACCCATAGGACTTCTAGTGTGTTAGTGGCATCACACAGAGCTCCTATATTTTCTTCTCAGCAGCACCCATAGGACTTCTAGTGTGTTAGTGGCATCACACAGAGCTCCATATTTTCTTCTCAGCAGCACCCATAGGACTTCTAGTGTGTTAGTGGCATCACACAGAGCTCCATATTTTCTTCTCAGAAGCACCCATAGGACTTCTAGTGTGTTAGTGGCATCACACAGAGCTCCATATTTTCTTCTCAGCAGCACCCATAGGACTTCTAGTGTGTTAGTGGCATCACACAGAGCTCCATATTTTCTTCTCAGCAGCACCCATAGGACTTCTAGTGTGTTAGTGGCATCACACAGAGCTCCTATATTTTCTTCTCAGCAGCACCCATAAGACTTCTAGTGTGTTAGTGGCATCACACAGAGCTCCTATATTTTCTTCTCAGCAGCACCCATAGGACTTCTAGTGTGTTAGTGGCATCACACAGAGCTCCTATATTTTCTTCTCAGCAGCACCCATAGGACATAGGTGCACACAGAGCTCCTATATTTTCTTCTCAGAAGCACCCATAGGACTTCTAGTGTGTTAGTGGCATCACACAGAGCTCCATATTATCTTCTCAGCAGCACCCATAGGACTTCTAGTGTGTTAGTGGCATCACACAGAGCTCCTATATTTTTTCTTCTCAGCAGCACCCATAGGACGTCTAGTGTGTTAGGGGCATCACACAGAGCTCCTATATTTTCTTCTCAGCAGCACCCATAGGACTTCTAGTGTGTTAGTGGCATCACACAGAGCTCCTATATTTTCTTCTCAGAAGCACCCATAGGACTTCTAGTGTGTTAGTGGCAGCACACAGAGCTCCTATATTTTCTTGACAGCAGCACACATATTTTACCTATTGTGTCAGCAGCACTCATAGGACTTCTAGTGTGTTAGTGGCAGCACACAGAGCTCCTATATTTTCTCGACAGCAGCACACATATACTACCTATTGTGTCAGCAGCACCCATAGGACTTCTAGTGTGTTAGTGGCAGCACACAGAGCTCCTATATTTTCTTCTCAGCAGCCCCCATAGGACTTCTAGTGTGTTAGTGGCATCACACAGAGCTCCATATTTTCTTCTCAGCAGCACCCATAGGACTTCTAGTGTGTTAGTGGCATCACACAGAGCTCCTATATTTTTTCTTCTCAGCAGCACCCATAGGACTTCTAGTGTGTTAGTGGCATCACACAGAGCTCCTATATTTTCTTCTCAGCAGCACCCATAGGACTTCTAGTGTGTTAGTGGCATCACACAGAGCTCCTATATTTTCTTCTCAGAAGCACCCATAGGACTTCTAGTGTGTTAGTGGCAGCACACAGAGCTCCTATATTTTCTTGACAGCAGCACACATATTTTACCTATTGTGTCAGCAGCACCCATAGGACTTCTAGTGTGTTAGTGGCAGCACACAGAGCTCCTATATTTTCTCGACAGCAGCACACATATACTACCTATTGTGTCAGCAGCACCCAAAGGACTTCTAGTGTGTTAGTGGCAGCACACAGAGCTTCTATATTTTCTTCTCAGAAGCACCCATAGGACTTCTAGTGTGTTAGTGGCATCACACAGAGCTCCTATATTTTCTTCTCAGCAGCACCCATAGGACTTCTAGTGTGTTAGTGGCATCACACAGAGCTCCTATATTTTCTTCTCAGCAGCACCCATAGGACTTCTAGTGTGTTAGTGGCAGCACACAGAGCTCCTATATTTTCTTGACAGCAGCACACATATTTTACCTATTGTGTCAGCAGCACCCATAGGACTTCTAGTGTGTTAGTGGCAGCACACAGAGCTCCTATATTTTCTTGACAGCAGCACACATATACTACCTATTGTGTCAGCAGCACCCAAAGGACTTCTAGTGTGTTAGTGGCATCACACAGAGCTCCTATATTTTCTTCTCAGCAGCACCCATAGGACTTCTAGTGTGTTGTGTTAGTGGCAGCACACAGAGCTCCTATATTTTCTTATATTTTTTTCTCAGAAGCACCCATAGGACTTCTAGTGTGTTAGTGGCAGCACACAGAGCTCCTATATTTTCTTGTCAGCAGCACACATAGTACCTATAGTGTGTTAGTGTGAGCACCCATAGGACCTACAGTGTGTTGTGAGCCCACATAGGAGCTCTATTTTTTATACTATATACACTACCGACTACAATGGCTGGAAGACCGCCAAGGAGAGGCAGAGCGTGCCGAGGCAAGAACACAGGGCAGGCAGGCTCTGTTTCTAGAGACAACAGTGCTGGCCGTGGACGTGGTCGTGCATCGTCATCAGCACGTGGTCATGGGACACGATTGTCTTTGTTTTCGGCAGCTGGACATGTGGAGCCGCATCATGCCGAAGGCTTGGTAGAATGGATGACCAAGCCCTCCTCATCATCCTCCTCATCCTCTCTCACCCAGGCTCAGGGTACTGGCAGAGCAGCTGACAACGCGTACTCAATGGCATCATCAGCCACCCCTTCCCTAGACCCACCATGTCTTTCTGAGTAGTCCCCCGAACTGTTTGAGCACAGTGTTGCGTACATGCTCCAGGAGGATGCCCAACGATTCGAAGGCTCGGATGATGATACCCAGCTTGAGGAAGTCAGTAGTGTGCGCGCAGAGAGAGGGGATGCTGAAGGACAGCAATCTGGCAGTACTGTTCCACCAGCTGCAGCTTACTGCCAGGTTTGCTCTAGTGGTGAAGAGGGAGGGGATGATGAGGTCACTGACTCCACGTGGGTGCCTGAAGGGAGAGAGGAGGAGGAGGAGGAGGAGGAGGATGCAGCGTCACATGTCCAACGAGGCAGGATGCCCCCTGGAGGCCAGCTAGAGGCCAGCACAGCAACTGTACCACACCGCAGAGCTCCGCCTGTGCAGGGCGCTGCCTCTGCACGTTATCACAAAAGTTCTTTGGTGTGGGCCTTTTTTGAGACGAGTACATCAGATCGCACCACTGCTATTTGCAATATTTGTCTCAAGCGTATCTCGCGTGGCCAAAACATCAGCCGCTTGGGCACCACAAGCATGAGCAGACATATGTCGACCTGCCATGCAGCTCGTTGGCAAGCACACATAAAAGACCCACACCAAAGAACAAAGCGGACCTCTCCTTGCTCCTCATCAGCTGGGATCTCCATCCCCACTATATCTTCAGTCCTCTCTGAAAGCTGCTCTGAGAGGACTGAAGGTGTAGAATTAGGTGTGTCACAACCAAGTACTTGCAGTACACCGACGTCCGATTGTAGCAGGCAAATTTCCCTGCCCCAGCTGCTGGACCGTCGAAAGAAGTATACTCCCAGCCATCCACATGCCCAGCGATTGAATGCTAGCTTGGCTAAATTGCTAGCACTTCAACTGCTGCCTTTTCAGTTGGTAGACTCGGCCCCCTTCCGTGAGTTTGTTCAATGTGCGGTTCCTCAGTGGCAGGTTCCAAAACGCCACTTTTTCTCACGGAAGGCGATTCCGTCTCTCTACCGGCATGTGGAAGGCAATGTCCATGCCTCGCTGGACAGGGCGGTCAGCGGTAAGGTGCATATTACCGCTGACTCATGGTCCAGCAGGCATGGACAGGGACGTTATCTTTCTTTCACGGCCCATTGGGTCACTCTATTGGCAGCTGGGAGGGATGCAGGACAAGGTGCAGTAGTGTTGGAGGTTGTTCCACCACCACGCCTCCAAAATGCTACTACTGGTTGTGACACACCTCTCTCCTCCCCCCCCTCCTCTTCTTCTTCCTCCAGTGCTCTGTCCTCGGAACCAGCGGTGCTCCGTAGGCGTACAAGGGGCTACGCGAGTACGCAGGCAAAAAGATGCCATGCCGTGCTTGCGCTGGTGTGTTTGGGGGACAGGAGTCACACTGGGCCAGAGGTTCTGGCAGCTCTGCAGGGGCAGGCCGAGAGGTGGTTGACGCCACGCCAGCTTAAGCCAGGAATGGTCGTTTCTGACAATGGCACCAACCTCCTCTCAGCCCTGCGACAGGGGCAGCTCACCCATGTGCCCTGTATGGCTCACGTCCTCAACCTGGTGGTGCAGCGGTTCTTAGGGAGGTTCCCAGGCTTAAAGGATGTCCTGAGTCAGGCCAGGAAAGTCTGTGTGCATTTCCGCCGATCTTATAATGTCAGTGCTCGACTGACTGAGCTGCAAAAGGAGCTGAACCTGCCCAAGAACCGCCTAATATGTGGCATGCCCACCAGGTGGAACTCAACGTTGGCCATGCTGCAGCGACTGCACACGCAGCAGAGGGCCATCAATGAGTACCTTTGCGACTACGGCACCAGGACAGGGTCAGGGGAGCTTGGCTTTTTTCCCCACACCAGTGGAGCATTATCAGGGATGCATGCACTGTCCTCTCACCATTTGAGGAGGCCACGAGGATGGTGAGCAGTGACAGTGCATGCATCAGTGACACTGTACCTCTTGTCCACCTGTTGGAGCATACGCTGCGTGGGATAATGGACAGGGCACTTGAGGCAGAACAGAGGCAGGAAGAGGAGGACTTCCTTGCCTCTCAAGGCCCCCTTTATCCAGACGGTGTTCCTTCTGCCCCACCCATCACACAGGAAGAGGATGAGGATGATGATGAGGAGGAGGAGGAGTATTGTGTGAGCATGGAGGTGGAGCCTGGCACTCAGCATCAGCAGCAGCAGTCTTTTAGGGATGATGTACAGTCCCAACAAACCAGTGGACTTGTACGTGGCTGGGAGGAGGTGGCTGGCGATCATGTCATCCTCAGTGACCCAGAAGACTCCGGACCGAATGCCTCAGCTAACCTACGCTGCATGGCCTCCCTGATCCTGCAAAGCCTGCGGAAGGATCCTCGTGTTCTTCGGATCAAGGAGAGGGACCATTACTGGCTGGCCACTCTCCTTGATCCACGGTACAAGGGTAAGGTTGCGGACCTTATCTTGCCGTCGCAGAGGGAGCAGAGGATGAGACATCTCAGGGAGGCCTTGCAGAAAGGTCTGTGCAATGCGTTCCCAGAAACTGGGAGGTTACAAACTCCTGGTCCTGGACGACGAGTTGCTGAGGCTTCGGTCAGTAGCAGAAGGAGCGGTGGGGAAGGTGGACGTCTGACCGATGCGTTCAGACAATTTTTTAGTCCGCAGCCCCAAGGTATGATCGGTTCCAGCAACCATCGCCAGCGTCTGATATACATGGTGCAGGAATACCTAGGGGCAAGGTCAGACTTGGACACCTTTCCCACCGAAAATCCTCTGGCTTACTGGGTCCTGAGGATGGATCACTGGCCAGAGCTTGCACAGTATGCAATTGAGCTACTGGCCTGTCCTGCATCCAGAGTTCTTTCCGAACGCACATTCAGTGCTGCTGGAGGATTTGTCACCGATCATAGGGTGCGCCTGTCCACCGACTCGGTTGATCGACTGACCTTCATAAAAATGAATCAGTCTTGGATCACCACCAGCTACCAGGCACCTGAAGCGGATATAACTGAATAATTTATAATGTCACATCCCTTCAAGACTGCCTATGCTGATGCTGAGTGACTGTCCTGTTATGTTCACTGACTATCCTCTTCCTCCTCCTCAATGATCCATGCCACCACACCAGTGCCTAAGGCACAATTTTTCAGCCCCTGTATAACAGGGGCGTGTACTTACAATTTTTTTAAAAAATGCTTCGCAACAGGTGTGACTGCTGTGCTCCAAGTACAGTATCTGTGAGGGGTTGCAGTGTTGTGGCACCAGCACCAGTGCCTAAGGCACAATTTTTCAGCCCCTGTTGGGGCGTGTAATTACAATTTTTAGGCAATGCTTTGCAACAGGTCTCATTGCTGTGCTCAGAGTACAGTATCTGTGAGGGGTTGCAGTGTTTTGGCACCAGCACCAGTGCCTAAGGCACAATTTTTCAGCCCCTGTATAACAGGGGCGTGTAATTACAATTTTTTAAAAAGATGCTTCGCAACAGGTGTGACTGCTGTGCTCCAAGTACAGTATCTGTGAGGGGTTGCAGTGTTGTGGCACCAGCACCAGTGCCTAAGGCACAATTTTTCAGCCTCTGTTGGGGCGTGTAATTACAATTTTTAGGCAATGCTTTGCAACAGGTCTCATTGCTGTGCTCAGAGTACAGTATCTGTGAGGGGTTGCAGTGTTGTGGCACCAGCACCAATGCCTAAGGCACAATTTTTCAGCCCCTGTTGGGGCGTGTAATTACAATTTTTAGGCAATGCTTTGCAACAGGTCTCATTGCTGTGCTCAGAGTACAGTATCTGTGAGGGGTTGCAGTGTTGTGGCACCAGCACCAATGCCTAAGGCACAATTTTTCAGCCCCTGTTGGGGCGTGTAATTACAATTTTTAGGCAATGCTTTGCAACAGGTCTCATTGCTGTGCTCAGAGTACAGTATCTGTGAGGGGTTGCAGTGTTGTGGCACCAGCACCAATGCCTAAGGCACAATTTTTCAGCCCCTGTATAACAGGGGCGTGTAATTACAATTTTTTAAAAGGATGCTTCGCAACAGGTGTGACTGCTGTGCTCCAAGTACAGTATCTGTGAGGGGTTGCAGTGTTGTGGCACCAGCACCAGTGCCTAAGGCACAATTTTTCAGCCCCTGTTGGGGCGTGTAATTACAAATTTTAGGCAATGCTTTGCAACAGATCTCATTGCTGTGCTAAGAGTACAGTATCTGTGAGGGGTTGCAGTGTTGTGGCACCAGCACCAATGCCTAAGGAACAATTTTTCAGCCCCTGTTTAACAGGGGCGTGTAATTACAAATCTTGATCTAATAGTTCACAGCAGGGCCCATTCCTGCGCCCACCAAGAGTAACTATGAGGGCCTACAGTCTTGTGGCAACACCGTCCACCACCACCACCAAAGGCCCAATTTTTCTGCCCTGTTCAACAGGTGCATGCAATTACAAATCTTGATCTAATAACTCACAGCAGGGCCCATTCCTGCACCCACCAAGAGTAACTGTGAGGGCTTACAGTCTTGTGGCAACACCGTCCACCACCACCACCACCAAAGGCCCAATTTTTCTGCCCTGTTCAACAGGTGCATGCAATTACAAATCTTGATCTAATAACTCACAGCAGGGCCCATTCCTGCACCCACCAAGAGTAACTGTGAGGGCTTACAGTCTTGTGGCAACACCGTCCACCACCACCACCAAAGCCAAAGGCCCAATTTTTCTGCCCGGTTCAACAGGTGCATGCAAGTACAAATATTGATCTATTAACTCACAGCAGGGCCCATTCCTGTGCCCACCAGTCTTGTGGCTACACCAACATCTAATAGGGCAAATTTCTGCAGAGTATATACGGCAGGCCCCTACTTTCAAACATCCAACTTACAAATGACTCCTACTTGCAAACGGAAAGAGAAAACAGGACGTGAGAGGAAATCTACCCCTAGGAAGGGAAATTCTATCCTGTTAGATTTAATTTGGGAAAAAGGTATCTCCTCTCTACTGATGCTTTATCACCAATCCTTGTTTCAATTAAAACCCCACTTTTCCAAAAACATTTGTCATTGGGACAGAAAGTGAGGTGACATGTTCTGAACAGATGTGCAAAGACAGCAAATGTTACAGGGGTGATAACCCCTCCCTATGTTCTCCAAAAAGCTTAAAAATAGATTTTTTTGGGATGGAGCTACACTTCATAATGTACCTGGTCAGATTCTACTTAAGAACAAACCTACAGTCCGTGTCTTGTTTGCACCACCTATATAGTGCTGTTCAGAGTATATAGGGTTGTAGGTATAGGGTTTTATTTTGGGTGCGGGGTCCCCCTTAATATCCATACAAGACCCAAAGGGGCTGTGGGGGGGGGGGGGGGGTGATGGGGTAGCCATGCCATTTTTCTCAAGGATTTTCAGCCATATGGCGGCCAGGACAAGACATGACATTAAAGCCGCAAGTGGTTTTAAATGGCTTATTTTTTTCCTTTACAAATGTCATTTTGTGCAAGGACAGTTCTAAACACGGGAAACACATGCCACTTCACAGGCATACTTTAGACACCCCCCAGGTACCATATTTAAAGGAAAATTTCACTTTTTTTTTTCACTTTATGCATCATTAAAATGACTGCTCCCGAAAAAACGTTAGTTTTTAAAAGTTATTTTTGCATTGATATATGTCCCCTGGGGCAGGACCCGGGTCCCCAAACCTGTTTTATGACATTAACATGCATATTGGCCGTTGTAATTAGCAATTTTGATTTCGAACGTTCGCGTCCATTATATCGAATAGGGTTCGAAAATTTGCGCGAACTTTCGGTCCGTTTGAAGATTCTGGTGCGAACCGAACCCGGGGGTGTTCGGCTCATCCCTAACTGACAGTGATATAAAATCCGCTAATGGTTTACTGATATTCCACTGGCAAAAAACGGCAAGCCGACCCTATATGCCCACAAATTACCACAATTTACCACATAAAAATATATATGTTGTGGGGAATAGTTTGCAGACGCTTAATGAATTAGTATATAAATGTAAATATGGAAATAAAACTTCCCTTTGTGTTGCCGGTTTAATTGGGGATTTTTTCTTCATAAAAAAAACTGCTGTTATCTTTATCCGGTTTCTACATAAGAGAGAAAAATACAAAAAGACAAACTACCATTGCGCAGCATCTCTGGTATAAACTAACATGAAATGCCTGTGCTAAATTTGCACTCACATGTACCCAATGTTTATATCGCAGATAAGCTATAGTAATGGTCAGGCTACGTATCTGGGCTGTCAGCCCTTCTGCTCCTCGCTGAGCTCGTGTCTCACACGGCGTCACTTAGGCTCCTCCCCCCGACGCGTTGCGTCACAGGTCACGTGACTTTCTCAAGGGATAATAGCCCTGTGACCAGCACGGAGGATTTATAGCAACAATTAAACAATCGGGTTGCCATAGTGACTTCAAGCGCATTAGTGTTTTAGTCATCATTCCATTTGCTTAATCCGCCACAACGGGTACCTATGTGGATGTGCTGTTAACTCTTTCTGTGTTTCGAGAGGTCATTAATCAACATCACAGCAACACCGAACGGAATACAAGGAATATGATAAAAAAGCTGCATCAATATAGCCTTAAAACATAAAAAATTGAGACCGGTGTTAAAAACACCAACTTTAATCAAAGAGGTAAAAATATATATTTTGAGATAAAAATACAAAAAATAAAATAAAATATGAATATAAAAATAAAATAAAATAAAAATAAAAATAAAATAAAAATTTAAATATATATTAAAAATATTGTGGAATTTGAAATAATTGAGGAAATAATTGCCGCATAATGCTGTTGGTTTTAAATGCGGGGACGCTAGAGGATATATTTATAAGCGGAAACCCCTACTTTTTAGACAATCCATTATTATTGGGGTTATGCCATTAAAACCAATAAAATTATAAATTTGTGAATATGGTGATATATATATATAAAAAGGTATATATAAAACCTGGTGGGATAGGATATCAGTAATAAAAGGAGAGATAAAAATGTAAAAAGTTGCATGTTTTTTTTTAAACCAAAAAAAACATGTTAAAACGAAGTATTAAAAATCAGATATAAAACAATTGAGGTCAAAGTCAATGTTGAGCCCTGCTGGTGAGAAACTATTAATTTCGTATATCCATCTAGATTCACTCTTGCTTAGTTCTCTGACCTTATGACTTCCCCTCCAGTTGGGTTCGTATTTTTCAATAGCCCAAAACTTTAGGTCACAAGGATTCTTTCCATGGAATTGCGCAAAATGCCTGGACACACTATGTTTAGGAAAACCTGATTTAATATTTTGCACGTGTTCTCGTAGACGCTTCCATAGAGGTCTTTTGGTCCTACCCACATATTGTAATAAACAAGAGCATTCCAACATGTAAACGACCCCTTCCGTTCTGCATGTAAAATTGTTTTTTCCTTTTTGTTTGGTGTGCCTATGCATGAAAAATACAAATTTTTTTTACATCTACAGCAACTAAAAAAGAATATGAGATAAAAGATTTTATTTCATGCAGAACGGAAGGGGTCGTTTACATGTTAGAATGCTCTTGTTTATTACAATATGTGGGTAGGACCAAAAGACTTCTATGGAAGCGTCTATGAGAACACGTGCAAAATATTAAATCAGGTTTTCCTAAACATATTGTGTCCAGGCATTTTGCGCAATTACATGGAAAGAATCCTTGTGACCTAAAGTTTTGGGCTATTGAAAAATACAAACCCAACTGGAGGGGAAGTCATAAGGTCAGAGAACTAAGCAAGAGTGAATCTAGATGGATATACAAAATTAATAGTTTCTCACCAGCAGGGCTCAACATTGACCTCAATTGTTTTATATCTGATTTTTAATACTTCGTTTTAACATGTTTTTTTTGGTTTTAAAAAAACATGCAACTTTTTACATTTTTATCTCTCCTTTTATTACTGATATCCTATCCCACCAGGTTTTATATATACCTTTTATATATATATATCACCATATTCACAAATTAAAAAAATAAATTTTATTGGTTTTAATGGCATAACACCAATAATAATGGATTGTCTAAAAAGTAGGGGTTCCGCTTATACATATATCCTCTAGGGTCCCTGCATTTAAAACCAACAGCATTATGCAGCAATTATTTCCTCAATTATTTCAAATTCCACAATATTTTTAATATATATTTTAATTTTTATTTTTATTTTTATTTTTATTTTTATTTTATTTTTATTTTTATATTCATATTCATATTTTATTTTATTTTTTGTATTTTTATCTCAACATATATATTTTTACAACAAAAAAAGAAAAGGATGTCAGGTGCTAAAATACACCTCTCCCCTTATCTCGGCGCAATGAACAGTAGAAAATACAAAAAATGCATTTTTTGTATTTTCTACCGTTCATTGCGCCGAGATAAGGGGAGAGGTGTATTTTAGCGCCTGACATCCTTTTCCTTTTTTGTTTTGAATATTGTCTACAGTTTGTTTCTCTGGCAGACAATGGATGTGTTTAAATTTAAAAAAAATAGGCAAATAGATTTAAACAGCTTGTTCTCAGTAAATGAACCTAGTGTTTTGGAAACCAATTATGACAGTATTATGATGGCTCTAGGCAGTGTCCTTGAAAAACAGGTACGGACCTGGTGGGACATCTGTACATTAGAGCAGTACATTAAGGAGAACATCATAGTACGTAGCCTGAGGTGGGAAATAACACCACAGGATGGGCTGGAGGATGCAGATTCCACATTAGAATGGCTGGGATTCTTTAATGGAGTCGGGCTCAAACTGCAGGAGTTGATCTTAAAACGCAAAAAGAGGAAAATGAATAAATTGGAAATAAAGATCAAGGACCTGCAGCAACAGCTGGACCTGATTAAGGAATCTCAGCAGTTTTTAGATTTTAATAATAGAATTTCGAAAAAATTAGAAAAGGTAGATAAGGACACTCAGAAAAAGAAGTTAAACAAGTTTTTTAGGGATTTGAATGATTTTAAAATTAACAATATTTATTCATGGCAGAATTATATGGAACCCAATGAGAATATGGATCATATGGATAATATTCACTCCCAACCTCAAACTAGGCCCCAATCAGATATTGCAGTAAACTCTCAATCAGGGGGATCACAACAGCCCCTTTTGTTGACACAATATCAAACATTGGGTCAAGAACAAAAAGGCAGAGTTTATAATCAAACATCACATATGAGCACACCCAAAAGAGGGCAGAAAAATAAGGGACGTGGCTCTAGGGGAAGAGGAGGTGGGGGATATTACCCTCCACCACACACTTATACGAATATGGAATACCAGGTGCCCATAAATAATAGATATGAAGTGTTGGAAAACCGTGGAGGTGGGAATTATTACTCATCACTGCGCCCTTTTTTAGGACGAGGCAGGGGCGACCAGAGGAGGGGACGATGTTTTCCCCCTCGAGGCAGGCCTCCCCAGGGCCTGTTTCACCATACGCCAGCCTTATACAGGGAACCAGAATGGAGGGACCCACAGTATCGGGAGATGAACTCGACACAAATCCCAGGCCCAGGAAGAAACGCATCAGAGGATGCAGGGCAGGGCGGAGGGCCCAACAAAAAAAGAATGCGAGAAACATAGTAGGGGGCATTTTCAATTTGAGTGACGCAATATTAAATGATAAAGAGAAAAATATTTTACAACAGGGCTTGAAGTGTGGTCTAAAAAGGCCTATTAACAAGTTTAATGTATATGTAGATATACACAAATATATGCGTAAGTTGAGTATCAAAAAATATTTTTTAAATAAGACTTCAAATCCTGTAAGTGCAACAGGCAATGGAGCAGTGGGGGTAACAGCGGTGGACAGTGGTTTGAAAAATCGCTCTCTTTTTAACCCTCCAAATGTTGCAACTCAAGGGAACACATTAACCCCTGCAGCGCCCCCTAGTGTTAACCCCTTCCCTGCCAGTCACATTTACACAGCAATCAATGCAATTTTATAGCAACGATCGCTGTGTAAATGTGAATGGTTCCAAAAATTTGTCAAAAGTGTCCGAAGTGTCCGCCGCAATGTCGCAGTCACGAAAAAAAAAAAAAAAACGCAGATCGCCGCCATTACTAGTAAAAAAAAAAATGCAATAAATCTATCCCCTATTTTGTAGACGCTATAACTTTTGCGCAAACCGATCAATATACGCTTATTGCGATTTTTTTACCAAAAATATGTAGAAGAATACGTATCGGCCTAAACTGAGTAAAAAAATTGTTTTTTTTTTTTAAAAAAATGGGATATTTATTATAGCAAAAAGTAAAAAATATTGTGTTTTTTTTTCAAAATTGTCGCTCTTCTTTTTTTTATAGCGCAAAAAATAAAAACCGCAGGGGCGGTCAAATACCACCAAAAGAAAGCTCTATTTGTGGGAAAAAAGGACGTCAATTTTGTTTGGGTGTAACGTTGCACGACCGCGCAATTGTTAGTTAAAGCGACGCAGTGCCGAATCGCAAAAAGTGCTCTGGTAAGGAAGGGCGTAAAATGCCCCGGTGCTGAAGTGGTTAATAGAATATGGCTATCAGACTCATGTACTGACAACAAAGGAAAAAAGATTTCTGGTCCCTAGCAGTTGCCGTATACCCACTATATATACGCTCTCAAAGATACATAAAAATCAGACCAACCCCCCACCCAGACCCATAGTAAATGGCATAGGATCAATATCTGCAAGACTGGGCCAATATCTAGACAGATTCCTCCAAAAAAGTGTTTTGGACACTAAAGCATATCTAAAAGACACCAAAAGCTTGTTACAAATGTTACAAGATATTAATTTGGTAGGAAAAGAGGAAGTCTATCTAGTAACATGTGATGTAGCTCCCTATATACGGTGATCCAACACGAAGAATGCCTTAGATTTTTGTCTTTCTCATAATTATTTTTGGTTCAGCAGCAGTTTTTTCACCCAGAAGAAAGGTGTAGCTATGGGCGCTAGGTTCGCGCCCAGCATAGCTAACCTTTTCATGGGAGAATGGGAGGCTAAGGCGGTGTTCCAGCAGAAACGTGTAGAATTATTTTTTTATAAACGATATATTGATGATTTGCTATTAATTTGGGCATGATCAAAAGTATCGTTGGACGCGTTTTTGGATTCGTTGAATAAAAATGGGAATAATATTCATCTTACTAGCCAAATTAACCAGAAAGAGATCGATTTTTTAGATGTCACTATTTTTCGAGTAGATAATGCCCTCCAAACGAAAGTGTTTTTTAAGAGCACTGATAGAAACATTTTTTTACCAGTGCATAGTGGTCATCACCCATTGTGGCTCAAAAACGTTCCAAAGGGCCAAATGATGAGGGTAAAACGGAATTGTTCCACATCAGATGATTACCTTGCACAATCTCAAGTATTAAAAGATAGGTTTGTGGAGAAAGGTTACAAACCCCAGTTCCTAGACACTATAGTGGAAGCAATAGGTGCCATACCACGACAGGAAATTTTGAAGGATAAGGAGGTAGGCACAGTGCAGGGTACTAAACAAGAATGGGGATTCATATCGGATTTCCATTCACAATTCAGGGATGTTGAATCACTATTTAGAACTCATTGGCATGTTCTCTGTCTGGATAAGACATTACAGAAGGAACTACCAATGAAACCGCAATTCATATATAGAAGGGCACCCAGTTTTGGAGATGTGGTTGTCAAAAAAGTATTGGACCCACCCTCCCGGCCCCCCACATTTTGGGATAGAGATGGGGTTTTTTCGTGCAGGAAATGTAAACCCTGTCGCAAAGTATTATGCCCAATAAGGGGCATGCAGGAATTAATTTCCACATCAAATGACAGGGAGGTTTCTATTAATGAGTTTATTACCTACAATACTACTCAAGCAGTATATGTTTTGAAATGTCCTTGTGGCTTAATGTATGTGGGCAGGACCAAAAGGCTGTTACGTATTAGAGTAGCCGAGCACATACATAATATTGTGATAGGATACAAGGATCACAACGTCTCCTTGCATTTTAAATTACACCACAACCAAGACCCATCAGCATTATTATTTTGGGGCATCGACCATATTAAACCCTCTTGGAGGGGTTCAAATATGGTACGCGAATTATCGATGCGTGAAACGAAATGGATCTTTTTACTAGGCACTTTGTCCCCTAAGGGGTTAAATATTGAGCTTGACATTAACTGTTTTATCAGTGATTATTGATCCCCCCCTTTTTTTATGTATGACAATTTTTTAGTTTTCAAATATGATCTTTTTAGATTTTATTGAATTTTGTGTCATTCCATCAAATTTTATTAATTTATGATGGAACCATTTGGAAGTGCAAATCTAGCTATTATAAATAATAACGATTAGAAATCATAAACATAATAAAGGTTTCTTTTAAATGATGATAAAAATATTTTATATGCAGTGAATGGCCATGAACTGGTTATCTAGCAATAGACAATTGGAGGAGTATGGTTTTCTATATGAGTCTGCTATTGGTGCGCGCAATTCAGATTTGAACAGCGGTGGACATAGTGTTAAAACAGACACCAATATAAGCCGGCACGTCGCGTCGTTAGGCCACGCCCTTTGAGAAAGTCGTGATGACGAAACGCGTCAGGACGTGACCTATACGAAGACCGGAAGTGACGTTGACGCTCCTTGCGTTCCACGAGGTGGCTACAGCAAACCGGAAGGGGGATAGGAGACGCTGTGAACAGTGAGAGTGTTCACTTCAATACCTCACCAACCGGCTTATTGCTTGGCAAACATCTCGTTTAGCGAAATGAATATGAGATAACCAGTGACTGGCCTCATTGCAAGGAGCTTCAAAGAGAGGAGGACAAGTGACGTTTTAATGTTAAGTGTGGAGAAATATTTTGGAGAAATATTTTTAGAATAAAGATTGTTCAAACGTACTGGACTATCTGGACTTTTTATTCCTTTACATATCAACGCACTGGCTGACTACTGATGATTGGAGGTGATGGTGTACAAGAAAGCGATCTAAAGAGATGGTAATTTGGGAGGTTTGACTCAATGCTGATAACACTAAAGCCCCATACACACGGTCGGACTTTTTTCATCAATTTGGTCCGATCGGACAAGGTTGTTGAAAAATCAGACCGTGTGTATGCACCATCGGACAGTGTTCGTCGGTTTGTCCGTCGGACAAAGTCTTATCTCCTGCTGGAATGATTTGCCGTCAACCCGGTCCGATCACACCAAATCCGAGCGTGTGTACGCTTGTCCGACGGACAAAGTGCTACGCATGCTCAGAAGAAATTCTGTGACGGAAGCGCTCGGTCAGGTAAAACTACCTTTCCTAATCGACACAGCACATTCGTCACGCTGCAATGTTAAAATGTCTTTAATGCAGCGCATTCTCTTTTTCTTTACAATGCAACAAGAATGACATCTTTTAGCTGCTCCTATTCACCCGCACTTCTCACAAACTTACTTCTTTATTACTTTGCACCATTTATACACTACATGTTTATTTTTACTCTGAACGGAAAAGAATCTTTGTTATTTTTTTACCATGATTTGTCTTTTTTTTTTTTTTTTGGGGGAATACATATTTGAATGTTTTTTTTTTTTTTTTTTGGAGGGGGGTTGTGTGTCTCAAATTACCAAAAACACATTATTTACATTTGTATTTCTTGCTTACATTTACTAGGAGTTTGTTTGTTGTTGGTGCCCCTTGTTAATTCTAATTCTTAAAACTACTAGGATTAGTGAAATGTACCTGCTTACTCAAAGAAAAAATGTCATTGTAGCAAAGTAAAACACAATAGTCAATGATTATTTCAAATCAAAAAAACCTTTATTTAGGTCACACCAACAAACCAAAGAGGAACGCAGCCATGGTGAAACTTGGGGAATTTGCAAAGCCTTGGCCCCCCACGGCAACCATCATTGTTCAAGCGTAGAAAATTGGGGGCCTGAGGAGTACGTATATTAAGGGGAGTGCAATCTGGTCGTGAAGTCCAAAGTATCCGGAACTGCAGCAGATGCCATCTAGGTCCCCAGGCTCTGGTACTACGAGAGGCTCCATCTTCTCTCAGACCAGACTGATTGCAGGTCGTCACTCTCAGGTCTTCCTTCCACGCTTCCTTGCACGCTGTGGCTGTCGTGCTGGTGGGGTGGCAGAAGGAGGAGGAGGAGGAGGAGGAGGTGGAGCATGGTAGCTATGGCAAACATGTGTGACTGGGGTCATCTCCCCAGCCCTACCCTTATTTAGGACATGGAGGATGAGCCCCTCACACATGTTGCGTTGCCTCACCTCCATACCCATCATTTTTGTGACAACCACCGAGCCAAAGGTCTCCTCGTCGGCGGGTGTGGCATGTAGGGAGTCTGAAGCCTCTCTTATCATCCGGAGCGCTGACTGTGCCGCATAACCCCCCCTTCTCGCCCTTTTGTACGGAGGGCGGAGGGGAGGGGTTTGGGTGTCAGTCAGGCTCCGAGGCCTAGCCCCCTCTTGGCTGCCACTACCCAGCTGGTGGCTGCCACTAACCCCTGCCTCCTCCTGACTGCCACCTTCCACAGCCACCTCCTGGCTGAGGTCTTCCTGTGTAGGAAAAAGGGACATAGTTTCAGTTATTTGTTCATCAAACACAAACAATTCTCATCTAGTGACTGGTGCAAAATGTTTACAAATAGAAAACCATACAATTCTCAGCCCAGCAGTTTAGATTCTGGCCCCAAATGTCTCCAACACCACTGTCTGTTGATATGTCAAACACGTTAGGAACTAAGCAATTGGCGATCCTGAATTAAGTGAACATCATTCATTATTCCCCTAAATGGTAGCAAAACTACTATACCTGGAACAAGCTGGGCTCCTCCACCTCTTCCAGACTGGAAGGCCCAGGTTGCTCCTCGGAAGCCTCATCAGGGGTGGGCTGTGCGCAAGGAAGCGTGGAAGGAGGAGTTGAGGTTGGCTCCGTGACATCAGCCTGGTCCTTCAGAAAATGGAGACTCTGATAGTACCAGAGCTTGGGGACATAGACCTCATCTGCTGAAGTTGCAGTTTCCTCAGACTTCACGACCTTCTTCCTCTCCCTGATATACGCACTCCTCAGGCTGCCAATTTTCTTTCTAATATCATCAACAGTTGCCGTGGGGAACCTTGGCTTGACAAATTCCACAAGTTCCTCCAGGGCTGCGTGCCTCTTTGGTTTGTTGGTGTAATGTGGGTGTATACCCTGCCACAATATGGGAAAATCCCTGTATTTGGCAATGAAGAGGGGGAGAAAACTCATGTCGTTGAATCCCTTCATATCAATCTCTGCAAGACACAACAACACACAAAACCCTCAAAATTATGTCAGGCTAAACTCTCCTAATCTTCTCCATAAAGAAGCCTCAAGTTCAAATCAGTCTAGGCTAGTTATGTACCAACGTTAAATTGTACCTTCGTTTGTAGCGATCGTCTCGTGTGAGTTTTCTCTCCCCTCGTCTCCCAGATCGTGGCTACGACACAGGCGTGTGACGTTTTATATACACTGCGCATGCTTCAAACTCCGCCCGCCCCTGACGATCTTTCTCGTCTATTCCCCACCCCTTCTCTTTACGGCGTAGTGGGGAGAGCACATGGCGGGGACACAGCAGGTGCGCCACAAATATCCCACCAACGAGGAGGAGGACGAGGAAAGTCCGGAGGCAGAAACGTCCCGATCCCGGAACCTGAAATTCAAGGCCTCCAATATGTCATTTGGAGAAATGTTGGAGATGGTGGACATATTAAAGAGGAGCGACTATGATGGGAAGTATGGGCCTTACCTCAACCCCAATGTCCGCAAGGCCAAGATCATGTCTAAAGTTGTGAGAAGGCTGTACAATAATTTTGGGGTACAACGATCCAAGGAGCAACTCAGGAAACGCTGGTCAGACCTGAAACTGAGGGAGGCCGATCAGTACAGAAAGATCAAGAGAATTCTTCAAAAAAGTAAGTAGTTGTGTTTTGTGTTTGATTTCTTGCTTGCATACTGCTCCATTGTGTTTTGATTTTTACCAAGTTGTACATTCCAAAATGGCCACTTTCAGGTTCGTCTGTGCATTCGATCGTACTCAGCCTCGATCTTTCTGCCACTGTCATGGTCGTGTGTGTGTGCATTCGATCGTACGCAACCTCGATCGTTCGGCCACTTATAATACGATGTTTGGTGTTTTTTTGGGGAAAGGAAGTTTGTTCTCACTAGAAATGTCATCAAGAATGTAAAGCCAATTTATTCAATGTAAAGGAGAGGTCACTCAGTAGCTGTTTACCCATCTGGACTCTAGAGCACTAGTGCTGGGACACCCAAACCCCCTTTTTATTATGCTTTTCCACACATGTGCTCCAGTGGATACTAGAGGGGGGTCTCCATCACACAAACTTCTACCAAAAAGCTAGTCAGTTTAGCACCTTTACAAAGTGACTTCATTCATGTAGTTGACATTTGTAACTGGCCAAACTAAAATAGTGTCCGTCACTTTCAAGCAATGTTTGTCATTTCCTATTTCTGCCCTCAATAGCTTGTGTTGCTAAATCTTCCTTTTGGACATTCTCATAGGGGAGCGAAAACTTGGGCCGTCTGAGGAAACCCCCAAACCAACACCTACCAAAAAAGGGGAAAGAGCAGAAGCAGAGGAGGAGGAGGAGGAGGAAGGAGAGATCATCGAACTTGGAGAAATTGTCACCACAACAGGTGAGTGTGGGAGAACACAGCTACTGGTAAGCTAATCCATGTATGGCTGCCTCATTTCCAACACCCCATTTTTGTTTGTTTGTGGTTTTTAGGTGACGTGGATGTTGTGGAAGAAAAATCGCACTTTACCACAGAGAGTGCCCACGTACTCATCGGAGAGATAATGGTCTGCAATCGAGATCTAGATTACATAAAGCAAAACATCAATGATGTTCAACAAAAATTGAAGAACATCATTGATGTTTTAGGAAAAATATGAAAAAGCACCAAGTAATTTACACACATTTGTGCCAGCTTCTGAACACATTTGCAACTTAAAAACTGTGTGAAATTTGGAACATGCACACATTGTGTCCACATGTGCTAGCTCCCATCATGGTGGGTGAATGGCAACGTTTTTTTGGGGGTGCAAACACTTTACGAACTACGAAAGTGGTTGTGGTGAAGGGGTTGCACCCCCAAAAAACGTCCATTCATCCCCATGATGGAAAATGGCACTTTTGAAGCTTCTAGGCATGTGTTTTACCATCTAATGACCATTTTCACAACCAAATTGTGTGCATGTTCCAAATTTCCACTTTTCGGGGGTGACCCCCCCATGTGATGAAGGCAAGATCAAACACACTTTGAACATATAGTCATGTCTGATCTTGTCTTCACTTTACAAAGTTGAACTTTCCTACTTCATAGGTTCTGCTTAGCTCCATGCCTGGTTTTACAAATTGCGTAATCTTTGTAAATAATGTTGTAAATAACCAAGATGTTGTCAGTTTTGGCGTGAAGATTGTAAACGCACTTGTGAATGTTTTCCAAGTAAACTTTTTTATTTTTCCAAATGTGTGGCTTCCTTATTTAAATAAAACAATGCATTATGTATGTAAAATGTAAAGGATATGGGGGGCAATGGGTGTTATTTACTAAAGGCAAATCCACTTTGCACTGCAATTTCCTTTCCCAGGGAACTTTTTCAATGCACTTGTAGAGCATAGCGGATTTGACTTATGTAAATGACACCCACAGTGCTTTGTACGAAAACACGGAGCACAGCATTTTGGAGAATACACACATGTCACACCTGGTGCTGAAAAGGAGTATTTTGGGTGTCAGTTATGCAGGACAAACCTTCTCTAGACCAAAGATTAGGTAGCAAACACACATGAGAATAATCTTTTTGGGAAGAAGAGACTGTTACCTCCTTTTGCCCAGAAAGTGCATTACCACTGTCGAAGGCAAAGGGAAAAAATGTCAAAGTAAAATAAGCTAAAAAGAAGACTGAAATGACAAGAAATCAGAGGTTGGTTAAAATATCAGATTTATTAAAAAATGCCTCTCACACATCGTCAGGCAGAGCAATGGCCCCCCTACCCACAAAGTATTCCATATATTGGTCCCGGACCACGCGGGCATTGAGAGGGGGCAAGCCTGGACGTGCCACTCGAAGGGCTGTGAGGTCCGCATTTGGAGGGCCCTCCACATCTGGGCCAACGGGCACCACATAGTTCCTGTTATGTCTTTTGAGGAAGTTGTGCAATATGCAACAGGCAAGAACTATGTGGTTCAGTTTGTATTCCGCCAAGTTAAATGCCGTCAGGAACAGGCGGAAGCGGCTGGCCAGGATGCCAAAAGCGTTCTCCACCACTCTTCTGGCTCTGGACAGCCTGTAGTTGAAGACCCTCTGGTCCGGGGTGAGGGTCCTCATCGGGAACGGCCTCATCACATGGGGAGTCAGCGCAAACGCTTCATCTGCGACAAAGACGAAGGGGAGTCCTTCGGCATTCTCCTCTGGAGGTGGCAAGCACAGACTGCCACTTTGGAGACGCCAGTAGAACTCCGTGTGCGTAATGGCCCCACCATCCGATATCCGGCCGTTCATCCCCACGTCCACATACATAAACTCGTATGTTGCCGACACCACCGCCAACATCACTACACTATTAAACCCTTTATAATTATAATAGTAGGACCCCGAGTTGGGCGGTGGGACGATGCGGACGTGTTTCCCATCAATTGCCCCTCCGCAGTTAGGAAAGTCCCAACGGCTGGCAAAGTGGGAGGCCACAGTCTGCCATTCCTGTGGCGTGGAAGGGAACTGTGGAGTGAAACAAGAAAAAAAAATTAGTCACTTTGCACCTAAACATTGCAAGCAGATTAGACAATCAACATCTTGGAACAAGAGCATTGTATAAAATTGGAGGCTGGAAAGTATTTACACAGAAAAGTAGAGGCTCCCCTTCACAGATTACTCACCCCCCCATCAATCCCCCCACTTCTGATGGGACATTGGCAATAACTATGGTTTTGGGGGGGGGGGGGGGGGGGGCGGTGGACAGGTAACCCTCTGCACTTCATTGATTGGCAAATGGCTCAATAATGTGGCCTAGTTTGGCCAGACCCTCTGTACTTAACACTATTGGCAGGCCACAGGAAAGATCAAATAACATTTCCCCCCCCCCCCCAAAAAAGGCAGGCACAGTGTGACATTATTAAATTACCAAGCAAGCTAATAGGAGGGAAAGAAGACAAAAAAATAGGAAATGGAATGTATGGAGGCAGTCCCTTGCACTACATGCTTTGCTGAATTCATCCCTAAAGATGCGCACTATAAAGAGGTAGGTATATAGTGTGTATGGACCTTGGGAAAGCCAGCAGATAAAGGATTGGTACCATCTGACAGAGCAGTTGGGGGAGGGGGTTCCTAATGAGTTTGCCCCCCCCCCCCCACCAAAAGAACAAAAAAAGGGGGCTCTACATGAAGTAAACCACACAGCAAACATTTGTGCATATTTTAGGGGGTGTTTTGGGGCAAACAATACTATGCAGCAGACAAAAGACATTGCTTAAGTGAGTAGGCCATAGGTGTCTATTGGGGCAGAAGAGCATGCTGGTGAGGTAAGTGAAGGGAAAAATGCATGAAGGAGAAAAGGGGCACAGCATATTAGAACATATTGCAATCATGGTAATTAGGGAAGGAGGTCAAAAATACAAGTCATTAGCAAACAGAGCATACATAGAAGGGAATAGTAAAGTAGAAATGTTACCTTAATATAGTCCTCCTGCAGGACCTGAATGATGGCAGAACAGGTCTCTGGAATAATGATTCCCAGGGCCTGGGGAGAGATACCTGAAGAGAACTTCAAATCCTGAAGACTTCTCCCTGTCGCCAAGTACCTCAACGTGGCAACAAGCCTCTGCTCCGGAGTAATGGCTTGTCTCATGCAGGTATCCTGCCGGCTGATAAAGGGGGTCAGCAAAGCCAAAAGACGGTGAAAATCGGGGTCCGTCATCCTGAGAAAGTTCCTGAAATCATCAGGATTATTCTCCCGGATCTCACGAAGCAAAGGCATGTGCGAGAACTGGTCACGCTGAAGCAACCAATTCTTGGTCCACATACTCCTCATCACTCTGTTCATGGACGGGTCTTGGGTCAAAGCTAAAAGCCCGACACCAATTCCGCGTACAGCACGAACTCGGCGACGAGTACGCACGGGAAACATCGCTCAGAAGGTCACAAAAGGTCGGCTGGTCAGAACGGACAAACAGAAAGCACCGATAAACAGCAAGGCCTGAAAGAACGAAGTGAATAGCAGCAACGAGCAGACAATAAGCAGTGCAAATCAAAGCGTCCTATATCAAGATATAGGCCGCAATGACCAACAAATGCGAACTGACTACACGCACTAATAAACAGATACGCACGACAAGCACAAACTGAAGAGCAGTAACGATCTGAGTCAGAAAACTGAGAAGCGCGAATCTTAAGTCACCAAACTTCCACTAACTCTCGATAAACACGGGATCAGCAGAAGGAGCCCAACGGGTGCCTGACGTGGTGCTGAACTTCCCTTTTGTAATCTCGTGGACGACGACTTACGTCACGACGTTCTTCCGGACCGGATATTCCGACAACGTAGTCCGACCGTGTGTACGCAACGACAACATCGGACAAAGTACGTCGGACAAAGTCCGACCGACCTTGTCCGCGGATTGTCCGAGCGTGTGTATGGGGCTTAAGGATTGCGGTGAGTTTAAACCCCAGAGGGGAGTGTGGATCACGGGTGAAGCAATTTGGTGGAAATGTATACTATCAACAGTCAACATTTCTCTTTCCCTTTGTTCTTTAATGTATGGACTTTTTTGAAAACTCTCCCCTAAAAACACCATGTCACTAATGATGTAATAATATATCAGATTGCCAGTGTTATGTTTTAAGGATTTCCACAGCACAACAGCACTTTATATACCTATATGAATCTTTGATTTTTAGTGTATATATTTATCTGGTCATATAATAACCCAGAAGAGCGCTGCTAAATGGTGAAAGTATTTCTAATGAGTTTTGAATATGAAATCTATTTACCATTAACAACCAGTATATATATTTTTACCTCTTTGATTAAAGTTGGTGTTTTTAACACCGGTCTCAATTTTTAATGTTTTAAGGCTATATTGATGCAGCTTTTTTATCACATTCCTTGTATTCCGTTCGGTGTTGCTGTAATGTTGATTAATGACCTCTCAAAACACAGAAAGAGTTAACAGCACATCCACATAGGTACCCGGTGTGGCGGATTAAGCAAATGGAATGATGACTAAAACACTAATGCCCTCGAAGTCACTATGGCAACCCGATTGTTTAATTGTTGCTATTATCCCTTGAGAAAGTCATGTGACCTGTGATGCAACGCGTCGGGGGGAGGAGCCTAAGTGACGCCGTGTGAGACACGAGCTCAGCGAGGAGGAGAAGGGCTGACAGCCCAGATACGTAGCCTGACCATTACTATAGCTTATCTGCGATATAAACATTGGGTACACGTGAGTGCAAATTTAGCATAGGCATTTCATGTTAGTTTATACCAGAGATGCTGCGCAATGGTAGTTTGTCTTTTTGTATTTTTCTCTCTTATGTAGAAACCGGATAAAGATAACAGCAGTTTTTTTATGAAGAAAAAATCCCCAATTAAACCGGCAACACAAAGGGAAGTTTTATTTCCATATTTACATTAATATACTAATTCATTAAGCGTCTGCAAACTATTCCCCACAACATATATATTTTTATGTGCTAAATTGTGGTAATTTGTGGGCATATAGGGTCGGCTTGCCGTTTTTTGCCAGTGGAATATCAGTAAACCATTAGCTGATTTTATATCACTGTCATAGGAGCACACACGTACTAATTACTAATTGTCTGGTGTATGTGACCATAATTAGCAATTTAATATATTGGTCGGTCATCATTTTGACACATACCGCTATACCAGATATTTTAACCATTTCTTATCACAGAGCACACTTGGTTAATAGCACTTCTTTATTATATTTTAATTTGAGTAATTTAACTCATTCAGTTCTATTTATCCACTTAGCATCGGCATTTGGAGAAATAGTGTTATTAGGAGTAATTTTAATATCTGCACATTTGATTTTTTTACTATCACAAGAATTGTATACACCCATCACTGATATTTATTACAGATACACGGATTGTATACCTTTATCACTTTTATAATACTGACCATATTGGATTTATTGGCAACAGTATATTTATTTAAGATCTATTATTGTAATAAGGTTGATTTGCGCACCATCTATACGTCCTCTGTATACCTTTTCCCACCAAGGCTGCCATTCGGGAACCCTGTGAATCCACTGCGGGTTCCCACATCGCATCCGACTCGAAACGGCAGTTCACACAGCCATATTTGAACTGCTGAGGAGTGTCATACAATGTTAACGACACCCCCATTTCAGCTCGCATATCGTACTGCGAACTGACAGTTAGGACATGAATCGGATCGCATAGGTGTGAACACTCATGCTATTCTGGTGCGGACCAAAAAAAGGGTCCTGTGCAAGTTTGGTCTGAATGTGGTGCGATTTCAGCCATACAGTTTGTATGGCTGAAATCGCGTCGCACAGACACCGCATGTGATCTGAACAGCAATGCGGTGCGAATCACAGGAATGCGGAGTGTACAGTGGTGGGTAGTACGTGCAGGATGGTGTCAGGATAGTGGACAGTGTCAGATTATTTTTTTATTTTACAATTACATTTTTTTTTTCAAAAGGTTTTTTGGGACCAGTGGATTTTTTTTTTTTTTAATACATTTTTACAATTAAATTTTTTTTAAATGTTTAATATTTATTTTTGTACTATTATAACAATGATGGGAGGTGGGGTTTTGTTTTTTAAATATATTTTTTCACAGTGCTGTTGGGAGAGGGGGGTGGTCGATATCAGTGGGTCAGTGTCAGTGGAGCAGTGGACGGAGTCAGTGTCAGTGGGGTAGTGGTTGGTGTCAGTGGAGCAGTGGACGGTGTCAGTGGGGCAGTGAACGGAGTCAGTGTCAGTGGGGTAGTGGTTGGTGTCAGTGGGGCAGTGGACAGAGTCAGTGTCAGTGGGGTAGTGGTCGTTGTCAGTGGGGCAGTGGACAGAGTCAGTGGGGTAGTGGTTGGTGTCAGTGTCAGTGGGGCAGTGGTTGGTGTTAGTGGTTGGTGTCAGTGGTCGGTGACAGTGGTTGGTGACAGTGGGTTATCAGTGGGGTAGTGGTCGGTGTCAGTGGGATAGCGGTTTGTGTCAGTGGACGGTGTCAGTGGGGTAGTGGTCAGTGTCCGTGGGTCAGTGGTTGGTGTCAGTGGAGCAGTGGACGGTGTCAGTGGGGCAGTGAACGGAGTCAGTGTCAGTGGGGTAGTGGTTGGTGTCAGTGGGGCAGTGGACAGAGTCAGTGTCAGTGGGGTAGTGGTCGTTGTCAGTGGGGCAGTGGACGGAGTCAGTGGGGTAGTGGTTGTTGTCAGTGTCAGTGGGGCAGTGGTTGGTGTTAGTGGTTGGTGTCAGTGGTCGGTGACAGTGGTTGGTGACAGTGGGTTATCAGTGGGGTAGTGGTCGGTGTCAGTGCGATAGCGGTTTGTGTCAGTGGACGGTGTCAGTGGGGTAGTGGTCGGTGTCCGTGGGTCAGTGGTTGGTGTCAGTGGGTCAGTGGTTGGTGTCAGTGGCAGGGAACGGTGTCAGTGTCAGTGGGGCAGTGGACAGTGTCAGTGGGGCAGTGGCAGTGAATGGTGGCAGTGGGGCAGTGGACGGTGGCAGTGGATGGTGTCAGTGGGGCAGTGGTTTGTGTCAGTGGGGCAGTGGTCGGTGTCAGTGGGGCAGTGGTCGGTATCAGTGGTCGGTGTCAGTGGAGCAGTGGTCGGTGTCAGTAGTTGGTGTCAGTGGGGCAGTGGACGGTGGCAGTGGATGGTGTCAGTGGGGCAGTGGTCGGTGTCAATGGGGCAGTGGATGGTGTCAGTGGGGCAGTGGTCGGTGTCAGTGGGGCAGTGGTTGGTGTCAGTGGGGCAGTGGTCGGTGTCAGTGGGGCAGTGGTCGGTGTCAGTGGTCGGTGTCAGTGGGGCAGTGGTCGGTGTCAGTGGGGCAGTGGTCAGTGTCAGTGGGGCAGTGGACGGTGGCAGTGGATGGTGTCAGTGGGGCAGTGGTCGGTGTCAGTGGGGCAGTGGACGGTGTCAGTGGGGCAGTGGACGGTGTCTAAGGGGCAGTGGTCGGTGTCTAAGGGGCAGTGGTCGGTGTCAGTGGGGCAGTGGTCGGTGTCAGTGGTCGGTGTCAGTGGGGCAGTGGTCGGTGTCAGTGGGGCAGTGGTCAGTGTCAGTGGGGCAGTGGACGGTGGCAGTGGATGGTGTCAGTGGGGCAGTGGTCGGTGTCAGTGGGGCAGTGGACGTGTCAGAGGGGCAGTGGTCGGTTTCAGAGGGGCAGTGGTCGGTGTCAGAGGGGCAGTGGACGGTGTCAGAGGGGCAGTGGACGGTGGCAATGAATGGTGTCAGTGGGACAGTGGTCGGTGTCAGTGGGGCAATGGTCAGTGTCAGTGGTCGGTGTCAGTGGGGCAGTGGTCGGTGTCATTGGTCGGTGTCAGTGGTCGGTGTCAGTGGTCGGTGTCAGTGGGGCAGTGGATGGTGGCAGTGGATGGTGTCAGTGGGGCAGTGGATGGTGGCAGTGGGGCAGTGGAAGGTGTCAGTGGGGCAGTGGACGTGTCAGTGGGGCAGTGGACGGTGTCAGTGGGGCAGTGGACGGTGTCAGTGGGGCAGTGGACGGTGTCAGTGGACGGTTGTTTTTATTTTTTTTTACAATTTTTGAATATTTTTTTATCAGCCCTGTTGGGGGCTTTGGTGACATGTCAGGGGTCTAAACAGAGACCCCTGACATCTCCCATTTGACACAGAGAAAGGGACAGAGGATACAGATTCCCCAGTCCCTTTCTCTGCACTGAAGATAAAGGGAGGGAAGACAGCGGCTCCTCTCCATTCATAAACTGAGCAAAGTAACACACAGGTTACTCTGCTCAGTTATCACAGGACACAGGAGCGATCGGTAACGAACACTCTGTGTCCCATTCAGAAAAGAAAGGGGTTGGTAACTGACATACCAGACCCCTTTCTCCGCTCTCCATCCTGAAAGATCCCCCGTGCCTCCCCCTCGCAGCCCGCGGGAGAGGAGAGGGAAGCCGGCTGCGGGGGACGAGGGGGGGCTATGGAGGAAGACCGGACCACTGGTCGACCGACTGGTCCCTATAAGGTGAGAACAATTCACAATTGTTTCAATTTGGTTAGGGAATAAGAATACCTATATCGAATATGCTTGCATTGTAAGAAACTATAAATTAGACCTGTATCATGTAATACTTTGAACATAAACCTGTATGTTATCAGCTGTTAATAAACCTGCATTGCTGAAGTTCTGCCTGGTTCGATACTTTACTATTCTACTTCGGGAAGGGGGGGGGGGTAGACATGAGCCAGCCCTACCTCGTTATCTAACCCCTTGTGTTAAAAAGTGTATAAAAAGGCTGAATTCTGTCCAATAAATCATACAAGCTATTACGGGCTAGCCTTGTATTCAATGCAGCTATAATTAATATATCTCTCTAATGGTCAGACTGGAGGAAGCTGTTTTACTGACGGAAGCACTCAGCGGCATGTGGGATAGGATCCGTCACATTGTGTATATATATATAAATATAGTGATATTGGGGTGTTTAGCTCAGTGGTAGATGCGTCTTCATGTAGTGAGTCCACAGCAGTCAGTTATCAGGTTTGAGGGCATGGCAGCCCATTTTTATTAACAGGAACAAAATAAAAGTTTATACACAGGATGTGACAGACCTAGCCAGAACACAGGCTTTTTGAGAGGACTAAATGCGAGCCTCCTGCCAACCGATTATGGGCCCTGGATTTTAAGGGGCACAGGGTGAAGGGTTCTCCTCTCTTACCAGTCAGATTCAATGCTGTATATATGTGTATATATAATGTGTGTGGTCTCATGCTGTTGGGACATACACTCTCAGATGCTAGTGTCATGAACTCAAGATGTTAATTGAGAGAGCTGATCACCTTGTCCTCTGTACAATGCAGGAGACGGTCCGTCTGTTACTGGTGGTCTCCTGCTATTGTGATGAAATGTCTTGTGGTGGTAATTATGATAATTTATAATCAACTGTGTTTAGCTCGGTGACAACAAGTCTGACTTGTAGTGAAATCCTGATGAGTCACATCGGCTGCTTAAAGGGATTAGTTAATTAGTTTATGTTAAGTTGTTACAAGTGTATTGTTAGAGTAAAATGAGCAGGAGGGGGGATCTCCTCTTCTAGTATATGTAAATGTCAGTTTGGTTTGGTAATAAACAGTCCATGTTGAGCAACTAAGCAAGTGTCGTCTCGTTTAGTGCTTGGGAGCGCTTGGAATATCTGATATCTGTATCCAGACTGGGAGGAAGTCATATATGACGAACGCACTCAAGAGGAGTGTAGGGACGTTCCGTCACATTGTTGGCAAGCAGTGGGATTGTGCTTCCTGCAGTCTGGGACATCCAAACCTCCACCGGGATCCAAGATCAGGATAGAAGTCTTGGTCACCCCAGCGGAGATATGGATCTGGCATCAGAGTTCCCGGGGCTGCTGCGGATCATCCTTTCAGCATACATCAGGACTGTGTCTGAGGATGAATACCTGGAGCTCAGGCAGCAGATTCGGGTGGAGTTGTGGATTGGAGCCCTCCAGCTCGCTGGTATAAAACAGGGCAAGTTCTTTCCAACCCAAGAGCAACGGGCCAGTGACCAACGGGCATTGCGGATGGCATTCCTGGGAGAGCGACCCCAGGAGCAATGGGTGACTGAGTTGGACAGGCTGGTCCAGCAGGAGATAGAGCTGGACAATTATTATTGGGCTCTGCAATGGCACGCAGAGCAGGGATATTTAGGGGAGACAACAGAATGCTCTCCGGAGGGATATGACTTTGAAGGCCCTCGATTGCTGTGGGAGAGCCTTACAGATCGCTTTGTGTTTGGCGATGAAGGGAAACCTACCCTTGAGGACCTCCGAGAATATAGAGAGGCTATGCTTGGTCTTGCAGGGGTCTCAGAGCTTAAACCTGATCTGGACCATTTGTTAAGGAAGGAACAGCATCTGGAAAGGGCATACAGGAAACTGCTAGAACACGTTCAGCAGCATGCCAGAGAATCGGCAGTGGAACCTCCAGAGATTGTCGTCCCCAAACCTGAAGTGCTGACAATTGGGCAGAGTTCTGCTAACTTCTGCCCAGCACCAACAGTGGCTTCGGCCTTCTTGAGAGAAGAGGTAGTCGGCCTTTCTCTCCCAACACTGACAGGGACATGGGATTTGCTGCCAGCAGCATCTATGGAGTTACAACAAACTTCTCCCAAACTATGGGGCTCTTACAGATTCAAACCCAGCCTAGGTCTGCTCTATACGGGGACCCCAATATGCATCGCTCTTACTAATAGATTAGCATTTAAAATAAAGCTATACACAAGTAAACTAATTATCTCCTATTTACATCTGATATAATCTCCCTTATTTTTGGACATTTTCCTTTCTCCCCCTCTCCCCCCCCATAGTGGGGGATTTTGATGTCCCATATATACACATAATTCCCCGTATCATTAAAACAATCTACCACCAGAATATCGAGTTATACGGGCTTTATATAGGGGGATTTACCGTCTATATATTCTACCTTATCAAATGTTACCTATGACAAATCTCCTTTTTAGAGTCAGCAGCTGATACTGTTTGAACTCGGGGTGTTTCATCTGGAGCATTGAGGATTTGAAACTAAAACTCATCAAACAGGTACAGATCAGCGGCGCTCTGTCCCACACGTTTAGCAATTCCAGAGACTGGAGATTTAATAGACGTTTCTGTAGAGGAGGAACCACCTAGCAAACCCCCAGCAGAAGTGCTGGCAACCGGGCAGAGTGCTACCAACCTCTGCCCAGCACCGGTAACAGCTGCGGAGTTCCAGGGAGCTGGGGCAGTTGGCCTCTCTCCCCAACAGTTAGCTGGAGCAGATGATGTAGGGAAGCTCCTACGCCCAGCTGAACTGCTGGCAACGGAACAGAGTGCTGCTGGCCTCTGCCCACAATTACCACAGGACAAATTTCCTGTAAAGGTGGATGGGACTTCAGTCTCCACCTGTATACCCCAGGGTTTCTGGGCAGTAGGTCCAGATGCCCAACAGCATGACGGACTGAGCCCAACCACCCTGTCTTCTCTCCTGCCGCTAAAGGGACTCCAGGAGGAAGGACCAGTCCGCACTTCCCCCCAGCAGGGAGAATGTTCTATGATAGAGGCTGGGTGAGTGAGTAGTGCTCTGTTTGAAACAATTTGTTTGGGGTACTTTGTGGGTACAGGCATTAGAGGACTGGAACTATGGACTAACTTCGGAGTCAACCCATCTGGGGTCTCCTCCTGTGTTAGTCTCCTGCCGAAAGGGGAGAAATGTGACAGACCTAGCCTGGACACAGGCTTTTTGAGAGGACTAAATGCGAGCCTCCTGCCAACCGATTATGGGCCCTGGATTTTAAGGGGCACAGGGTGAAGGGTTCTCCTCTCTTACCGGTCAGATTCAATGCTGTATATATGTGTATAAATAATGTGTGTGGTCTCATGCTGTTGGGAAATACACTCTCAGAAGCTAGTGTCATGAACTCAAGATGTTAATTGAAAGAGCTGATCACCTTGTCCTCTGTACAATGCAGGAGACGGTCAGTCTGTTACTGGTGGTCTCCTGCTATTGTGATGAAATGTCTTGTGGTGGTAATTATGATAATTTATAATCAACTGTGTTTAGCTCGGTGACAACAAGTCTGACTTGTAGTGAAATCCTGATGAGTCACATCGGCTGCTTAAAGGGATTAGTTAATTCGTTTATGTTAAGTTGTTACAAGTGTATTGTTAGAGTAAAATGAGCAGGAGGGGGGATCTCCCCTTCTAGTATATATAAATGTCAGTTTGGTTTGGTAATAAACAGTCCATGTTGAGCAACTAAGCAAGTGTCATCTCGTTTAGTGCTTGGGAGCGGTTGGAATATCTGATATCTGTATCCAGACTGGGAGGAAGTCATATATGACGAACGCACTCAAGAGGAGTGTAGGGACGTTCCGTCACACAGGATTTCCCACATAGGGGTTCTTCTCCAGTAAATTCATACAACAGAAAATGCCAAGCCTCCTGGCTCCTAGGCTTACTTTGCCTTGCAGTTCCCTGCTGAATCGGCCTACTCCTGGCCTCAACAGGATTCTCCAGACCCCTTGTGTTTGCTTACTGTCCCCCAGACTTCAAGACTTCCTTCAGTGCTCCTTGGACTTGCTAGTCGCTTCGGCTTCCCCAGCCTCCCAGACCCTTCTCTGGTTTCACAGGCCCTTGTAGCCGTTCCAACCTTCCCAGTCCTTCAGACACAAAGTCCCCCCTTACCAGGGATGTAGTCTCACACAGGGCGGACAGCTTTTCAGACACAGGTCTGTCTTGATACAGCAGCAGTAACAAGCTGCACACACTCCACCTTCCTCCACACTCTGCTCTCACCAGCCCCTCGTTATATGGGCTGTGTGCACCTGTTCACACAACCTGCTGGCTATCCATAAGACCTGGACACAGGGTTGGAGATTCCGTCCCACCCAAGACTCTGAGGAATCTCCAAACTACAGAGCCCCATCTGAAGATAGTAAAATCCGGAGAAAGCTGCCAGAGCAGATTTCTCCTCTTAAAAGAATTGCTCTGTAGCCTTGCAGTCACCTGACATGCAAACTATGTTTCCTTATTAATACCACTCTCACTATTACAATATATATATATATATATATATATATATATATATATATATTCATAGTTTGTAGACTTCATAACTTTCACACAGACTACTGTAAATAATCTATACATTTTTTTTTTTTTTTTAACCAAAGAAATGTAGCAGAATATATTGTGGCATATATTTATGAACAAGGATTTACTTGCAAAGTTTTGTAGCAGAAACTAAGTGAAACCTTCTTTTTTTTTTTAAATGTTGGTCTTTTTTTAACCACCTGATTACTGTGCACTTAAACCCCCCTCGTGACCAGACCAATTTTCAGCTTTCGGCACTGACGCACTTGGAATGACAATTGCGCGGTCATACAACACTGTACCCAAATGAAATTTTTACCATTTTTCCCCCACAAATAGAGCTTTCTTTTGGTGGTATTTAATCACAGCTGGGGATTTTTTAATTTTTGCTAAACAAATAAAAAAAGATGTAAAATTTAAAAAAATAAATAAAATCATGTTTAATAGTTTGTTATAAAATTTAGCAAACAGGTAATTTTTCTGCTTCATTGATATGCGCTGATGAGGCGGCACTGGTGAGCACTGATAGGCTGCACTGGTGGGCACTGATAAGCTGCATGGTGGGCACTGATAGGCTGCACTGGTGGGGACAGATAAGTCGGTATTGATGGGCACAGCAAAGATGGCACTGATGGGCACGGATGGGTGGCATGGATGGGTGGCACGGATGAGTGGCACGGATGGGTGGCACCGATGGGCACTGATGGATGGCACTGATAGATGGCACTGATGGGCACTGATAGATGGCACTGATAGGTGGCACTGATAGATGGCACTGATGGGCACTGATAGGTGGCACTGATGGGCACTGGTAGGGGACACTGATGAGCACTGGTAGGGGACACTGATGAGCACTGGTAGGTGACACTGATGTGCAGCACTGGCACTGTGGGCACTGACAGATGGCACTGTGGGCACTAACATATGGCACTGTGGGCACTGACAGATGGCACTGTGGGCACTGACAGATGGCACTGTGGGCACTGACAGGTGGAGCTAGTGGGCACTTTTATTAGCCAAAGGTGGGCACCATGGACCCTGGGCATATTGCAGTGAGAGGGACTGATGTCCCTCTCACTGCCGCCGGTGATCGGCTTTTTATTTTCTCCTCGCGCTGTCAGCGCGAGCAGGAAAAAAAGCTGATTACCGGCTCGGTTATTATCACATGATCAGCTGTCATTGGCTGATAGCTGATCACGTGGTAAGGGGTCAGGATCGACCCCTTACTCAGATCTATGATCCAGCGAGTCTCACAGACTCGCGGATCACAGAGCGCGCCGCGCACGCCCTTCAGGGGGCGCGCAGGCAGCTCGTTGCCGGGACGACGTCAATAGACGTCGTCCCGGCATATCAGATCCGCGCTGTAGCCGTCATTCGGCTATAGCGCGGATCTCAGGTGGTTAAAGAAATAACAAAAAAAGAGCGTTATTAACCCCTTGGCACGTTCACCCTCTTTCTGCCCAGGCCAATTTTCAGTTTTCAGTGCTGTTGCACTTTGACAATTGCGCATTCATGCAACACTGTACCCAAATTACATTTTTTTTTTATTCTAGATTTTTTTTTTTTCCAAATCAGTTTATTGAGAAATGTGAAATAATACAACATAACTACGCGTGACATTACATCGTAAGGGTATACAATGAGGGTACAGATGGTTTCCAAAGGTTTAACAAGTAGTCAAATATTATATAACAATCAAGTCAATATCAGCTTACGTGGATGAAAGTTGAGATAACCTTGTATTAATGAAAATGAATTTTCCTTGCGGACAATATATATCACAGTTGCACTAGTGTGAGACCCATTGCAAGTACCCTTACTCGAGCATCATTAATAGCCTTAAATCGGGTCCATTGCTGTTGGATGTCGAATATCCCATAGTCCCCTTATAAGAGGATTATCGTGTTTCGTCTTTGATGAGTAGAGGGTCGGGGGAGTTTCGGGTTACTCATGAAGGCGGATTATGTTGTGTGTACGGGCCTGGGTATAGACTGGGGCCAAATTACATTTTTATCATTTTTTACACAAATAACTTTACACAAAATATCTTTTGGTGGTATTCAATCACCACAGTTTTTTAAATTGTTTGCTAAAAAATAAAAGACCGAAAATTTGGAAAAAAATAACCTTTTTCATAATTTAAAAACTATAAGGGAGGGGTGATGGCGCTGTTCAAGGTTATGGGTATGTATTTACAACCAGGAGAAGTATGAGTAATAAAAGGAGTATAAAAACGCAAAAAAAGTGCAGTTGGAATAAACCAGCAGTACTACAACATATGGAGTATAAAATTGTGACAAAAGTGTAGTTTAAATGAAACAGCAGTAATAAAACACATATGGGTAGTGTGCCCAAAAGTGAACCAAATTGTTCATTAGTTATAAACAATGGTAAATGGTGGATAAAGCTTGGTGAAAGTGCACGTGCATAAATATATGTAGATATAAAAAATAGATAATAAATAATGGGTGAATAATGCTCAGAGGCTCAAATTAATACATCATTAGTTGAATGCAAATAATTCTATACATGTACAACAAGACGGCCTTACAACAGCTCCAAGTGATGGCAATATGTAAATAGGTAAAATAAAATATCCAAAAAAATTCATTCAATAGTGTTGTAATCTGATATAGGAACTGGCAGGTTGATAATTATCAGAGAAAATGATTGGTTATATATGCTCCTATCAACAATAACCAAAAACAATCAATAGAAAGTCCAACGCATAATGGATGCAAAAAATGCAAAAAAGCAGTCAGTGAGTGGATATAGTTTGTAAAAGATCAGTCTAGTGGGATATGTGATATTCTTGGCAGTATCGTGACAAGCAGCTGTGGGGGTCCCGTACTCCCCTCCTTCCGACCGTGCCCCTAATGTGTTTGCACTCACCGGAGTGCCCAACCCTTGCAGGGCTAATGGGCATAGAAAAGATGCTCCAAGTTGGTCTCTCCCGTCTTGGTGTCCTCCTTCTCTGGGGGATTTTGGCCAGCTGGATCCTTGTTCTCCGGAGTGCCCAACCCCTGCAGGGGTAATGGGCATAGAAAAGATGCTCCAAGTTGGTCTCTCCCGTCTTGGTGTCATCCTTCTCTGGGGGATTTTGGCCAGCTGGATCCTTGTTCTCCTGTAGACCGGTGTGCTCACTCAGTGCAGGTGGGAAAAAGATAGGGGAAGGGATGGATAATAGCGTAACTCCGTATAGATGTTTAAAAATACGAATTTATTGGAAAGTATATAAAAAATTAGATATTCGACCACCAAGTGGTACAGTAAAGAAATAAAAGAGCTAGAAAGCCCATCCAGTAACAAAGCCGGCGTGTATAGTACAGCTATATCCGGGGTTGCGGCGTGCGTTCCACGGCCGCAATAGCTCCAAAACCGGAAGCGAAGGCTGCGCCGGATGTGACGTATTGTGTACCACGATAGTCCCGCCTTACGCGTTTCGTCATAGGACGTCGTCTGAGGCTCGGCCATCTTGGTACACCATACGTCTTTTATGCATGAAGGGTGTAGCCGCGCCGGCCAATCGGGGAAGAAAATAAGCAGAGGAAAGGACGCCCATTAAGGAATAAAATAACCATACCAAAGGGCAGGAACTGGACGTATGCTCTACCCTCCCCCTCTAGTGGCTATAATTCAAATGGCATGTCGCTGCCGGCCCCCCCCTTCATGAATACCGGTGAGACGAGTCTAAAACCACAAGGATTAATACTACTTAAAATACTGAAGCAGCACCGGAGTTGGAAGTGGGAGGCAGAACACTAGAAAGAATAGTGATATATAATATAAGAGAACACTGACTTATAGTCAGACCGGACTATATACACCAGAAGACCATAGCACCATCATAGGCTCAACTTAAACCCATTTGAACACTATTCAGAAAACTATTCCGTGAAGGGGATGGGATAACATCCCATAGCATTACATACAAGGACCTAAAGATTTATTTGTTTTTGCTGTTTTTTTTTTTTTTTTTTTGGGAGGTCTCCTTTTTACTTTTCTTTTTCACATACCCTGTCTCCACTGGGTGGCTTTTGCGACCCTGAGACGATCGTACACTTCGCTTTTATGGAACATAGCTCTAGGTAAACAGGCTAACTACTTGATGTAAAGCCCCAACCTTAAAAAGGAGAATACCCCACGGTCTGTTTCTGAAATCAAAGCTTGAGTTTCCAGGTGAAATGGCTAATACCGCAGGCTTCACAGCCTAAAAATGAAGGGAAGATCACAAAGAGTAACAGAGCCAAAAAACCCCAAAGAAAGCCTAAACACCAGCTCCATACAAAAATATCTTAAAGATATTAGTATAAAAAGCCCTGAGATGGAGAAGGAGAAGAAACAGGGGGCTAAGGAGAAGAAGAAAGAGCTAGAAAAACAAAGAGCTGAGCAAGCTGGAGCAGCAAGGCCAGAAGGAGAGTTGGAAAGAATTGGGGACGGCGGGGCTAGCCTCCTACAAAGTGACATTACACAAATACCAACAAAATCCGAGATGGCAGAAATGTTTGCTAAATTGGAAAACTCCATTAAAACGGAAATTACAAATATCAGAATAGATATGGGATTCTTATTAAAAAGAGTCGAGAAGATAGAGGAACTTTCAACAGAACAAGCAAAAGAAAATGTGGAGATCAGGAAGCAGTTGGACAAAATGCAAATTAGTCAAAGAGACATGAGGTATAAAATGGAGAGTATGGAAGACCAAAACAGAAGACAAAATTTGAGGATAAGATCTCTCCCGGAACAAAGGGGGGAAGATCTCCGCTCTAAAATGAAAAGTATTTTTAAACCGATATTAGACATGACCGAGGAAGCCGACTTAAAAATAGACCGAGTGCATCGCATTAGGAAACCCCCCGGGGTAAGAGAGGAAGTACCTAGAGATGTTCTTATTAGGTTCCATTTATATGAGGAAAAAGCACGTATCTGGAGCAAACTCAGAGGGAATCCACCCTTAAAATTTGAATCAACCGAGCTTCAGGTCTTTTCGGATCTATCCGCAGGGACCCTGGCAAGGAGAAGACAGTTGCGACCATTATTGGAAAGCCTACGGTCATTAAATATAAAATACAGTTGGGGATTTCCAACTGCCCTGACGGTCATAAAATCGGGGAGAACAGTCCGCATGAAATTTCTAGAGGATCTGCCAAATTTTTGCCAGGAATTGGATATTCCGATCCCCAAAATACCTCTTGACACCCGGGACTATTAAAATAAACCCCGGTGGGACTCCCCATTTTGTGTTTTTTTTTCGCTCATTTTGTTTTGTTTTTTTTCCCTCTGCGGGAAATATTGAGTGAGGTGGTGGGGGGGGGGGGGGCTGGGGACGCTTGGGGCCGTGTCGGGCCATGGTCTGCCCCCTCGCCCCCCCCCTCTCTGTGGGGGGGGGAGAGGGCAGACTCTGCCGCTGTCCGTCGGATACGGAGCTCCACCCTAGAGGTGCAGTGGACAGGAGGTTTCTCTAAGAGATGCCTCGCTGCACACATAAGGTCGTGATTGACCGGGGGATAGGGGGGAGGGAAGGGGGGCGGGGTAGGGAGAGGGGCGGGGAAGGTTGGGGGAAGGGAGGGGGGGGGAGGGTAAGGGGATGGGGGGGTTCGAGTACGTCCCTGCCTTGCAAATACAAACATGTAAATACAAGATAATATGGTCAGATAACAGTTCATCACTCCTGTTTGAAATATGGAAGCTCGCAATTTGAAGCTGTTGACATATAATGTTAAAGGACTAAACTCACAAATTAAGAGATACAAGATGCTGAAGGAGCTGGAAGTTTATCAGGGAGATGTTGTTTTTCTACAGGAGACGCACCTGACACTCGAGAGCAGGGTCAGGTTAGCATCCTATGAATTCCCGCTGTGGTTCCAGGGGGACACGCCAACGAGAGGTTCTAAGGGGGTGGCTATTGGGTTTTCTAAAAACATCAAATTTGTAATTGTGGAAAGGATGCTAGACCCTGACGGTAGATTTATATTCATAAAAGGCAAAATAGGAGAAAATATACTAACACTAGTAAATATTTATTGCCCAAACAAAAACCCAACCAGATTCCTATCCCAGGTTTTGGGACGCCTGGCAAACTTCCACATGGGGGAAGTTATTATAGCCGGCGACCTAAATTTCGGATGGGACCTGGATATGGACTCTACATCAAGAGCAGGTAGTCAGCGGTCCTAAAGTCTTCTTTAGAATTTTAAAAGGGATTATTTCTAAATTTATATGGTCCAACAAAAAACCACGTATTGCAGTAGAAATCTTGTCTAGGGCGAAAAAACAGGGGGGTCTCGCTCTGCCAGACTTTGAACAATACTTTAATGCGATTGCACTGTCACGAGTCACTGAATGGACAAAAGAAGGAGTTAAAAAGAGATGGGTGAATTTGGAAAATACACTAAGTAATAGGGATTGGGGTCACGAAATATGGAATCCACCAAAATTTAGGTTAGTAGGAGAGGAAACACTCGATATTACACGGGTCACTTTGAAAGTATGGGATAGGGTACACAGAAAAAATAAATGGGAATATAACTCCCCTTTGATAAACCTAAAAAATAATGTTTTTTTCGAACCTGGGAGGAGTAAACTGTGGGGTAATTGGATCAAAAAGGAAGATGCACGTCTAAGGGATATCACTAAACGAGGGAAAATAATCACTTTTCACGAGTTGAGCAAAGAGGTAGAGTTAATGTCGATTGACACCTGGAAATACACCCAGCTGAAACATTTTGTGGAAGGACTACCGCAACCAATTCGTTGTGGAGAAGATTACACTGCCATGGAGAAAATTTGCATGCGACCTTCTACTAGTAATAACATATCACGTATATACAAAATGTTAACACAGGAAGGCTATGCTGGTGTCCCTCCAGGTGTCAAACGATGGGAGGAGGAACTAGGGATCCCCTGTACCGTAAATAGAAGCGATAAGATATTAAAATTAATACACGGGGCTGCACTAGACACTAAAACCACAGAAGTCAACTATAAGTGCCTCATGGGCTGGTATATAACTCCTGTTAAAATGAGTAAAATTCAAAAAAACAAATCCCCTGCCTGCTGGAGAGGCTGTGGAGCCACGGGTACGATGTCACACATATGGTGGGGATGTCCGATCATAAATTCATACTGGAAACAGATCCTGGAACTAATTAAAATTATTACAAAAAAAAACATCCCGGAGGACCCATGGGTGGTACTGTTCCACGGGACGGATACTCCCGTGAAGCAATACAGGAGCTCAATAATCCCTACCTTATTAAATGAGGCAAAAAATTTAATCCCAAAAAAATGGATGGAACCTGAGAGCCCGAGGATAGGGGAATGGGTTATGCGAGTGAATGTACATCAAAAATTGGAGAGCGCAAAACTAAGTGGGGAGGATGAAGATAAATCAGAGGAAGGGGTAGGTAAATGGTCTTGTTGGGAAGACTTCAGAAAGTCATTGAGATATTTTGAGGAGATAACTAGATAATAGTAGGATTCAAAGGGAGAAATAACTGGTCTGATAGGAGTACGAGGGTTGTCGGACCATCTTGCAAGGCAGGGACGGGGGGAGGGGAGGGAGGCTGGGAAATAAGGGGATTAAAATGTAGAATGTTTAACATAATTGAAATACGTGTAATGAAAAATTGATTGAAATAAATAAAGAATTAAAAAAAAAAAAATAAAAATGATATAATGAAGTGAATAAAAGTAATAAAAGTGAAATATATAGTGGCTAAAAAGATAAAGGAATATACGGCTAAGAACGTGCGGATAAATTAGTACGTATTAAAGTGTATATAGATATCCGTGGGTAATAGGAGATTAATAAGTGTGCACAACTATAAATGGTGCAAGAAGGTAAATAAGGGGATAATAACTATAAAGGTTGTTTAATATGGGGCAAAATATGAGGATCCTATATCAGAATAATGTCATATAAGATGCGTCTTTGAACATAAAGGCAGTGCCCAGTATTTTGAAGGGCTAAAGTAAGGAAATTATATATATATAAATGTGTACAAGTGTATTAAAAATTATATAAAAATTTATTAAAATCTATATATATATATATATCTCACTGGTTCAAATGTATGTATCTCACTGGTTAGCAAGAGTGATGTATAAGAGCTATCATTGGTAAAAGGAAGGGGGATACCTAAGAGTATATATATGTAAAATATATAAAAAATGGAAATATAGAGATACAAGAAACTTATTTTAAAATAGTATTTTAAAATTATTGAATATTTTCCTTCCATGTATATAGGTATGGCATCTTCACAAGGTTTAGGTGACTAAAATTGAGGGGTGGAAAATGTGGTCCCAAGGCGTCAAGGTTTAGGTGGCTAAAATTGAGGGGTGGAAAGTGTGGTCCCAGGGCATCAAGGAAGAGTTTAAAAATTGGATAAAAAACAATTTAAATCTATATCCACATTTTTTTCCTTTAGGCACCAGAGATTCTAAAAGGTATATCCATTTCGTTTCATCTTGCGAGATTTGGATCTTTTTATTTCCTCCTCGCCAGTGATCGTTGATAGTATCTATACCGTAGAAAATGAGGCCTGTGGGGTCTCTCTGGTGGTATTCGTCAAAGTGCCTTGAAAGGTTATGCTTAGGGAAACCCTTTTTAATATTGTTTATGTGTTCCCTTATCCTGACACAGAGTGGCCTAGTAGTCCTGCCTACATACTGTAGTCGGCAGGGGCATTCGATAACATAAGTAACATGTGTGCTATTACACGTAACCAATTCTTTGATGGTAAACTCCTTTCCTGTCCTTGATCTGAAAGAGGTTTTTCTCCTAGGCTGTTTTTTGCTGACTCGACATGCAAGGCATTTTTGGCACTTGTAGAAACCCTTCAAATCTGAGAACAGTTTTACGGGTTTAGGAGGATCTATAACATTTTTCACCAAGTGATTTCTGAGTGTAGGGGCCTTTCTATACATGAATCTAGGTTTCTTATCCAGTAGTTTAACTAATGTTCTGTCAGATTTCAGAATAGGCCAATACTTTCTTATTATGTGCTCAATTGATTTAAATTGATTGCTGTACCCCGTGATAAAGGCTACATTAGTTTGTTGCTGGTTGTGTTGTCTCTCCTTTGGCCTCAATAATGTGGAACGGTCCATTACCATAATATTCTCTTTCAATTTTTCTAGGGGTTCGAGTGCGTAGCCTTTGTCCAAGAATTTGCTTATTAGAGTATCTGCCTGTGTGAGATAATCCTCAGTGTTATGGCAATTCCTGCGTATTCTGAGGAGCTGACCCTTGGGAATGTTATTAATCCATTTAGGATGGTGACAACTTGAGGTGGGGATATACCCATTCCGATCTGTGGTCTTAAAGAAAGTCCTTGTGTGTAACTCATCCCCTCTCTTCATAATCTGTAGGTCCAGGTAGTCTACCTGGTTCAAATCGCATGTCCCTGTAAAGGAGATTCCAAATTTATTCTGGTTGAGTTCTGTCAGGAAGGTTTCAAAAGATTCAGTATTGCATTCCCACACGATAATTATATCGTCTATATACCTGTGGTAGAATTTTATCTCTGGTCTTTGCTTCTTGTATACGTACCGCTCCTCCCACAGGTCCATAAAAAGATTAGCCACGCTCGGAGCGTACTTGGCACCCATTGCGACACCTTTAGTTTGTACGTAATATTCTTTTTTATACCAAAAGTAGTTGTTCTCCATGGCTAATTTTAAACATTCTAATATGAATCCAATTTGCTCTTGTCTAAGGTCTGTGCCTTCGTGTAAAGCCTTTTCCACTCCTGTCATACCATCCTTCTGTACGATGCTCGTGTATAGGGAATTGACGTCTATTGTTGCTAGAAGACAATGTTGAATGTTCTTGACCTGTTGTAGTTCGTTGATGAGTTGGGTGCTATCTTTTAGATAAGACCTCCCCTTCTTTACCAATGGTTTTAGAAATTGATCCACATATTTCCCAAGTCTCGAAAAAAGGGAGTTTATACCACTTATGATGGGTCTCCCAGGAGGTTTGTCTAATCTCTTGTGAATTTTTGGTAGGTAGTAGATGACTGGGGTTTTTGTGGACTCAGACACCAGATATTGTGCTTCCTTCTTATTCAGGATCCCTAATTGTTTACCTTTGTCCACCAAATTCTTGAGTTTTTTTGCGTATTGAGATTTAGGGTTATTCCTAAGTTTTCGGTAGGTATTTGCGGTTTTGAGAAGGTTATCCATTTCATCTTCATAGTCCTTTTTCTTCAGGATAACCAATCCACCTCCCTTGTCCGCAGGGCGAATGACTACCTCTCTCTTCTTCCCTAATTCTTTGATAGCATTCCAAGCATGTCCATGTTTCCTTTTCTTATTCTCCAGCTTTCTGAGGTCATTTTCTACCATCTTTTGGAAAGCTCCTATGCATTGATCCCCTGGGACTTTGGGGTTCATAATCGAATTATTTCTCAAGGATGTGTGTGTATATTCGGATATCTCTCCTGGTCGATCTTCTTTTTCATTCAAGGCAAAATGTTTCTTTATTTTGATTTTTCTTATGAATTTCTGTAGATCAATGTATACTTCAAACTTATCAATGTTCTTTTCAGGTGCGAACTTAAGTCCCAAATCTAAAATGCGCATTTCTTCATCACTAAAAACTACATCTGTTAGATTAAAAATACCTAAACCTAATACTCTCTTCTTCATTTTCTTCTTCCCTCCACGTCTCCCTCTGGTCCGTTTCTGTCGAAACTTCTGTAAGGTGGTTCTGGATTCCTGGTCCATCCGTTCCCTGTATTCATTCGTTGGTTCTGGTGGGGGGGGGGTGTCCACGTTGTCCAGTCATTCCTTCTGTATTCGGGTCCCCATAAGGCCTGTCTCGATTCCAAGATCCTTCTTGTTCCGTGTATTGGTTCCTCCACCCAGGTCTCCTGTAAGGGACTCTGGCATTCCATTTCCCAGGTGGTCTCCCTCCTGGTCTCCCACGAAAAAAATCCCTATTGTCTCTATATTCTCTGCCATTGGGAAAATTTCGATAGGGAGTCCGTTGCCCTCTCTCTCTATAGGGTGAAAGTCTTTGATAATTGGGAGCATTGTATCTGGGTGTACCTGGGGATCTCCCATATCCTGTATCCCTACATTCCTCATCCCTGGTCCTTTGAGACCAGGGGGGTGGTTGATTGGGAGTTCTAGGCGGACCTCCTTGCCTGCTTGGGGGGAGGTTTTGGAATCTGGCATGCCGTGCTATATTGGTGTTTTGTACATCATTCCCCAGTGTTTCATCTGTAGGACTATCATCCATTGATATCTCGTCTAGTTTTTTATATACTTTCCAATAAATTCGTATTTTTAAACATCTATACGGAGTTACGCTATTATCCATCCCTTCCCCTATCTTTTTCCCACCTGCACTGAGTGAGCACACCGGTCTACAGGAGAACAAGGATCCAGCTGGCCAAAATCCCCCAGAGAAGGAGGACACCAAGACGGGAGAGACCAACTTGGAGCATCTTTTCTATGCCCATTACCCCTGCAGGGGTTGGGCACTCCGGAGAACAAGGATCCAGCTGGCCAAAATCCCCCAGAGAAGGAGGACACCAAGACGGGAGAGACCAACTTGGAGCATCTTTTCTATGCCCATTACCCCTGCAGGGGTTGGGCACTCCGGTGAGTGCAAACACATTAGGGGCACGTCGGAAGGAGGGGAGTACGGGACCCCCACAGCTGCTTGTCACGATACTGCCAAGAATATCACATATCCCACTAGACTGATCTTTTACAAACTATATCCACTCACTGACTGCTTTTTTGCATTTTTTGCATCCATTATGCGTTGGACTTTCTATTGATTGTTTTTGGTTATTGTTGATAGGAGCATATATAACCAATCATTTTCTCTGATAATTATCAACCTGCCAGTTCCTATATCAGATTACAACACTATTGAATGAATTTTTTTGGATATTTTATTTTACCTATTTACATATTGCCATCACTTGGAGCTGTTGTAAGGCCGTCTCGTTGTACATGTATAGAATTATTTGCATTCAACTAATGATGTATTAATTTGAGCCTCTGAGCATTATTCACCCATTATTTATTATCTATTTTTTATATCTACATATATTTATGCACGTGCACTTTCACCAAGCTTTATCCACCATTTACCATTGTTTATAACTAATGAACAATTTGGTTCACTTTTGGGCACACTACCCATATGTGTTTTATTACTGCTGTTTCATTTAAACTACACTTTTGTCACGATTTTATACTCCATATGTTGTAGTACTGCTGGTTTATTCCAACTGCACTTTTTTTACGTTTTTATACTCCTTTTATTACTCATACTTCTCCTGGTTGTAAATACATACCCATAACCTTGAACAGCGCCATCACCCCTCCCTTATAGTTTTTATTTATCCTTGCTACATTTAGGTGTAGTATTTCAGGGGGGCAGCAAGTTCCATATTTCCTAAGCGCGGATATTTCCACTCTTTATACTTTTTCATAATTTGTTGTAACATTTTGCAAACAGGTAATTTTTCTCCTTCACTGATGAGGCTGCACTGATGGAGTACTGTATTTCACTATATAAACTCAGTTTATATAATATGCAAAACTCCACTGGCTTTCCCCTTCTCAGTGCATCCTTACTGTGCAGGAGTAGCAAGATGGCGGCGACGGAACGTCACTTCCGTTACACATTCTGACGGGTCGCCATATCTGACGAAACACCGCATTCGGTGCAGTGTCATATTTTGCTGCCTATCACACAATGCTACGGAAGTGACGTTGCGGGCAGAAATTTCGTACTGCACATGCGCAAAGCATTCCAAACACTCGCGCCGTGCGTTCCAAATGATTTTCGGCAATACAGTTCAGCGAAACCATCAGATAATGTCACGGAAGTGACATTACAGACAACACAAACACTGGGCTGTGCGTTCCAACACTAATACTTCCCTTGTTACCTAGTATAATTTTTTAACAACCATGCTGAGCTACCTGTGGTGTTAGGTTCTGCATTGCTGGGACATGTAGTGCCTATCCTGAGCTACCTGTTTTGATAGATCCTGCAATGCTGGGACTCGTAGTGCCTATGATAGATCCTGCAATGCTGGGACTTGTAGTGCCTATAATCGATCCTGCAATGCTGGGACTTGTAGTGCCTATAATCGATCCTGCAATGCTGGGACTTGTAGTGCCTATCCTGAGCTACCTGCGGTGATCGATCCTGCAATGCTGGGACGAGAAATATTATGCTCTCGAGCGGGCGGGCGGAGAGGTGGTTAAACGTCAGGAACAGCCCCGCCCACCACCCTAAAAAAACGCCAATCGCGCATGTGCAAATCTTATGTATGTCCAGGGTCCAGAAAAATTATGGACTCGAGGGGGCGGGCGGACAGAGCGGAGCTTGGAGAGGGGGGCGGAAACCCTGTACATAGCACTGAGTCAAAGTATAGTACATTGTTCTGCCATCAATTACGCTGCCACTGTGCCCAGCAAACGCCTCACTGTGCCCAGCAAACGCCTCACTGCACCCAGCAAATGCCTCACTGTGCCCGTCAAACGCAGCCACTGTGCCCGTCAAATGCAGCCACTCCACCCATCAAACGCCTCACTGTGCCTGTCAAACGCCTCACTGTGCCCGTCAAACGCTGCCACTGTGCCCATCAAACGCCTCACTGCGCCCAGCAAACGCCTCAATGTGCCCGTCAAACGCAGCCACTGCGCCCATCAAACACCTTACTGTGCCCATCAAACACCTCACTGCACCCAGCAAACACCTCACTGCACCCAGCAAATGCAGCCACTGTGCCCGTGAAACGCAGCCCATGTGCCCATCAAATGCCTCACTGCACCCATCAAACACCTCACTGCACCCAGCAAACGCTGCCACTGTGCCCTTCAAACGCAGCCACTGTGCCAATCAAACGCCTCACTGCGCCCAGCAAACGCCTCACTGTGCCCGTCAAACGCCTCACTGCACCCATCAAACACCTCACTGCGCCCATCAAACGCCTCACTGTGCCCAGCAAATGCCTCACTGCGCCCAGCAAATGCCTCACTGTGCCCGGCAAATGCCTCACTGCACCCATCAAACGCAGCCACTGTACCCAAAAATTGCCGCCACTGTGCCATCAAACGCAGCTACTATACCCATCAATTGCTGCCAGATTGTCAAGCCGCAGTTGTGCTCCCTGGGGGTATGCTGATCGCACATCCGTGCTGCTGGAGGGAGCCCAGACGACCATAAATGAGGGAGGACCTGCATGTCATGGTAAGTGAGACCATCCCATATCCCACTCCATCTTCCCCGAGGACAGAGACCCCCTTCTCCCCCCTGAGGACAGGGAAACCTTCTCCCCCCTGAGGACAGGGACCCCCTTCTCTCCTGGGGACAGGGACCCCCTTCTCTCCTGGGGGCAGGGACCCCTTCTCCCCTGGGGACAGGGACCCCCTTCTCCCCTGGGGACAGGGACCCCTTCTCACTCTGGGACAGGGATCCTATCTCACCTGGGGGCAGGAACTCCATCTCCCCTGGCAACAGGGACTTCATCTCACCTAGGGACCCCATCTTCCCTGGGGATCAGGACCCCACCTCCCCTAAGAACAGGAACCTGATCACCCTGTGTGTGCCAACCTCACTGCCCTGCCTGCCATGTGTCCTGTGTGAGGGCCCTCCTGTGACAGCTCTTATCAGGACTTCATCCCACTGTGTGATCCCCTACATGGCTGATCCCTCTGTGTGCACCCCTTACATGGGGAACCCCTCTGTTTGCTCCCCCTACATGTCTGCATACTCTGACCACCACCTGTACCATTTCCACATCCTCTGACTGCCTCCTGTATCCTGTACACATGTTCCGACCACCTCTTTTACCATGTCTGCAGCCTCTAACCACTTCCTGTATCCTGTCCGCAGCCTCTAACCATCTCTTGTATCCTGTCTGCAATCTCTGACTATCTCTTATCTTTCAACGTGTCTGCAGTCTCTTAGGGGGAGTCTGGAGAGGAATCAAGAGTGAGAGCACCGCCGGGATTGGGATTACGGGAGGAGTCAGACGTGTGTTGACTGTGGAGAAGAGACTATAGAATAAAAACCAGAACCACCAACCTGGAGCCGCCTAACTGAGCCCTGCACACTGCACCGGAGAGGAGGTCAGTGACAGCGCCGTCAGGCCAGTCTGAGGGGGGGGGGGGGGGTGAATACAATTATGTAAGAGGGCACTGATATAAAGTTTCCCCTCATCTCAGTAACACCCCCCTCTTACCTTACTGTATTCACTCTGTGGAAGGTGGTCTCTGTTCACCACCCCCCCCCCCCATCACATTTCCTGGCATTCCCCTTTACATCAGAGTCCGCAGGATTCTGCCCCCTTACAGTGTAAGGGAACTCAGATGTAAAGGAAAATGCTGCAGAGCATAAACTAAGGAGGAACTCTGATTGATGTGAGGGGTGCTCTGGTCACCAGAGACCACCTTATATCAGAGTCCACTGCATTCCCATTTACATCAGAGTTCCCACTTTCATCAGGGTCTGCGGCATTGCCCTTTAGATCAGTGTTCCCCTTTACATCAGGGTTCGCAGAGTTCCCCCTGTAAGATTAGAAGGGATGGAGGCCCAGAGACATGTCCAGGGTACACAGAGGATACATGGGATAGATTAGAAGGGATGGAGGCCCAGAGACATGTCCAGGGTACACAGAGGATACATTGGTTAGATTAGAAGGGATGGAGGCCCAGAGACATGTCCAGAGTACACAGAGGATACATGGGGGGAGAAGGTTTCCCTGTCCTCAGGGGGGAGAAGGGGGTCTCTGTCTTGGGGGGAGGGGGTCCCTGTTCTCAGAGGGGGGGGGGGTCCCTGTCCTCGGGGGGGGGGGGGGGTTGTCCCTGTCCTTGGGGAAGATGGAGTGGGATATGGGATGGTCACTTACCATGACATGCAGGTCCCTCATTTATGGTCGTCTGGGCTCCCTCCAGCAGCACGGATGTGCGATCAGCATAGCCCCAGGGAGCACAACTGCGGCTTGACAATTTGGCAGCAATTGATGGGTATAGTAGCTGCGTTTGATGGCACAGTGGCTGCAATTTTTGGGTACAGTGGCTGCGTTTGATGGGCACAGTGAGGCGTTTGCCGGGCACAGTGAGGCGTTTGCCGGGCGCAGTGAGGTGTTTGATGGGCGCAGTGAGGCAGTTGACGGGCGCAGTGAGGCGTTTGACTGGCGCAGTGAGGCGTTTGCTGGGTGCAGTGAGGCATTTAATGGGCACAGTGGCTGCGTTTGAAGGGCACAGTGGCAGCGTTTACTGGGTGCAGTGAGGCGTTTGATGGGCGCAGTGAGGCATTTGACGGGCACAGTGGCTGCATTTGACGGGCACAGTGCTGCGTTTGCTGGGTGCAGTGAGATGTTTGACGGGAACAGTGAGGCGTTTGATGGGCGGAGTGGCTGCATTTGCTGGGTGCAGTGAGGTGTTTGATGGGCGCAGTGGCTGCGTTTGCTGGGTGCAGTGAGGTGTTTGATGGGCGCAGTGACTGCGTTTGACGGGCGCAGTGAGGCGTTTGACGGGCACAGTGAGGCGTTTGATGGGCGGAGTGGCTGCATTTGACGGGCGAAGTGAGGCGTTTGACGGGCGCAGTGAGGTGTTTGATGGGCGCAGTGAGGTGTTTGATGGGCACAGTGAGGCGTTTGATGGGCGGAGTGGCTGCATTTGCTGGGTGCAGTGAGGTCTTTGATGGGCGCAGTGGCTGCGTTTGCTGGGTGCAGTGAGGTGTTTGATTGGCGCAGTGACTTCGTTTGACGGGCGCAGTGAGGCGTTTTGACGGGCACAGTGAGGCGTTTGACGGGCACAGTAAGGAGTTTGATGGGCGGAGTGGCTGCATTTGACGGGCACAGTGGCTGCGTTTGACGGGCACAGTGGCTGCGTTTGACGGGCACAGTGAGGCATTTGCTGGGCGCAGTGAGGCATTTCTGGGCACAGTGAGGCGTTTGCTGGGCACAGTGGCAGCGTAATTGATGGCAGAACAATGTACTGTACTTGGACTCAGTGCTATGTACGGGGTCCCGCCCCCCTCTCCAAGCTCCGCTTTGTCCACCCGCCCCCTCGAGTCCATAATTTTTCTGGACCCTGGACATACATAAGATTTGCGCATGCGCGATTCCTGTTTTCTTAGGGTGGTGGGCGGGGCTGTTCCTGAAGTTTAACCACCTCTCTGCCCGCCCGCTCGAGAGCATATTTCTCGTCCCAGCATTGCAGGATCGATCACCGCAGGTAGCTCAGGATAGGCACTACAAGTCCCAGCATTGCAGGATTGATTATAGGCACTACAAGTCCCAGCATTGCAGGGTCGATTATAGGCACTACAAGTCCCAGCATTGCAGGATCGATTATAGGCACTACAAGTCCCAGCATTGCAGGATCTATCATAGGCACTACAAGTCCCAGCATTGCAGGATCTATCAAAACAGGTAGCTCAGGATAGGCACTACATGTCCCAGCAATGCAGAACCTAACACCACAGGTAGCTCAGCATGGTTGTTAAAAAATGATACTAGGTAACAAGGGAAGTATTAGTGTTGGAACGCACAGCCCAGTGTTTGTGCTGTGTCTGTATTGTCACTTCCGTGACATTATGTGATGGTTTTGCTGAACTGTATTGGCGAAAATCATTTGGAACGCACGGCGCGAGTGTTCGGAACGCACGGCGCGAGTGTTCGGAACGCCTCGCGCATGCGCAGTACGAAATTTCTGCCCGCAACGTCACTTCCGTAGCATTGTGTGATAGGCCGCAATATATGACACTACATCGGCATTGTAATCTTTCGCATAGCTTCTGACAGAGAGGAGGCGCTCTGTTAAACTGGAGATCCTAGTGTCTACTCGTTTATCTTACATGAAAGACGCTAGTGAGCGGTCATGTAGTACAACTGAGGCACTATCACGTGAGCGTGAACGCGACATGGTCACGTGAGATTTTTGGATAGTGCTGTGAGAAGAAAAGAAAATCGATGTGGTAAATTATAACCATTTCCTCCAATGTCTTCTGAACACTTTGAGGCCATTCACGATTCTTTTAGAGTTCATTATGAACATTTGCAGAAGATTCCCGAGAAGCTGAAGAATCTTAATGGAGGTAAATATACATTTATTGGGAGCAGTGTGTAAGGTTACAACTACGGTGTCAGAGTAAACATTTCTACGAAGTGGTTGGTTACGCTTTTGTGGGCGCAAATGTCTTTGATACCAAAAGGATTGGGCTAATAGGATAGGTTCTGCTTGCTGTTTTCTTGTATTTATACTGTTTTAACATAGTTGCTTACTATGTGCAATTACTTCAGTGCCCTTTTATGCATCATCGGCAGGTGTCCTGTGGGTGAGACAGATCTGTGATTTTAGGGCTTGTTTGCATGAGCTGCTGACGGGTTGGCATTCTTCCAGTGCGTTTTTGTCTGCTCTAGAAGAATATCAGTCACTGCTAGAATACACACATTTGTTTTCTATGTGCCCTGTTCCTACTGCAACCCAACCCAGAGTTGCAATAAAATGCAGACATGCTATGTTTTATCACAGAGCAGAATCGCATGTCACTGTAGAGCAGTCTAACACACTATGCTGGTGTATGGTGACATTAATGTAGAGTTACTTTGTGCACTTCACATAAATTGAACGTGATGACGTACGACCGGACTATAATAAGGAAGTTTATAGCCAGTAGCTGCCCTAGCGTCAGTTTTCGTCCATTGGACTAGCATACAGATGAGTGTATTTCTCGATAGGAACTGGTTCCGGCGGAAAAATTTGAAACCTGTTGTTTTTTTTTTTTTTTCAAAATTGTCGCTCTTTTTTTGTTTATAGCGCAAAAAATAAAAACCGCAGGGGTGATCAAATACCACCAAAAGAAAGCTCTATTTGTGGGGAAAAAAAAAGCATGTCAATTTTGTTTGGGAGCCACGTCGCACGACCGTGCAATTGTGAGTTAAAGCGACGCAGTGCCGAATCGCTTATCCTTCCGGTCCCTGTGACAGCCGACGGGGACCTTCTCCCTGCACCTGCTGTCCAAATTTGAAACCGGCATTCTGTGAATGCCTGAACTACTGTCAGCCATTGGGCTGGTGAGTACTCTGGTTCATTGATCTTCCTGCTCTCAGGTAACTGCCTGCCCATGTGGGAGGTACTGGCAGACAGTTATCCTGAGAGTCTGCAATAGATCATGGGTGCAATGATTTACAGGTTCCTTAGGAAGAAAAATAATAATTTGCTCGCTTTTTTTTAAAAAAAGATGAGCTTATCCTTTAACAGCCATTGAAAGGTGGGGAAGAGAAGCGGTGGACTGCTATACAGCGCACAGACATTTACTCTGTCATCTTACAGTTGGTCTTTCATTAACTACAAACGGGGGGGGGGGGGGTAATTATTTTTAATATTGTACAGTAATAGCACCATTTTGTAAAAGAGGCTTTATTAGGAACTACCTAATGGCTGGTATACACAGGCAGTTATTCTTTTGTTCAACCCAGTTGGCTGAATGAACAAAAAAAAACAGAGGAACTAACTGTACTAACTATGCAATGTTAGTACAGCGATCTTCCAGCTGAGCTATTGTGTTTTGACAGGAGGACGGCCCCCTCCAGAGCACACCGGTCAGCGCTCGCAGCCCTTGACTGTAATCGCTGATCGGATACCAATCGGCTGCTGGTTTCAGTGCATACCTGTTTTGACAGAAGCCAGACGGGCTGTACACAGTGGCCAAATGTCAGCCAATTTCTGTTGAACTGGCCGAAATTCAGCCAGTGTGTACCAGATTTAAATCTGCCTCACTGGTCTGTAAAGCTACCAAAACAGGCTGCAGATATTTTATTCTGGGGCAGCATATTTTAAAGAGAATGATAATAGGTGATGATTTTGCGCTAATGTGCACCAAAAATAGAAATGAAAAAGGTGTAAATGTCAAAAGAAAGTGTATACGTGTATCAAAAACTGGTAGTAACTGACCAGTGACACATATATGAATCAACATACACTGAGCAAAATCCAATAAATTAATTGCATGAATACATAAATTATACCAAATAAGTGACTAAAAAGTGCAACAAGTGCTAAAAAGAGAGTGACAGCGCTCTTAAATAATCACAATAAATAGATCATATAACTTATAAAAATATAAAATGTCTATGAATAGATATATTAAAGTGCACAATATGAACCACAGATAGGAATGGATAAATCAATATATAAATATAAATCCACTGGTAAAGTTCATGTGGAGGTATAAAATAATGGTAATGCCCCAATGCAATGCAGGCTCTAGTAGTCTCTTTAAATTTTAACAAGTGGTGGTCTTCTCTCTCCAAAGTGGGGGGTGTTGGGGGACCTGTTCCTAGATAGTGCTCTCTAGCCTCTCACCTCTATAATGATAGATATATATAGGCATCCAAAACGGCACAGGCAATCAGCTCCACTTCAACATTCCCACTTGGGTGGCTCCCAAATCGAACCCGCTTCTGTTAGACTGGCTCCTTACACGGTATCTCCCCTCCCTGTTAGCCTTAGATACAGGGATATCCCTCCAGATTCCTGAATGCGATGGAAGCTGCGATCCCGCAGTAGTGGCCTGCTCACGGTGGGGTGGGGGTGGAGGCAAAAACAAAAGGGGGGCCCAATCGTGAAGTATGTCTCAATATTATCAGTGTGCTCTCCGTTCTCCAGCACTTCCGGTATCCTACGTCCGGCCGTAGGACCACACTGCCATCTGCCTTGCTGTTTGTACACCGTTTTAAATGTAAGGATCTATTTACTATTAAAAGTTGATAATATTGAGACATACTTCACGATTGGGCCCCCCTTTTGTTTTTGCCTCCACCCCCACCCCACCGTGAGCAGGCCACTACTGCAGGATCGCAGCTTCCATCGCATTCAGGAATCTGGAGGGATATCCCTGTATCTAAGGCTAACAGGGAGGGGAGATACCGTGTAAGGAGCCAGTCTAACAGAAGCGGGTTCGATTTGGGAGCCACCCAAGTGGGAATGTTGAAGTGGAGCTGATTGCCTGTGCCGTTTTGGATGCCTATATATATATATATCATTATAGAGGTGAGAGGCTAGAGAGCACTATCTAGGAACAGGTCCTCACTACCCAACACCCCCCACTTTGGAGAGAGAAGACCACCACTTGTTAAATTTAAAGAGACTACTAGAGCCTGCATTGCATTGGGGCATTACCATTATTTTATACCTCCACATGAACTTTACCAGTGGATTTATATTTATATATTGATTTATCCATTCCTATCTGTGGTTCATATTGTGCACTTTAATATCTATTCATAGACATTTTATATTTTTATAAGTTATATGATCTATTTATTGTGATTATTTAAGAGCGCTGTCACTCTCTTTTTAGCACTTGTTGCACTTTTTAGTCACTTATTTGGTATAATTTATGTATTCATGCAATTAATTTATTGGATTTTGCTCAGTGTATGTTGATTCATATATGTGTCACTGGTCAGTTACTACCAGTTTTTGATACACGTATACACTTTCTTTTGACATTTACACTTTTTCATTTCTATTTTTGGTGCACATTAGCGCAAAATCATCACCTATTATCATTCACTATCACGGATTGTGTTCACCTTTTAGATTTTGCTGCTTTTTTAGGAATTTTCCACATACAGCATTAGTGCTGGCACCTCACTGTTTTTTGTTTATTTGACTCATCCATTTATCTATATAGTTTCTAGTTCACAAACAGCGCGAAGGACACCCACACCACATATTTTAAAGAGGGTGTAAAAAAAAAAAAAAAAGACACCCTGCAAGGCAAAGGCATGTGCCGTAGACTTCGGTGCTGCTATTCCTGCAAATATTTCCTAAACCTTTTGGGTTTGGGAGATATTTCTTGCACCTATAGGTAAGCCTTATTTTAGGCTTACCTGTAGGTTATAGTGGTTGTGAGGGGTTTACAACCACTTTAAAGGGTTCATGCCACCAGAAAAGTGTTATTGCGTTGTTAAATATCCCCCCTCTGTGTTCCAATACCTGGAATAGTAAATGATGCTGGCTCAGCAGCGTGGGAGTGTGTGGTCAGGTGAGTAGCACCACTCAGCACCAAGGCTGGGCTAGAGTTTAACTGCTCTCTAGTTCTGGGTGGATGTCATATGATGTCTTCCCCAGAATGTGCCTTGCGCGCCCCAGGGGCCATGCTGCAGCACAATCTGTGACACAGCGGTTAACAGATCAGTGTACTGGCCCGCTTCCATTACCATGGGATCCCTAGAAACAATCACATCAGATCACATGACAATTGTACACAATGGATGTTCCATTCATGACATTTATTGTGTACTATTGTGTTGATCTCTGTAATTGGTCACAGTGATCACATGGTACAGACAGGGCCAATTAAAGCCCATCTGTACAATGTGATTCGCTGTGGCAAATCACAGCTAATCACAATAGTAAGCACTGAATGAATAGATTTCTTTCCAAAACAATGGTAGCTAAAACAGGGCAATCGTAGTGTTTAAAAAAAAAAAAGAAAAAAATCCTGATCACCACCCCAGAGCATTACAGTGTTAATATGGTAACACTGTATTGCTCTGGTCACAGTTTACAAAACAAAAAAAATATATAAAAGAAAAAAAGTTGAATATTTTTTTTATTATTATTATTTTATTTTTATTTTTTTATACTGTCACCAGTCAGTGTCCCTAATCACTGACACGCCAGTTATAGGATGATGCTTTACTGCACTGGTGACAGTATTTAAAAAATAAGTGAAAAAAATATTTGTTTTTCATTTCTCCATTTTCCAAAAAATTACAACTTAAAAAAACTTGCCATTCCTCTTACTAAATACCTGGGACTGTCTAATTTCTAAAAATAGGTCATTTGGGGGATATTTGTACTGTCCTGACCTTTTTTTCAGACCTCCAGAAATGAGATTAGCCGTCGGTACATTGGGATTGATTTTTGTGTGTGTGTGTGTGTGTGTGTGTGTGTGTGTGTGTGTATATCTATCTCACACAAACTACCGTATTTATCGGCGTATAACACGCACCCTTTTCCCCTTAAGATCAGGGGAAAATTGTGGGTGCGTGTTATATGCCGATCTCCGCTAGCTGTGAGCGGAGCGATCGCCGCCGAGCTACACATAGCGAGTGTACTCGGCTCTTCTCTGCTCCGCTGACAGTCATGTGAGCGGAGCCGACAAGAGCCGAGTACATGTGTATCTCGGCTCCGCCCAGTCCCTGCTATCTCGGCGGCGTTCGCTCCGGTGTCCTGTCTGCACCAATTTTAAATGGCGATGGACACTGAGGGACATGGGTGCTCTGGGGACAAGGCTGCGTTTTTTTTTTTTTTTCCTTAAAATTCCCTCCTAAACTTGGGGTGCGTGTTATACGCCGGCGCGTTTTATACGCCGATAAATCCGGTATATCACCAAAAGTATTGGGACGTCTGCCTTTACAATCACATGAACTTTAATGGCGTTTTAGTCTGTAGGGTTCAATATTGAGTTGGCCCACCCTTTGCAGCTATGACAGCTTAACCGATTCCCTACCGCCTCAAGCAGATATACTGCGGCAGAAGGACACGTACAGGCAGAATCACGCACCTGTACATTGCCCTTTAAGAGGCGCCGGCGGGAAGCTCTGTGAGTCGGGTCCCGCGGACTCGCTCACCGTGGGGATACCTGCGATCGCCTCACGGAGAGGAAGAACTGGGAGATGCTAATGTAAACGAGCATCTCCCCGTTCTGCCTAGTGACAGTATCACTGATCTCTGCTCCGTGTGATCGGAGCAGAGATCAGCGACTTGTCACACACAGCCATGCCCCCCACAGTTAAAAACATGCCCCTAGGACACACTTAACCCCTACACTGCCACCTAGTGGTTAACCCCTTCACTGCCAGTGTCATTTACACAGGAATCGGTGCATTTGCATTAGCACTGATTGCTGTATAAATGACTGCTCCCAAAAATGTGTAAAAAATGTTCGATGTGTCCGCCATAATGTCGCAGTCACAATAAAAATCGCTGATCGCCGCCATTTAAGAAAAAACATACGTTTTATGGCATTTTTATTTTAAAAAAATATCGGCCTAAACTGAGGAAAAAAAATCTTTCTTTTTTTTATATATTTTTGGGGGATATTTATTATAGCAAAAAGTAAAAAAAAAAATTTTTTCAAAATTGTCGCTCCTTTTTTTTGTTTATAGCGGAAAAAATAAAAAAACGCAGGGGTGATCAAATACCACCAAAAGAAAGCTCTATTTGTGGGAAAAAAATGTCAATTTTGTTTGGGAACTACGTCTCACGACCGCGCAATTGTCAGTTAAAACGACGCAGTGCCGAATTGCAAAAAGTGCTTTGGTCAGGAAGGGGGTAAATTCTTCCGGGGGTGAAGTGGTTAAACTCTTCTGAGAATGTTGTCCACAAGCTTTCGGAGTGTGTCTAGGGGAAGGTTTAACCATTCCTCCAGAAGAGCATTTGTGAGGTCAGGCACTTATGTGGACAAGAAGGCCTGGTTTGCAGTCTCTACTCTAATTCATCCCAAATGTGTTCTATCGGGTTGAGGTCAGGACTCTGTGCAGGCCAGTCAAGTTCCTCCACCCCAAACTCGCTCATCCATGTCTTTATGGACCTTGCTTTGTGCACTGGTGTGCAGTCTTGTTGAAATAAGAAGGGGTCATCCCCAAACTGTTCCCACAAAGTTGGGAGCATGAAATTGTCCAAAACGTCTTGGTATGCTGACGCCTTAAGAGTTCTCTTTACTGGAACTAAGCAGCCAAGCCCACCCCCTGAAAAACAACCCAACACCCTAATTTCCTCCATCAAATGATTTGGATCATTGCACAAAGCTATTACTTTATTGATTCATGAGTACACTTTCAATTTTTAATGAGCTCATATCAATTATTTAATTAATTATTGTGACGAAAGGTCCCTACACTCCTCTTGAGTGCGTTCGTCATATACCACTTCCTCCCAGTCTGAATATAGATCTCAGATATTCCAACCAATCCCAAGCACCAAACGAGACGAAACTTGCTTAGTGCTAGCATGGACTGTTTATTTAGAACCAAAATGACAGTATTTATAATACAGCAGAAGAGGAGATCCCCCCCCCCCCCCTCCTGCTCATATTACTCGAACAATACACCTGTAACAAATTAACATGAGCTAATTAACTAATCCTTTTAAGCAGCCGATGTGACTCTGTGCCCATCAGGATTTCACTACAGGTCAGACTTGTTGTCACCGAGCTTCACACAGTTGATTATAAATTATCATAATAACAACCACAAAACAGCAGGAGCTCCATTAGGAGTCGGCTCGTCTCCTACATTGTACAGAGGACAATGTGATCAGCTCTCTCAATTAACATCTTGAGTTCATCAACAAACTAAGAATAGTCTTTACATATATCCTGCATTGAATCTGACTAGCACAGATTATATTGGGGTTCTCATTCACCCTGTGCCCTAGAGACACAGGGTTATTTACACATAAGAGGGTCCAGGGAAGCTGGACAAGGAGCCTCCAGAACTCTCCATGGAAAGCTGAGTTCCACAAACCCCTGACCCAAAGTCACTCCTGTCACAATTATCACCATGTGGATTTTCATTAAAGGACGTACATTAACCACTTCAGCCCCGGACCAATTGGCAGCCAAAGGACCAGAGGTCTTTTTTCAATTTCGCACTGCACTGCTTTAACTGGTAATTGCGTGGTCATGCAATGTTGTAACCAAACGAAATTTGCGTCCTTTTCTTCCCACAAATAGAGCTTTCTTTTGATGGTATTTGATTGCCTCTGTGATTTTTTTTTTTTTGCGCTATAAACGGAAAAAGACCGCAAATTTTGAAAAAAAAAAAGATATTTTCTACTTTTTGTTATAAGGAAAATCTAATAAACTCAATTTTAGTCAAACATTTGGGCCAAAATGTATTCAGCCACATGTCTTTAGTAAAAAAAAATGCCAATAAGCGTATATATTTATTGGTTTGCGCAAAAGTTATAGCGTCTACAAACTAGAGTACATTTTCTGGAATTTACACAGCTTTTAATTTATGACTGCCTATCTCATTTCTTGAGGTGCTAAAATGGCAGAGAAGTACAAAACCCCCCCAAATGACCCCATTTTGGAAAGTAGACACCCCAAGCTATTTGCTGAGAGGCATGTTGAGCCCATTGAATATTTTTTTTTTTTTTTTAGTCCCAAGTGATTGAATAAAGACAAACAAAAAAAAAAAAAAATTTCAAAAAGTTGTCACTAAATGATATATTGCTCACACATGCCATAGTTATATGTGGAATTGCACCCCACAATACATTTTGCTGCTTCTCCTGAGTATGGGGATACCACATGTGTGGGACTTTTTGGGAGCCTAGCCGCGTACGGGGCCCCGAAAACCAAGCACCGCCTTCAGGATTTCTAAGGGTGCAAATTTTTGATTTCACTCCTCACTACCTATCACAGTTTCGAAGGCCATAAAATGCCAAAATAGCACAAAACCCCCCCAAATGACCCCATTTTGGAAAGTAGACACCCCAAGCTATTTGTTGAGAGGCATGGTGAGTATTTTAGAGCTCTCATTTGTTTTTGAAAATGAAGAAAGTAAAGGAAAAAAAAAAAAAATTTTTTTAAATTTTCAAAACTTGGTGACAAAAAGCGAGATCTGCAAAATACTCACCATACCTCTCAGCAAATAGCTTGGGGTGTCTACTTTCCAAAATGGGGTCATTTTGGGGTTTTTTATGCCATCTGGGCATTCCATGGCCTCCGAAACTGTAATTGGCAGTGAGAAGTGAAATAAAAAAATTACACCCTTGGAAATCTTGAAGGCGGTGATTGGTTTTTGGGGTCCCGTACGCAGCTAGGCTCCCAACAAGTCCCAAGTCCCAAGTGTGGTATCCCCGTACTCAGGAGAAGCAACAGAATGTATTTTGGGGTGTATTTCCACATATACCCATGACATGTTTGAGCAATATATCATTTAGTGACAACTTTTTGTAAAAAAAAAATATATATATATTTTTTTTCATTATTCAATCTCTTGGGACAAAAAAAAAAATTTGCTCTCAGCAAATAGCTTGGGGTGTCTACTTTCCAAAATGGGGTCATTTGGGGGGGGTTTGAACTGTCCTGGCATTTTATGCACAACATTTAGAAGCCTATGTCACACGTCACCCACTCTTCTAACCACTTGTAGACAAAGCCTTTTCTGACACTTTTTTTGTTTACATGAAAACATATTTATTTATTTTTTTGCAAGAAAATTACGTTGAACCCCCAAACACTATATATATATATATATATATATATATATATATATATATATATATATATATATATATATATATATATATATATATATATATATATATATATATATATATATATATATATATATATTGTTAAAGCAAAGGCCCTACAGATTAAAATGGTGGGTGTTGCATTTTTTTTTTTCCACACAGTATTTGCGCAGCGATTTTTCAAACGCATTTTTTGTGGAAAAAATACACTTTTTTTTATTTTAATGCACTAAAACACACTACATTGCTCAAATTTTTGATGAAATAAAAAATATGATCTTAGGCCGAGTACATGGATACCAAACACGACATGCTTTGAAATTGCGCACAAACACGCAGTGGCGACAAACTACATACATTTTTAAAAGCCTTTACATGATACCACATTAGATTCACGGAGGAGGTCTACTGCTACAATTACTGCCCTCGATCTGACCTTCGCGGTGATACCTCACATGCATGGTGCAATTGCTGTTTACATATGACGCCAGACCAACGCTTGTGTTCGCCTTTGCGCAAGAGAAGGGGGGGCAGGGGTGCTTTTATTTATTTTTTTTATTTTTATTTTTTTTTTTTTATTTATTTAGCTTTTTTATTTTTTTTTTAAACTGTTCCTTACATTTTTTTTCTTTGTTATCATTTTTATTGTTATCTCAGGGAATGTAAATATCCCCTATGATAGCAATAGGCAGTGACAGGTACTCCTTTTTTTGAAAAAATTGGGGTCTATTAGACCCTAGATCTTTCCTCTGCCCTCAAAGCATCTGACCACACCAAGATCGGTGTGATAAAACGCTTTCCCAATGGCGCGGTTTATATCCGGGAGGGGGACATTCCCTCCCACTGTTTGTAAAAGCAGTGTAGAGGCTAATTACCCGCTAGAATTGCTTTTACATGAAAGCCGATCACTGGCTGAAAAGAATGATACCAAGATGATACCTAAACCTGCAGGCATCATTCTGGTATAACCATTCAAAGTCCAGCAACATACTGGACATATATTGTAATTTTTTTTTTTTTTTTCATGCAGCCTCTTGGCTGAACGAAAAAAAGAGATTGATCACCATTAGAATACCTCCCTTCATCCACCCACTTCTAATGATGGGCATACATGCACCATTTATATATGCCGATGCATGGGGGCATCCTCCCGCAAAAGTTATGCCGTGTACACACGGTTGCACTTTTCCACGGGGCAAGGCTCCGTCGGAATTTCGACCGTATGTACGTGGCATTAGGAGCCAATCGCTCCTCCCCCCCCCCCCCCCCCCCCCCCCTGCTGCCCCCATGCTTCGGCACATATCCTCTTTTTTTTTTTAAACTGTGGTGGTGAAATCACCTCCTACAGCGTTGGAGTCGCGGCTTTATGTATCGTGGGAGCAAGCGCTGTTGCTGTCAAGATAAATAAATCCACGCTGCAACTGAATGGCGCACCTGAAAACAAAAAAAATGGTTAACACTAAAACACAGTAAACAAAATTACATACCTGAAAAGCAAGCATGATAAAACATAATAAAACATTGCAGAATAGAATGGAGTAAAAAAAGAGCAACAATAGAGAGAGAGAGAACAAGAAAACGACAACTATTTTTTTATTTTTTTTAAATTTTCAGGTAAAAAAGCTCCTGACTGTTAGTGACTGAATCAAAACGCTACCACAAAAAAAAATGTTATCGATCGCAGGGATCAGGCCTGACTCTGCGAACGCTGCAGTTATGTGTGCTTAGTGTTTTGTAAGTGACAGTGATCGATCGATACTGCACTTGGGTGGGCTGGGCTGGGCGGAGGGGGAAAACGCAGGTGCTAGCAGGTATCTGGGCTGATCCCGCTAACAATGCGTTTTTTGGAACCCTAAACTGCTGGGACGCTAGTATAGATCAGATCAGATATTGATCTGTTCAGCTACTGTACCACTAAGGGAGGTGTATGCTTTGCGCATGGGTGTTTGCGGTACTGGCACTAACCTGGGGCGACGCAGACCTTATTTGACCCTAAAACCTAATTGATATCACCCGCCGGGCGATCAGGGGGTTAAACCGTTATTGGGTAATAAATGGCGGGTGCCCTGACAGTATAAAAAACAAACTATCTAACCAGCGTCACCCGTAACAGTTATACGGTGATCACTGGTGAAAGGGTTAACTAGGGGCAATCAGGGGGTTAAAACCTTTATTTAGGTTGTAATATGGAGGTACCTGACTTATGAACCTATATAAACATGGCGGTTAACCTAAAAAAAAAACTGGCCACCTAGCGACACCAGTGACACTAATGCAGCGATCAGAAAAACGATCGCTTAGTGACACTGGCAAAAGGGGGTGAAAGGGTTAACTAGGGGCAATCAAGGGGGTTACCTTGGACCTAAAACTAACTGCCCTGACAGTTATTGCAGTCACACTGACACTAAATGCAGTGATCAGTAAATAAATGATCACTGTGACTGGGGGGGCAGGGGGTGATCTGGGGGTGACAGGGGGGTTTTTGTGTGCCTATGTGTACTGGTGTCAGTGTACTGTTTGTGCACTAACCTGTGAGTGTTCACAGCTCGGCGTTCCGGTCAGATAGACCGGCGCACCGAGCGTGACATCACTTCCGCCTGCCTGTCTATACAATAGACAGGAAGGGGAAGCATTTCATTCGCCAGGAGCGATCGCGAGGGGGTGGCCAGAAACCACTGGCTGTCCCCTCATCTCGGATCGCTCCTGAAGCGATCCCGACAGTCCCCGCCGGCCGGGGGGGGGGGTCCGATCGGACCCCCCACCCGCCGGAAGAATGGCACGTACAGGTACGTGGTTTTGCCTGTACGTGCCATTCTGCTGACGTATATGTACATGGGGCGGTCGGGAAGTGGTTAAAAGTTGTTGTTCACCATGGTTGAAATTACATTCACGATAACATTTATAGCCTATTCATCACATTTGTGCACGACCATTTATACCTCACCATATCTTAGCCTCTTGTTCAATCCCAACTATACAGATCTTATATACTTTTAACTTCTAGGAACAGATCTGGTTCTTCCTGTATTTAAAAAAAAAAAAAAAAAAACCTTAAAGGAGTTGTAAAGGCAGAAGGTTTTTTTTATCTTTATGCATTAAGATAAAAAAACTTTGTGTGTAGCAGTACCACCCACACCCAATTGCCTACCTGAGCTCCTTCTCTCCAGCAATGTCCACGATCCCCCTCAGCCATCCAGTACACTCCTCCTGATTGGCTGAGACAGAGCAGCGACGATAGTGGCTCCCGTGGCTGTCAATCAGGGGAGAGAGGGTCGGGGCGAGTCGGGGCTCCATGTCTGAAAGAAAACACAGAGCTCTGACTTGGCTTGGGTGACAACCTGTAGCAAGCTGCTGGCTGAGGGGCACTCAAAGGAGGGAGGAACTAGGAGCAGCAAAGAGGGACCCGAGAAGATGAGGATCTGGGCTGCTCTGTGCAAAACCAACTTCACAAAGGAGGCAAGTATAACATGTTTGTTATTAAACAAAAAGGCGAGCCTTTACAACAGGGCCCTAGATAAGGGGGGGGGGGGGTCCTCCCCCAGAGCATCCTGGCAAAATGCCCAGGCAGTGTCCCTGCTGCTGCGCTGCTCTGCTTCTACTGTGCTGTTGCTGAAGCTATCAAGGAGTTTTGGAGTGCAGCAGCCAGTCCCCCTTCTATTGTGCCAAATCCCCATCCGTTTAATAAGGGGTCCCCCCAAACGGCATGAAATTCCTGTGAGGTCCCGATGCTTGCATTACCTCCAAACAGATCTCGGATACCTGCAACGGTCGAGGGAACTCCTAGACTCCTCGAGGTACATATGACAGCAGAAGGGAGACTAGGGTTTCAGACATTTTCCTGCCTCCGTGCCGCACTGAATCTGAGGTCTGGCAAGTGAAGAAGCATAAACTTTCTGTTTAGGGAAAGAAGGGGGTGAGAATTCCTGCCTGGGGGAGTTTCTTTTGGAAAGGAGGGGGGTTAAGGAAAGATAGGTGGATTTGCTTTTGGAGAAGGGGGGATTTTTGTAGAGACGTTTACAGGGATGGTTGATGGCAGGGATTTGCTTCTGGGAGGGAGATTGAAGAGAGAATTTCTTCATAATTGGAAATCTTTGCTTTTGGGGGGGGGGGGGGGGGGGGGGGGGGGGGGGGGGGTGTTGACTGAGGGAGATATTTTTGCTTTGGGGGGTCAGTTTTTAGAGGCAGGGGGTTTAATTTTTGGGGGGAATATTTGAGGGGGGAGCTATTTTGCAGTGTGAATCTTTGCTTGAGGAGGAGGGGGGGGGGGGTTCTTAGGAGGGTGACCACCTACCATGCTTACTGGAGTTCTGGGCTGTGGGAGGGGCAGCTGGCTCAGGATCTTAGCGGCTCGCTGAGAGGCTGAGACAACTGCTGGTCCAAGGATCTGGGTGAATCCTAACTTAAATGTTGTGGTCTTTCCCCAGCCTGGACCTGCTGAGTGATGTAGCAGCCTTTATCCAGCTGTCGGCTAAAAACAGGTCACGGAAGTGCAGAACAGACTGCCAAATGACCAAAACTGTATGCCGTCCCTTCAGAGCACATACGTGGTGACTTTACCTGCTGCTTCCCATGTGAATATCTCCTAAACATCACATGTTTAGGAGATATTCACTGTACCTACAGGTAAGCCTTATAGGCATACCTGTAGGTACAAGTTCAAAAGCTGGGTTTACTACAGTTTAAGACTGAATACGAGCCAACCTTATTGACCAGGTGCACCTATGGTAGTCAGTGCACTATTTTTTTTTTAAATCTCTTAAATTTCCTAAAATTCCTTAAGACACTGTTTTACTGCCTTGCACCTGCTTAGGTTGCACAGTAAGGTAGTGCGGCATTGTCATCCTCCAACGCGGGAGTGTGTTTGTGTTCTTTTGTTTTTTAAAGGAAAACTTCATTTATACTGGCTGCAAAATTGTTGGAGAGACATAAAAGCAAAGAAGAGCATGAGAGGTTTTGGTGATGCAGGCATTTACTATTTGACACATTTACTATTTGCATCAGGCTGAGCATTAATAGCAGCAGCAGTAGCTGGACTATTGCTCAAGCAGTAGATGCAATTTCTTCTGCTTTGTGCATCGGGATATGGTCAGAAGGGGGGGTTTAAACTCCCCCAAAAAAGAGCTAAAAGGGTCTCCCTCAAGCTCTGGAAAGCCTACTCATCTCTACAAATGGCATCCTCCCCTGAGAGGGGGGTGGCTGGTCAGAGTGAGCTTAAGGTCCATGAAATGTCTACAACTGTTTTTAACACTGCAGTCCCTGTTTATTTTATGATAATACATCTAAAGAAATTCTAGTGGAAAGCCCCCCTTTTAACATTTTAAGAAAAATGAAAAGGAGTAAATGTATTTTCGTTTTAAAGCTCCTTCTCCTGTGCCAGAGGCATCAGCCTCCAGGCAGTCACTGCGGCTTCAATCGAATAGGGGGAATTCTTCTGCAGTTCTCAAGGATCTGGCAGAAAGTGTCGAGATGAATGGGGGACTGCTTCAATAGCTCCAGGGTACAAACTGGGGTTCCAAGAGTTCCCGTCTCCTAATTTTCACAATCAAACGTTTCTAAGGATCCAAAGAAAAATAAAAAAGTGATCATGGGGGTCCCCATGTAAGAATAGAGGTTGGGGTTTGATTCAAACCTTTTTTTTCATGGTGCCAAATCCGAATGGACATTCTGGTATCAAAAATATAAATTCAATTCCTGCGGTCCCTGAAGGTGAGTCTGCCAAGACCCGAAGGAGAATCAGGCTGGCCAGACGGATGCCCCGGCGGTGGGCCTGAATATAACCACTCTTTTTTCGTATGGAGTCAATCCAAATCGCTCACTAGTAATATCTACTTTTCAGTGTGTAGCTCTGCTTTCCGGTCCAGCTACTGCACCTTGAGGGTTTACAAGGGTTCTGGCCCCTCTTCTAGCCAGATTAAGGGCCCAAGGTATAACGATTATGGTTTACCTAGTCGATCTGTTCTTGATAGACCAGTCGGTAGCCCGCTTAGACCAAAGTATGGTCACCACAGTCCACTACCTGGAATATCTAGGTCGGATTCTCAATCTAGGAGAAATCTTCTTTAAGGCTGGATTCACACTTATGCATTTTTTGTGCTTTTTGCATTTTGCAGGTTTGCACTACAGGTCGTGTTCCATAGGAAACCATGTTAAATGGACTGTAGTGCAAATCTGCAAAATGAAAAAGCACTAAAACTGCATAGGTGTGAATTCAGCCTAAGACCATGAAGAAGGCTAAAATACTTGGCTCCGATCATAGGTACACCCAGAAAATGGTATTCTTATCCCAGGCAAAGATCAGCACCATAAAGGAACTGATTTAGGTGGTCGAAGCAAGATGAATTTCTTCTATTCAACCTTGCATGAGGTTGTTGGGAAAGATGGTGACTTCATAAGAGGCCGTTCCTTATGCTCAGTTTCATTCGAGATTGCTGCAAAACAGTATCCTATCGGCTTGGAACAAAGGGTTCAAGCTCTACATTCCCAATGTGTCTGACTCCAAAGCCTACAGCCACATCACCCTGATAGCACCCGATCTCGTCTGATCTTGGAGGCTAAGCAGGGTCGGGCCTGGTTAGTACCCAGATAAGAGACCACCTTGAAATACCATGTGCTGTAGGCTGCCAGAGCCTCAGTTTATGGTTAATATCCAAAAATCTACTAAGGGGGAAAATCCTTCCTTCAGTTACCTGGGAAGTGGTAACAACATATGCCAACCTTTTTTGTTTAGGTTGGGGAACAGTTCTGAAGAGGCAACTGTCTAAGAGAAGTGGCCCAGATCAGAAATGGCCTTGCCCTATAACATTTTAGAAATTCAGGCAGAGTTCTTGGTCCTGAGGGCCTGAACGTTCAGTTTACAGTATTGTCCTGCCAGGATTCAATCAGACAAGGCCACAGCAATGGCCTATATTAATCACCAAGGGGGCACAAGAAGTTGTGCGGCCCAGAGAAAGGTGAATCATATCCTATCTTGGGCAGAAAACCATGTAGTTTGCCTATCGGCAGTCTTCATTCTAGGAATAAAAAATTGCCAGGCGGACTACTTGAGTTGCCAGCAGTTGTTCCCGGGAGAATGGTTCTTTCACCCCGATATCTTCCTGTCAATATGTTAAAAATAGGGGATCCCAGACATAGATCTGTTTGCGTCCAGGTTCAACAAAGAAATCAACTTTGTGTCAAGAACAAAGGATCCGCTAGCATGCGGAACAGATGCCTTGCTATTCCCCTGGAATGGGTTCTAACTGATTTATGCATTCCCTCTGCCTGCGTCCACGACTTCTTCGCAGGATCAAGCAGGAAGGGAAGTCGTTGATTCTTGTGGCCCCCAGCGGGGCCCAGGAAATCTTTTTATGCAGAGATCGTAAAGATGGCAGTAAGGGACCCATGGACCCTACCGTCACGGCCAGACCTTCTCTTGCAAGGTCCGGTGTTCCATCCTACTTTACAAATGCTAAAATTAACGGTCTGGCTATTGAGACCCGCAGTCTGAAGAAGCGTGGGCTGTCAGGTTCAGTAGTTTCTACTTTGGTTAATGCAATGGAGCCGGCCTCCATAATTATATATTATGGAGTCTGGGAAACGTATGTCTCCTGGTGTGAAACCAGGAGTTGCACACCAGGAAATGGGTCAAAGGTAGAATCCTTGCCTTTCTGCAGATAATAAGGCTGGCTTCGAGTGCTTTCTAAGGACAGGTCTCGGCCTTATCGGTATTATTTCAATGACTTTTCATTCTTTGGTTCATAACTTTATTCAGGGTGTAACATGGCTTAATCTTTGGTTAGGTAACCCTTGGGACTTAAATTTAGTTTTGTCAGCATTACAAAACAGACTTTTTTTGGGGGCCGATACGACATATCCCCCTGGTCCTTTTTTGACAAGGAAACTATTTTTTTCTGGTAACCATATCTGCTGCAAGAAGGGTATCACAATTGGCTGCTCTTTCTTGTAAAGAGACATATATTTTTATCCTTCACAAGGATAAGGTGGTATTGCGTCCTCATCCTAACTTTTTACCGAAGGTAATATCAGGTTTTTATCTAAACCAGGATATTGGTCTACCTTCATTTTTCCAGAACCCTGTTCTATGGAAGAAAAATCACTACACTCTCTTGATGTGGTGAGAGCAAGTCGGTCTACTTAAAGGCGACTGCTCAGATTTGAAAAACAAATGTTTTGTTCGTGTTGCCTGAAGGTTCTAAAAGAGGACAGGCAGCATCGAAATCTACTATTTATAAATGGATTCGATAAGTAATCTTTCAAGCTTATGGTTTAAAGAGGTAGTTCTACCCCCTCAAATCAAAGCGCACTCCTCTAGGGCTGTTAGTGCTGTTAGTGCTTGTGGGCAGTGCCTCACCAAGCCTCCATGGCTTGATGATCCATACATTTACCAGATTCTATCAGGTGGATGTAAAAAGACATGAGGATGTCACCTTTGGGCGCAGTGTACTGCAGGCAGCAGTATAAGTCCTCTGATCTCATGGTGCCCTACTTTGGTTGTGTCTCCCTCCCCTCAGTTGGCATTGCTCTGGGACATCCCACATTTATGACTAATTATTATGACTCTGTGTCTCGTGATGTACAATTAAAGAAAATAGGATTTTTATAACAGCTTACCTGTAGAATCCTTTTTCTTTTGAAGTACATCACGGGACACAGAGGTCCCGCCCCTCTTTCTAGTATACACGTGTATTGCTTTGCTACAAAACTGAGATACTCCCAGTAGTGGGAGGGGTTATATAGGGAGGCAACTTCCTGTTTAGGGTGTGACCGTGTCCAGCACCTGAAGGTGGACTATAACCCACATAGTAATTACTATGGCACTGTTTCCCGTGATGTACTTCAAAAGAAAAGGATTTTACAGGTAAGCTGTTATAAAAATCCTATTTTTGGTAGCCAAGTCAGCCAAGGTAACTAGGCTTAGAGTTCAATGTTAGACAATTTTAAAGCAGGGTTTCCTAGGGTTCAGCGATGCGGGGGATCGAAGCCCCGCTTGTCCCCACCCCCCCCCCCCTCTGCTTGGCGGCGTCGGCATTTTAACTGTGGGCGCCCAGCTGTGGCTTCACAGCCGGGCACCCACTGCGCATACGCGAGCCACCACTGGCCACGCAATCATCTGGGACCGGCCACATGTCTGAGATGATTGACAAGAGGGAGGGGGGAAAGGCGATTCTCCCTTCCTATGCCGAGGGAAGTGACGTCAGGAGCCCAGGCGCCAAAGGAGGCAGACTATGAGGGACCCCCTAGCAACAGGCTTTTTTTTATTTTTTTGTAATTTTAATTTTTTTTCCCCAAATGTTGTTGTTGTTGGTTTTTTTTTTTTTTTTTATTTTTTTTTAAGCACATTAATAAATTTTTGTTTTTTTGGGGTGGAACTCCACTTTAACCACTTCAGTTATCCTGACTGGGCGCCATATGACGTCCTTCAGGATAACATGCCGCCACGCGCCCGTGGGGATGCGCATCGCGGCGATCGGTGGAGCGGTGTGTCAGTCTGACACACCGCTCCACCGATCGCCGCGATGCGCATAACGATCTCGGTAAAGAGCCTCCGGCGGAGGCTCTTTACCACGTGATCTGCCGTGTCCAATCACGGCTGATCACGATGTAAACAGGAAAAGCCTTTATTTTGGCTTTTCCTCACTCGCGTCTGACAGACGCGAGTAGAGCCGAGCCGATCGGTGGCTCTCCTGACAGGGGTATGCGCTGATTGTTTATCAGTGCAGCCCTCCCTCAGATGCCCACACTGGACCACCAGGGAAGGGGGGCAACATGTGGATGGCCAGGTACTTCCCCCCCCCCATGGCCATCCACATGTGCCCAATGTGCCAAATCGACGCCCAATCTGTGCCAATCAGTGCCACAAATGGGAACTGACTGGCACCATAATGCAAAATAATAATTCAGTAATGCCCAGCAATGCCACTTATCGAGGCCATCCATGGCCATCTGTGCCACCCATAATCACCCATGAGTCCTGCCTGTGTGCCCATGAGTCCTGCCTATGTGTGCCCATCAGTGCCGCATACCAGTGCCACCTCATCGGTGCACATCAGTGCTGCCTTATCAGTGCAGCCATATCTGTGCCCGTCATTGAATTAGAAAACATAATTTTTTACAAAAAGTTTTAACAGAAACAAAGAAAAACATTTTTTTTTTTTTTTTTAATCAAAAAATTCCGGCCTTTTTTTATTTGTTGCGCAAAAAAAATTAAAAATCGCAGAGGTGATCAAATACCACCAAAAGAAAACTCTATTTGTAGGAACAAAATGATAAAAAATGTGTTTGGGTACAGTGTTGTATGATCGCGCAATTGTCATTCAAATTGCGACAGCGCTCAAAGCTGAAAGGCTTGGGCAGGAAGGTGTCCAAGTGCCTTGTATTGAAGTGGTTAATAAGGAAATATGAAATTTCCCCATCAACCACCTAATATTGATTTAGGTCTCCATTTTGTCACTAAAACTACCCTAACCCGTTGAGGTATGGATGCCATTGGACCTCTAAAGTTTTGCTGTGATATCTGAAACCAAGCCGTCAGTGGCAGATCCTATAAGTCTTCTAAATTGCAAGGTGGGGGCCTCCATTGATCAGACTTGGCCTCTAAATTCTCCAGAAATGTGCTAGAAAAACAAGTCAACACTTCAAACTGGTTGTTGTGTTTCTCCAATATTCTTGAAATGCTTTTGCATTGTGACAGGGGGCATTATCCTGTTGAAAGAGGCCACTGCCATCAGGGAATACCATTTCCCTGAAGGGTGTACTTGGTCAGCAACAATGTTTAGGTAAGTGGTATATGTTAAAGTAACAATCTCATGAATGGTAGCACCCAAGGTTTCCAAACAGAACATTGTCCAACACATCACACTGCCTTCGCCGGCTTGCCTTCTTCCCATACTGCTTATCTCTTCCTCAGGTAAGCATTGCACATGCATCCAGCCATGCACATGATGTAAAAGAGAACGCGATTCATCAGACCAGGCCACCTTCTTCCATTGTTCCATGGTCCAGTGCTAATGCTCGTGTGCCCATTGTGAGATCAGAATTTCATCCAATTTTCAGTGCGATTGTGTTGTAACTTGGATGCTACTTGAAAGTGGTTTGCACGTTCTGTGGGGCCAGAATCGTGCTGGAATCGCACCAAGTAGCGCAGGACCCTTCTTCAAAATCGCACTGTGAACAGGGACCGTTAAGAGCATTGGGATTTAATTGTCATGCAATTCTGTTCAAGTCGCATCTGAAATCTAACTAGTGCAAAACAGGCCTGTGGACTCTTTTGGCTGTAAAAATGGGTCAGCATGGACACCCTGACTGGTCTGCGGCTACGCAGCTCTATACATGACAAACTGCGACGCCCATTTCTCCTTTCAACACATCAACTTTATAGACAACATGTTTATTTGCTGCATAATACATCCTACTGACGTTCAGATGTCATTGTAACAACATTCCTTATTTTTCTGGTGTATAAGACCTTTTTTATATTTAAAAATATCCCCCAAAAATCGGGGGTCGTCTCAGACGCCGGTATAAAATGCCGCCTGCTAGATGTGCGATAATACTGTATGTAGTTTTGGCTACATACAGTATATGGCACTGAGCCAATCTCGGCGAGCGATGTATTCTATTAATGAATACAAAGCCTGCTCGGCTTGGCAGAGGTTGTAACATCATCGGCCCGCACCTCTCTGACTCTTAAAGCCAATTCGAGCATGCTTTTTTTTTTTTTTTTTTTTTTTTATTCATAAAATACATTGCTTGCTGTGATTGGCTCAGCGCGGTATACTGTATGTATACAGTATGTTTCCGAATGCGCTGATCGGAACTATCTCGTGTGGACAAAATCATGCCTGTTCGGCTACCCCTCTGCTCCTGTTCCTTCCATGGCCATCTCGCCTCCCACCACCGGAGCTTTGGTTTGAAGCACCTGACCCTGCATCTGGCTCTGCACGCATTGGTTCTCCCCCCTACAGTGAATTTTGCCGGACACATGTCTACAGACTAGTCGGAAGGGAGTATCCCAAAACCAAACGTTTTAGCTGGAAAAGTAGGGGGTCGTCTTATACGCCTTATACTCCGGCAAATACGGTAATCAATGTTAATCACCTAACCTGTTAGTGCTCACAGCTGTTTGGTGTGCAGAAAAGCAAATGTAGTGTTTTTTTATTTTTTTAAATGTATTTTGTCTTGTTGTTTACGTGCCTTTTAAAGCTGAACTCTGACCAAAACCTATATTTACACATTTGCACTTTAAAACTAAATGGCTCAGCAGCCCCAACATTTTCAGTAAATGCCAGGTGCACTGTAATTGGAGGAGGGGAGATTGTGACTTTCTACCATACCTCCTTCAATCACAAATGTTTGTGAATGGCAGGGAGTAGAGCTGCACGATTCTGGCAAAAATGAGAATCGCAATTATTATTTTTTTTTTTGCTCAGAAGATGGATCTTGATTCTCACCGCGTAACAACATCATCTTTCACATTAAAACTAAAAAAATTGGGCTTACTTTACTGTTTCGTTTTTAATTTTTTTTTATTATTCATTGAAGTGTATTTTTTTCCCAAAAAATTGCATTTGAAAGACCTCTGGGCAAATACAGTGTGACATAAAATATTGCAGCAATTGACATTTTATTCCCTAGGGTCTCTGCTAAAATATATATAATGTTTGGGGGTCCCAAGTAATTTTCTAGCAAAAAATATTGATAACTTAAACAAGTGTCAGAAAAAGATTTAGACTTTAAGTGGTTAAAGCGGGATTCCGCCCACCTATCATTTTTTTTTTTTTTTTCCAGGATCGTTTAGATGTTTTAAAAATGACAATGTAGTACTCACGTTTTCTGTTTCACAGCTCCCCCGCTTGCCAATTTCGTGACAAAAGATAAGTTATAAAAATGTGTCCAGGCGGTTGTCATTTTGCTTGTGGGCATTTGAAGCCCACAAGCATGTATTTCCGGGAGGCGGTTAATGCTGTGCTCCCAGCATTCACCGCTCAATCCCGCGCATGCTCAATGCTAACAGTGAGCAGCGCAGTCGAATTACGGATTGCCATTGCAAGTGGCGGCATCGTCGGAAGTTCCCATCCCCGTTATGATGGCAACCAAACATAACACGTGACCAGCGTCACTCGGTTCCAAAATCACACGAGATTTCGGCATGACGGCGTTCACCAATGATTCATGGGAAGACTATTACACAGCTCCCAGGGGTCTTTGCGGAGCCAGGGAAAGGCGATAAACACTCCTACTCCCACAGGAGGAGAGCCCAGAAGTTAGCATACTTATTGAAAATAAAAGGTAATTACGCCAAATTTTTTTTTTTTTTTTTTTTTTTTTTAATACCCAGTTCAGCATCTATGCCTATAACAGATTGCAATAGGATTAACTCTAAATTTTGTGTTCAACACCGCTTTAAACTTCCTGCATTTAGGCCCCTTTCACATGTGTGGATCCGTATTTACTCCTCCGCTTGCTCAGCAGGGATCACTCCGTTGATCCCTGCTGAGCCGGCGGATGACAAGTCCGCCTCTGCACTCTGTGCAGAGACGCACCTGTTATAGCTCCGCTCTCCCCTATGGGGGGATCGGATGATTACGGACCGCCTGTCCGTTTTTCATCCGACCCACCAGACGGATGGAAATTAGGGTTTGCATCCATCTGGATTTTGCGGATCGGATGTCAGCGGACATGTCACCGCTGACATCTGACGCTCCATAGAGGTGCATGGAGCACCCGTTCAGATCCGCCTGAAAAAACTGACAGGCAGATCTGAACGGTCCGCACATGTGAAAGGGGCCTCACACTTTGTTAAAAAATTGGCAGACTGCCCAGATGTTTACTTTTGACAGTGAGCAGATAAGTCTCTCCACTTGTTATATGAAAAAATCTGCAAATTTTGCAATAGAGATCGTCAGGGGGGTTGAATCGAGATCATGATTTTTTAACGATTAACCACTTGCCGACCGTTGCACGCCGATGTACGTGCCTAATTTGGGGATGAATATCATTCTTATGGCAGCAGGCAGCTGGCATAACCCCGGTATCCCCGTGTTCAGCCGTCGGTTGGCTACAAGACAAAAGTGGTCTCTGTGGCGGAATTTTTGCAACCGGTAGAATTTTTTAAAATGTTGCCTATGGAGATTTTTAAGAATAAGTTTGTCGCCATTCCACGAGCGGGCGCAATTTTGAAGTGGAAATGGGAAAAAAAAAAAAAAAATCATGTTTAATAGTTTGTTATAACATTTTGCAAACAGGCCATTTTTTTTCTGCTTCATTGATATGCGCTGATGAGGCGGCACTGATAGGTGGCACTGATGGGCACAGTTAAGGTGGCACTGATGGGCACAGTTAAGGCGGCACTGATGGGCACAGTTAAGGCGGCACTGATGGGTGGCACTGATAGCTGGCACTGGTAGGTGACACTGATGTGCAGCACTGTTTAGGCGCAGATTGTGTTCACTGACAGGTTGCGCTGTTGGGGACTGGTAGGCAGCACTTTTAGGGGGCACAGGTGGGCACTGAGGAGCTGGGGCACATCGCAGTGATCAGGACTGATGTCCCTCTCACTGCTGCCGGTGATCGGCTTTTTCTCCTCTCCTCGCACTGAGAAAAAATAGCCGATTACCGGCTGTGTTGACATCACATGATCACACGGTAAGGGGTCGGGATCGACCCCTTACCCAGATCTGTGATTCAGCGAGTCTCATAGACTCGCTGATCAGAGCGTGCCGCGCGTGCTTTTCAGGGGGCGCGTAGGCCGCTCGTGCATGGACGAATAGACGTAGTCCCGGCAATGCAGGTCCGCGCTGTAGCCGTCATTCGGCTATAGTGCGGATCTCTAGTGGTTAAGGGTTTATTTTTAAAGTGCAAATGTATAAAAATATGTTTTAATATTCAGTGCAATACTGTTCTATTTTCAGTGTATTCTCAGAGCCTCTTTTATTTTTTTTATTTTCTAAACCATGGGGGGGGAAAGGTGTGTCCTCAGTCTCTCGCTTTGTCTCAAAAGTGAGATTTCTGGGGTCTGATATTTAACAAAAGTCCACCCCTAAACAGCGTTGTGGAAAAAAATGTCAACCAAAAATTGTAAATGTATAAATTGTTGTTGTTATTATTATGCAGGATTTATATAGCCCCAACAGTTTGTGCGGTGCTTTACAATATAAAGGGAAACGATACAATTCAATACAAAAGGGTTAGGAGCAGGGCTGAAACAACTAATCGATAATGAAATTAATCGATTACTATTTTCATAATCGATTAATCGGGCAGTAACAAAATGGGGTTAAAAAAAAAATAAAATTAGCCCTTTATCGTACAAAGAGCAAATAATTGCTACTGTAAATATTACTTTCACAGTTCTACAGTAAAAAAAATGAACCCCTACAGTAGTGATTATCTGCATTTTATTTATTTTTTCTTTTGTACTGTAAAGCAATAGTGGGCCCTGAGGACAGGGTTGATCACCAACAGGCCAGGTTTTATGTATTACCTTGGGGAGATGCAGACTAGAATACTGCAATCACTGAGCAGCAAATTATATCACCTGTGATGTATTTCAGTTATCCTGCAAACCTGGCCTGTTAGTGGGCCCTGAGGACAGGGTTGATGACCACTGCTGTAAAGGGCTAATGTTCGTTTTTTTTTTTTGTTTTTTTTTAACCCCCATTATGTTACTAAACGTCTCAGGCCTGGTTCACACCTATGTGTTTTTTGGTGCTTTTTGTAGAAACGCACTATAGTTCATTTACATGGTTTCCTATGGGACACGTTCACATCTATGCTTTTTTTCAACCACTGCTGTTTGGAACTGTGCTTTTTTGGTTCAATATACAGTACTTCAATGGAGAAGCTGCAGAAAAGCATGTAGTGCGTTTTTTTGCAGCAATTTGTGGTTTTTAACCACTTCCCGACCGCCCCCTGTATATATACGTCGGCAGAATGGCACGTACAGGCAGAATCACGTACCTGTACGTGACATTCTTCCGGCGGTTGGGGGGTCCGATCGGACCCCCCTCCGCCGGCGGGGACGGTCGGGATCGCTTCAGGAGCGATCCGGGACGAGGGGACGGCCAGTGGTTTCTGGCCACCCCCTCGCGATCGCTCCTGGCCAATGAAAAGCTTCCCCTTCCTGTCTATTGTATAGACAGGAAGGCGGAAGTGATGTCACGCTCGGTGCGCCGGTCTATGTGACCGGAGACGCCGAGCGGCGAACATGTAAAGGTTAGTGCACAACAGTACACTGACACCAGTACAGTTAGGCACATATTCCACCCCCCTGTCACCCCCTGATCACCCCCCAGATCACCCCCTCCCCCCCCAGTCACAGTGTCACTAATTGCAGTGATCATTTTTTTACTGATCACTGCATTTAGTGTCAGTGTGACTGTAATAACTGTCAGGGCAGTTAGTTTTAGGTCCAAGGTAGCCCCCTACCCCCCCCCTAATAAAGGTTTAACCCCTTGATTGCCCCCCAGGTAACCCTTTCACCCCCTTTTGCCAGTGTCACTAAGCGATCGTTTTTCTGATCGCTGTATTAGTGTCACTGCTGTCGCTAGGTAACCATTTTTTTTTTTTTTTAGGTAACCGCCATGTTTATATAGGTTCATAAATAGTTTTATAGGTCAGGTACCCCCATATTACAACCTAAATAAAGGTTTTAACCCCTTGATTGCCCCTAGAGTTAACCCTTTCACCAGTGATCACTGTATAACTGTCACTGGTGACGCTGGTTAGCCAGTTAGTTATTTCGTTATTTAGGTTCCCCGTCAGGTTTTTATATAGCGTCAGGTACCCCCATATATTACCTAATAAAGGTTTTAACCCCTGATTGCCCCTAGTTAACCCTTTCACCCCCTTTTGCCAGTGTCACTAAGCGATCGTTTTTCTGATCGCTGCATTAGTGTCGCTAGGTAACCATTTTTTTTTTTTAGGTAACCGCCATGTTTATATAGGTTCATAAATAGGTTTATAGGTCAGGTACCCCCATATTACAACCTAAATAAAGGTTTTAACCCCTGATTGCCCCTAGAGTTAACCCTTTCACCAGTGATCACTGTATAACTGTCACTGGTGACGCTGGTTAGCCAGTTAGTTATTTCGTTATTTAGGTTCCCCGTCAGGTTTTTATATAGCGTCAGGTACCCCCATATATTACCTAATAAAAGGTTTAACCCCCTGATTGCCCCTAGTTAACCCTTTCACCCCCTTTTGCCAGTGTCACTAAGCGATCGTTTTTTTTCTGATCGCTGCATTAGTGTCGCTAGGTAACCAGTTTTTTTTTGTATTACTGTTACGGGTGACGCTGGTTAGTTAGCTTGTTTTTTATACTGTCAGGGCACCCGCCATTTATTACCCAATAACGGTTTTAACCCCCTGATCGCCGGCGGGTGATATCAATTAGGTTTTAGGGTCAAATAAGGTCTGCGTCGCCCCAGGTTAGTGCCAGTACCGCAAACACCCACGCACAAAGCATACACCTCCCTTAGTGGCACAGTATCTGAACAGATCAATATCTGATCTGATCAGATCTATACTAGCGTCCCAGCAGTTTAGGGTTCCAAAAAAAACCGCATTGTTAGCGGGATCAGCCCAGATACCTGCTAGCACCTGCGTTTTCCCCCTCCGCCCAGCCCACCCAAGTGCAGTATCGATCGATCACTGTCACTTACAAAACACTAAGCACACATAACTGCAGCGTTCGCAGAGTCAGGCCTGATCCCTGCGATCGCTAACAGTTTTTTTGTGGTAGCGTTTTGATTCAGTCGCTTCAGTCAGGAGCTTTTTTACCTGTGAATCTCAAAAAAATAAAAAAAAATAAAAATAGTTGTCGTTTTATTGTTCTCTCTCTCACTCTATTCTCTCTCTATTGTTGCTCTTTTTTTTACTCCATTCTATTCTGCAATGTTTTATTATGTTTTATCATGTTTTATCATGCTTGCTTTTCAGGTATGTAATTTTGTTTACTGTGTTTTAGTGTTAAGCATTTTTTTGTTTTCAGGTGCGCCATTCAGTTGCAACGCGGATTTATTTATCTTGACAGCAACAGCGTTTGCTCCCACGATACATAAAGACGCGACTCCAACACTGTAGGAGGTGATTTCACCACCACAGTTAAAAAAAAGAGCATATATGCCGAAGCATGGGGGCAGCAGGGGGGGGAGGAGCGATTGGCTCCTAATGCCACGTACATACGGTCGAAATTCCGACCGTGTGTACACGGCATAACTTTTGCGGGAGGATGCCCCCATGCATCGGCATATATAAATGGTGCATGTATGCCCATCATTAGAAGTGGGTGGATGAAGGGAGGTATTCTAATGGTGGGCATACCCACCAATCAATCTCTTTTTTTTTTCGTTCAGCCAAGAGGCTGCATGAAAAAAAAAAAAGATTACAATATATGTCCAGTATGTTGCTGGACTTTGAATGGTTATACCAGAATGATGCCTGCAGGTTTAGGTATCATCTTGGTATCATTCTTTTCCCCTATCGTCTTTCAGGACAGCCACCTGAGAGACCTTGGCTCCTCCCCTCTGTAGGAAACACCTGCGCCAGCTTGCTATAAATTTCCTCCTCCCCTGCTGCTCCTCAGTTATTTGTGTTTCCTCCAGGAGGGGAGACACCTTTTTGGAACCAGCCAGAAAGAGTCAGGATTACCAGGGGGTATGGGCTCAGGCAAAAGATACATGTCCACAAACGAAGCAGCAGCGGCTCCTTCTGGACAAACAGACCAGGTAACTAACCTGGGGAGACTGCCGCCCCTGCATCCCTGAGTGCAAGCGGAGGTCAGGGGGGTTTCCTTCTCAGCTCCGAGTGCGGAGCACAGGTACAGGTCCTGCCGTTCCATACCTCCAGCGGCGTGTGGCGCTCTCAGCGCGGAACACGCTGGGTATAGGAGACCGGCGTTGTCAGTGACGGGCGACGTCACATCCGACAAAAGGGGCGTGTACTTCCGGGTTCGCGGTTTCCGGTTCCGGCCGCGAATCATGAAAAGGAGGCCAGGCATGGGCTAGGAGAGGAGCTACACATGCTGTAGTGTCAGCTAAAGCTCCGGTGGTGACACAAGCATGTCGGACGCAGAAGGTAGAGACCAGACTGCTACGACAGAGACCAGCTCCAGCCATGTAAAGGTAAGGGGAACCTGGGGAGGACCTCCCCTGGCCTATATCAACCACCCATCCCCCTCCCCCTCAAGGGTTCAGCAAGGGGGGGGTGGGTAGGTCCCTCCTGTGTCAGAGGGTTATTTTTCATTGGGCCCCTAGTGTGGTAAGCCCATATGAAAGACGCTGTGCACCTGCATGTTGCAGGAAGCTTATGTCAGTATTAATATGTGTGGGGTTTCTCTTTATGTCTTTTCAGAAACCTGACAAGTCCAAGCCCTCTCATAACTCAAAAAGGAGGTGCCCTTCTTGTAAAAACACACTAAAAGATTCCTGGGGGAAAGCATTATGTAAGGAATGTATTCACAAGTTGGTGCAAGAACATTCCACAGAGCAGGGCAGTGATTTAGCGGCATCTGTCAAGGAGCTATCAAGTACCTTTGTAGCTTTTAAAACCCTTTTTGAAGGGTTCCAGATCCCTCAACTGCAAACTGCCCCCCCCACCAGTACTACCGGTACTAGGAAAAGCACAGGCACTACCCTCCACTAGTGCCGGTCCTTCAGTTACTCCTAGAGAGGAGGCAGAGGACGAGCCTGACAGCACAGCGTCCGGCTCCCAAGAATCTGAGGGTGAAACACTGGAAGGGGATTCCAGAAAACCCTCCAGATACAAACTCTCATTAGAAGAGGTAGACCAGCTGTTGGGAGCCATTCATACCACGCTGGGTATACAGACGGAAAAGAAACCTTTATCCCTGCATGATCAGATGTATGAGGGTTTAGGAGAACAAGAAAAGAAAAATTTTCCTGTTCATGACGTTTTAGTAGAGGCAATTAAGAAAGAATGGCAGGAACCTGAAAGGAAACCATTCTTCTCTAAAGCCTTAAAGAGACGGTTCCCATTTTCAGATGATGAGTCATCAGTATGGAACAAAATCCCAAAACTAGACGCTGCCTTCTCACAAGTCTCCAGGCACACCGATCTAGCTTTTGAGGATATGGGGGTCCTTTCTGAAGCAATGGACAAAAGAATGGATACCCTATTAAAGAGGTCATGGGACTCCACAGTGGGAAGCCTAAAGCCAGCCATGGCGGTCACGGTGGTAGCCAGAAATGTAGAGTTTTGGCTGAACCGTATACAGGCACATATTGAGGAAGGTACTGCGAAGGAGCAGATTTTGTCCTCCTTTCCCACTCTTCTCAAAGGCATTGCATACATAGCAGATGCATCAGCAGAGCTGGTACGCATGGCAGCCAGATCCTCGGCTCTAGCCAATTCTACCAGAAGGGCCCTATGGCTAAAGACTTGGCAAGGGGATGCTGCATCCAAAGCCAAGTTATGCGGGATCCCGTTTACGGGAGACCTGTTATTTGGGCCAGGCTTAGAGAAAGTGTTAGACCGTACAGCGGACAAAAAGAAGGCTTTTCCGCTGAAACGGAAAGCACCCTGGGCCCAGCCTCCACAAAATAGAAAGAGGCAAAAGAGGGACACCAAGTCCCGGTTTTCAGTACCCAAGGCAACTAATCAAAAGAAACCTTGGGGTCAGCGAGGGAATAGCAAAGGAGGAGCAATATTTCGCCCTCCTGAGCAGACCCGCAATAAGGACTGAAGTCCTCTCAGTGGGAGGAAGACTGGGGGCCTTCATCTCACAATGGGAAAAAATATCCTCCAGTCAATACATCTTAAGGACGATAAGAGACGGGTATTCCCTAGAATTCTCAAAATTCCCCCCAAGCAGACTGTACATCACCAAGCTGCCAAACAACAAGGAAAAAGCCAGAGGGTTAATGAGATCCATAGAGGACCTCAAGAAACAGGGTGTAATCATCAGGGTACCAGGGGCAGAAAGAGGTCAGGGCTTCTACTCCCATATATTTGGAGTACAGAAACCCTCAGGAAAGGTCAGGCCGATCCTCAACCTCAAACCACTAAATCTATCCATAACCTACAAAAGGTTCAGGATGGACTCCATATATTCAGTGAAGGCCCTGTTGCCTCCAAACTGTTATATGGCGTCGCTGGATTTAAAGGATGCATACCTTCACATACCCATACACCCAAATCACCAGAAGTTTCTAAGGCTAGCAATAGATACAGGAAAAGAAACTGTACATCTTCAGTTTCAGGCTCTGCCCTTTGGCCTATCATCTTCGCCAAGAATCTTTACCAAGGTTCTGGCAGAAGCTTTGGCACCACTACGACTAAAAGGCATATCCATTATTGCCTATTTAGACGACCTTCTTCTTTTTGCAAGGACACCCGAAAGGTTATTAGAAAACCTCGAGTACACTCGGGTATTCCTAGAGAGTCTAGGTTGGTTGGTGAATGTAGAAAAATCAAGTCTACAACCCACGCAACAGTTAAAATACCTGGGTTATGTAATAGACTCGGTTCAGCAAAGAGTTTTTCTACCCGAGGAAAAGATAACAAAGATTCAAAGAGAAATAAAGGCAATACAGACCAGTATACCCTGTTCTATAAGAAAAATAATGTCAACACTAGGGTTGCTAACATCTGCAATCCCAGCAGTTCAGTGGGCAAACCTGCATTTCCGACCACTGCAAATGTTCCTATTAAAGATATGGGATCACAGGCAGGAGTCTCTGGATTTGCAGGTATCAATACCAGCAAAGGTAAAAAAGTCCTTATGGTGGTGGAGAAAGACAGAAAATTTAGACATAGGACGGCTATGGATCCTACCTATCTCCCGAATCCTAACCACAGACGCAAGCGGTGTAGGGTGGGGAGCACACCTGGACTCCCAGTTAGCACAAGGTGCTTGGGGGAGGGAAGAACGGACAAGATCGTCCAACTGGAAAGAACTGAAAGCGGTATGGTTCGCACTCCAGTCCTTCCAGAAGGAATTAAAAGGACATCATGTACAGATCAGATCAGACAACTCGTCAGTAATAGCTTACATAAGCAAGCAAGGGGGAACCAGAAGCGGAGTTCTGTGGGCCCTAGCAGAAGAGATCCTGAGATGGGGAGAGAAAAACATACTCTCCTTTTCAGCAGTACACCTAAAAGGAGACTTAAACAGAGTGGCAGACTTTCTCAGCAGGAAGAAAGTAAGAGAAGGAGAATGGGTGCTAAAACAAGAGGTATTCAACCAGATTACCAAAAAATGGGGAATACCTCAGGTGGACTTATTTGCTTCCAGAGAAAGCAGGAAAGTCCAAGCCTTCTTCTCCCTAAAAAGGGAGGAGGGAGCACTCGGGGTAGACGCATTGGCGCAGAAGTGGGCGTTCAGCAGATGTTATGCTTTTCCCCCACCAGTACTACTACCCGCAGTAATAAGGAAATTTCGTACAGAAGACACGTCATTAATCCTTATAGCACCTCACTGGCCCAGGAGACCGTGGTTCTCTATGCTCAAAGAACTAGCCATAGAGCCTCCTTGGTTTCTACCAATCCAAGAGGATCTGCTAGCCCAGGGCCCAGTGCACTGTCCACAGGTGGGAAAGTGGAAACTAGCCGCCTGGTATCTGAGGAGCAGCTATTAAGAGCTAAAGGGTTCTCAAACCGTCTGATAGACACACTGCTGAAAAGCAGGAAGGTTGAGACACGTAACATCTACCAGAAGGTATGGAAATGTTTTAATCGTTGGTGTACAGAGAACAACTTTAAAACACAAAGCTCAGTAGCAGTCCTAGAGTTTCTACAGAGTGGTGTAGACAAAGGACTAAGCCTCAGCACGTTAAAGAGTCAAGTGTCAGCACTGTCAGTTTACCAGGAGAGGAGTTTAGCCTCAAACCCCTGGATAATCAGACTCTTTAGATCCGTGAGCAGACAAAGGCCGCCACAAAACACAGCCTTTCCCAAGTGGGACCTGTCATTGGTGTTACAAACTCTGACAGCAGATCCCTTTGAACCATTAAAGGATTGCAGCCTGAAGATGCTGACACTTAAAGCAATCTTCTTGGTAGCAATTACTACAGCAAAAAGGGTCTGTGAGATGGAAGCCCTATCTATCAGACCCCCATTTTGCCAGATCTTTCCGGATCGTATAGTCTTCAAAATGGATCCGGGGTTTCTACCTAAAGTGGCCTCAAAATTTCACAGAGGTCAAGAAATTGTATTACCATCATTCTGTCCGAATCCTTCTCAGGAGAAGGAAGTGAAATTTCATAGTTTAGATGTCAGGAGATGCATCCTGCATTATTTAGAGGCAACAAAGTCAATCAGAAAGACGGAGTCTTTATTTATTTTATACACTGGAGCCAGGCAAGGGCACAAGGCTTCAAGAAGTACAATAGCCAGATGGTTAAGGGAAGCCATAGAGCAGGCTTACAAAATAGGGGGTATGCAGATCCCAGAAGGAATCAGGGCACACTCCACAAGGGCAATGGCAGCGTCACAGGCAGAGAGAGCTGGAGCGACGCCGGAACAGATTTGTAAAGCGGCAACATGGTCCAGCTTTGCCACTTTTGTAAGACACTATAGAGTGGACTTATGGTCAGCTAAAAATCAGACCTTTGGACGTAAGGTCTTACAAGCTGTGGTCCCGCCCTAGGGGTAAGTGCTCGGTTATCCTCTCAGGTGGCTGTCCTGAAAGACGATAGGGGAAAAACGAAGTTACTTACGGTAACGTTCTTTCCGGGAGTCTTTCAGGACAGCCGGGTACCCACCCAAATGTATATCAAGTATGAGGTTTCCTTACAGGAAATGTGATATAAATTATTATATGTGTATCATATGTTTCTTGTGTCTCCCCAGCAAACTGGAGGTGCTCTTCAAAGAACTGAGGAGCAGCAGGGGAGGAGGAAATTTATAGCAAGCTGGCGCAGGTGTTTCCTACAGAGGGGAGGAGCCAAGGTCTCTCAGGTGGCTGTCCTGAAAGACTCCCGGAAAGAACGTTACCGTAAGTAACTTCGTTTTTCAGCCAGTGATCGGCTTTCATGTAAAAGCAATTCTAGCGGGTAATTAGCCTCTAGACTGCTTTTACAAGCAGTGGGAGGGAATGTCCCCCCTCCCGGATATAAACCGCGCCATTGGGAAATTGGGAAAGCATTTTATCACACCAATCTTGGTGTGGTCAGATGCTTTGAGGGCAGAGGAAAGATCTAGGGTCTAATAGACCCCAATTTTTTCAAAAAAAGAGTACCTGTCACTGCCTATTGCTATCATAGGGGATATTTACATTCCCTGAGATAACAATAAAAATCATAACAAAGAAAAAAATGGAAGGAACAGTTTAAAAATAAAATAAAAAAGCTAAATAAATAAAAAAAAAAACAAAAAAAAAAAAAAAAAAAGCACCCCTGCCCCCCTTCTCTTGCGCAAAGGCGTACACAAGCGTTGGTCTGGCGTCATATGTAAACAGCAATTGCACCATGCATGTGAGGTATCACCGCGAAGGTCAGATCGAGGGCAGTAATTTTAGCAGTAGACCTCCTCCGTGAATCTAATGTGGTATCATGTAAAGGCTTTTAAAGGCTTTTAAAAATGTATGTAGTTTGTCGCCACTGCGTGTTTGTGCGCAATTTTAAAGCATGTCGTGTTTGGTATCCATGTACTCGGCCTAAGATCATATTTTTTATTTCATCAAAAATTTGAGCAATATAGTGTGTTTTAGTGCATTAAAATAAAAAAAAGTGTGTTTTTTCCACAAAAAATGCGTTTGAAAAATCGCTGCGCAAATACTGTGTGGAAAAAAAAAATGCAACACCACCATTTTAATCTGTAGGGCCTTTGCTTTAACATTATATATAGTGTTTGGGGGTTCAACGTAATTTTCTTGCAAAAAAAAAATATGTTTTCATGTAAACAAAAAGTGTCAGAAAGGGCTTTGTCTACAAGTGGTTAGAAGAGTGGGTGACGTGTGACATAGGCTTCTAAATGTTGTGCATAAAATGCCAGGACAGTTCAAACCCCCCCCAAATGACCCCATTTTGGAAAGTAGACACCCCAAGCTATTTGATGAGAGCAATGTTGAGCCCATTAAATATTTTTTTTTTTTGTCCCAAGAGATTGAATAATGAAAAAAAAAAAAATATATATATTTTTTTTACAAAAAGTTGTCACTAAATGATATATTGCTCAAACATGTCATGGGCATATGTAGAAATACACCCCAAAATACATTCTGTTGCTTCTCCTGAGTACGGGGATACCACATGTGTGGGACTTTTTGGGAGCCTAGCTGCGTACGGAACCCCAAAAACCAATCACCGCCTTCAGGCTTTCTAAGGGTGTAATTTTTTTATTTCACTTCTCACTGCCAATCACAGTTTCGGAGGCCATGGAATGCCCAGATGGCATAAAACCCCCCAAAATGACCCCATTTTGGAAAGTAGACACCCCAAGCTATTTGCTGAGAGGTATTGTGAGTATTTTGCAGATGTCGCTTTTTGTCACAAAGTTTTGAAAATTGAAAAAAAGAAAAAAAAAATTTTTTTTTCTTTACTTTCTTCATTTTCAAAAAACAAATGAGAGCTGTAAAATACTCACCATGCCTCTCAACAAATAGCTTGGGGTGTCTACTTTCCAAAATGGGGTCATTTGGGGGGGTTTTGTGCTATTTTGGCATTTTATGGCCTTCGAAACTGTGATAGGTAGTGAGGAGTGAAATCAAAAATTTGCACCTTAGAAATCCTGAAGGCGGTGCTTGGGTTTCGGGGCCCCGTACGCGGCTAGGCTCCCAAAAAGTCCCACACATGTGGTATCCCCATACTCAGGAGAAGCAGCAAAATGTATTTTGGGGTGCAATTCCACATATAACTATGGCATGTGTGAGCAATATATCATTTAGTGACAACTTTTTGAAAAAAAAATAAATCTTTTTTATTTTTGTCTTTATTCAATCACTTGGGACTAAAAAAAAAATATTCAATGGGCTCAACATGCCTCTCAGCAAATAGCTTGGGGTGTCTACTTTCCAAAATGGGGTCATTTGGGGGGGTTTTGTACTTCTCTGCCATTTTAGCACCTCAAGAAATGAAATAGGCAGTCATAAATTAAAAGCGGTGTAAATTCCAGAAAATGTACTCTAGTTTGTAGACGCTATAACTTTTGCGCAAACCAATAAATATACGCTTATTGGCATTTTTTTTACTAAAGACATGTGGCTGAATACATTTTGGCCCAAATGTTTGACTAAAATTGAGTTTATTAGATTTTTTTTATAACAAAAGTAGAAAATCTCTTTTTTTTTCAAAATTTTCGCTCTTTTTCCGTTTATATCGCAAAAAATAAAAATCACAGAGGCAATCAAATACCATCAAAAGAAAGCTCTATTTGTGGGAAGAAAAAGGACGCAAATTTCGTTTGATTACAAAATTGCATGACCGCGCAATTACCAGTTAAAGTAGTGCAGTGCGAAATTGAAAAAAGACCTCTGGTCCTTTGGCTGCCAAATGGTCCGGGGCTGAAGTGGTTAATCTGCTCAACAACTAATTGGCCAAAAGTATATCTCTTCTGTCTGTTCTCAGTGGATTAAATATTTTGCTCCCTAACCATATAGTTGGTTATTTATATTTACCACTGCATAGAGATATTTTAAGAATAAATTGCCTTTTTTTAAAAAAAAAAAACTTTACATATTAACTAAATTATACACCACACTTTTTTTTTTTAAGGTTATTAACCGATTAATCGATTATTCAAAACAATAAATCGGCCATCTAATCGATTATGAAAATAATCGTTAGTTGCAGCCCTAGTTACGAGGGCCCTGCTCCTGCGAGCTTACAATCTAATAGGGAGCTGGTGGGCTGGTGAAACAAAAGGTAGTAACTGTGAGGGATGAACTGATGAGAGAAGTAGAAGATTCAGTTGTTCTCTTCAGGGAGGCCTATCCTGCCTTCAGCTGAGTTTTTAGCGATCGCCTAAAAGTGGACAGAGTGGGAGATAACCGGACAGATTGAAGTAGTGAGTTCCAGAGGATGGGTGAGGCTCTGGAGAAGTCCTGGAGACAAGCATGGTAGGAGGAGACAAGGAGAAGCCTAGAGAGCAAGAGGTCTTGGGAGGAGCGAAGAGGGCAGTTTGGGTGATATTTGGATATTGGTGATGTAGCTCGGGGGAAAGTTTTGTAAATGGCTTTGTATGTTATTGTTAGTGTTTTGAATTTTATTTGTTGGGGTGGTGGACACTGGTTGGTAAGGTGGATGAGTCTGGCAGCAGCATTCATAATAGACTGAACAGGGGATATCTTGCAGAGAGGTAGGCCAATGAGGAGAGCGTTACAATAGTAAGGCGAGCCAGGGCCGATCCTGGCTGGGGTGCACGGGGTGCAGGGCGCCACAGAGGTGGGGGCGCTGAAGCGCCAGAGAGCTCCCCTCCCTCCTCCTCCTCTCCTTGTCCGTAGGCGGCTCTCTCTGCCGGTCACCGCGGCCGCCGCTGTGTTTCATGCCAAAGCCCATCCCCCCTCCCTCCTCCTGTTAGAGGAGATCGGAGCGGCTGTGTCTGTGTGTGGAGTGACATCACTGGGGGGGGGGGGGCGGTCCGTGCCCGAGGTGTGTACACAATCCTCCTTCTGTGTGTAACTCCCGCCTGCTGCCCAAGCCTGACACGCTCTGTTCCCCACCCGTGCGGCGCGGCTGCACACTGTCCTCTCCAGCTGCCACCCGGGTGTTTTTTATTAACTTAATGAAGGGTTGGGGGTGGTTTGTCGGGGGTCAATACTAATGGAGAGGGGGTTTGTCCTGGGGGGTCAATACTAATGGAGGGGGGGGGTGGTTTGTCCTGGGGGGTTAATACTAATGGAGGGGGGGGTGGTTTGTCCTGGGGGGGTTAATACTAATGGAGGGGGGGGGGTGCTTTGTCCTGGGGGGGTCTATACTAATGGGGGGGGGGGGTGGTTTGTCCTGGGGGGGTCTATACTAATGGAGGGGGGGTGGTTTGTCCTGGGGGGGTCTATACTAATGGAGGGGGGGTGGTTTGTCCTGGGGGGGGGGGGTCTATACTAATGGAGGGGGGGGGGTGGTTTGTCCTGGGGGGGTCTATACTAATGGAGGGGGGTGGTTTGTCCTGGGGGGGTCTATACTAATGGAGGGGGGGGGGTGGTTTGTCCTGGGGGGTCTATACTAATGGAGGGGGGGGTTGGTTTGTCCTGGGGGGGTGGTTTGTCCTGGGGGGGTCTATACTAATGGAGGGGGGGTGGTTTGTCCTGGGGGGTCTATACTAATGGAGGGGGGTGGTTTGTCCTGGGGGGTCTATACTAATGGAGGGGGTGGTTTGTCCTGGGGGGTCTATACTAATGGAGGGGGGGGGGTGGTTTGTCCTGGGGGGTCTATACTAATGGAGGGGGGGGTGGTTTGTCCTGGGGGGTCTATACTAATGGAGGGGGGGGTTTGTCCTGGGGGTCTATACTAATGGAGGGGGGGGGGGTTTGTCCTAATGGAGGGGGGGGGGTTGTCCTGGGGGGGTCTGTACTAATGGAGGGGGGGGGGGTTGTCCCAGGGGGTCTGTACAAATGGAGGGGGTGGTTTGTCCTGGGCGAGTCTATACTAATGTAGAGGGGGTGGTATGTCCTGGGGGGTCTGTACTAATGGAGGGGGGGGTGGTTTGTCCCGGGGTCTGTACCAATGGAGGGGGGTGGTTTGTCCCGGGGGGTCAGCACTAATGGCGGGTGGTGGTTTGCTTTGGGGGGGGGGGTGCATCTGTACTAATAGAGGGGGGGTGGTTTGTTCTGAGGGGGGGGTCTTTACTAATGGAGGGGGTGGTTCTTCTTTTTTTTTTTTTTTTCCAAAAACGTTTTTATTGAATAAATTTAACAGCATACATGGTATGATCGTAAAAAAAAAACATACAATACAGAGTGGAAAGAAATAAACCGCGCTTGGGAGAAAAGGAGATGTGAGGGAGAAAAAATGGATGAAAATGAAAAAAAATTGAAAAAAAATGAAAAATAAAATGAATTGAAAAAGTATAAAAATAAAATATAAAAATAAAAATAAAGGCTGCTGCTAGAAAGTGGGATACTTCACACTAAAACAGATATACAGTAGGATAAAGCTGCGCCAATATAGAAAAATAAATAAATAAACATATAAAACATATAAATTGCAAACCATCAGATTAATTAGATGGAAAAAAACTGGTCTCATACAGAACAGTCCAGACAAAAGGTAAGTTAGTCCAGAAAAATCAATCTAAACATCAGGCATGGGATAGGTTAAATCCACCGATCAGACGTATTTTAAATTGACACCCCAGTGCTCGTGCTATAATTCATCCACTGTGACATGTATGCAAACGGTGCTTCATCCCGACCACCTGATGAATGGGAGGCTTACCAGAAAATGTGAATAATAAGGCATTGGATATAAGCTTGAAATGTATCCAGTAGTCCAGCGCTGATAGGGTTAACGGCAGCTCCAGGAAATAGACACTCCAAATGAGAACAGGGATGGAGGGGAGGAACCCGTCCTGAAATCCGTTCACAAACCAGATAGCCAGCCAAATCCTAATACAATCCTCCGTTTGGGGAGAAAACACAAAGGGGGCCACCCATAGCGTGATACTGATAATACTAGGTTTTATTAAAAGCGGATTAAAAATAACTTGCATAAATGAAAAGGAAATGGGCAAAAAAGATAACAACACAACACTGCCGGCCGGTCAGTGTGATCCCGTCCCTTGATCCAATGTCAGTCTGTAGTGGTGGCGTCGCTGCGTGCCTTCCCATACGACGTTTCGTCATAAATGACGTTTTCAATGGGGAACCACAGAGTATCCACATTTCAAATGGCTTATGTCAATGCTACTAGAACCGTGTACAACATTCTAGAAGGTGTAAAAGACCCATAACATGAGAGACATACTGCAGTAAAGTTGTGATGGGGTCCACTTGTAAGTCCACCCACCTCTGGTATAATGTGAGGTAGTGGGATTACTTTGTCGGCCGGGGGTGGACTTGTCACTAATATCCACGTACTCTAGGTGTGTGTTTCTGCAAACTTTATGGCTCAGGTTTTCAATTCCGCTTCTTTTTCAACTCGCTTGTTGCTTCGCCCAGTATAACCGGGAAAGGCAAAGAAGTCATGAGGAAAAAGATAACGCAATAAAAGATTAAGTAGATTCTAGAAAGAGGGCATAGAGAAAGATTGAGTTGACAAGGAAGGGGAGAAGAGGGAGGAGAGGGGGGGAGGGGAAGAGGGTGTCTGTGCTTACTGCTAAGTTCTCCGGCAGAGAGGGGGTGGGATTTCCCACCAGCTACCCTCTCCGTCTGTTGAAAGCCTTAGGTTTCTGTGGTCCCTGGTTGCCTGGTATCCCAGGCAGGCCTAGAATGGTGTACATCGAGATTTGTTCCCTGTGTCGCAAATCTGTCACTGCGACATTATGTATGGCACCAAAATCAGTCATTTATTCTGAATCAGTGCCTAATATTGTTGCGATTTTTTTTTAAACGTGAGCCACGTCTCCCAAGTGTCTGTAAAGCTAGACATTCTATCCTGAGGTGTGTATCAGCTCCTCCATCATCTCAATGCGATTTGTACGCTGTATCTAATTTTTGATCGAGGGGGGGGGGGGGGGGATAAAGACTTCCAATGTACCGGAATACACAGCCTAGTCGCATTGATCAAGTGCATGGCTATCGATTTGACATATTTTTTTGGGGGAATTTTAGATAGATGCAGGAGGTATTGCTCTGGAGAAAATTCCAGGGGTAATGCGGAGATAGCAGTCGTCAGTTTGTGTACTTTCCTCCAATAAGGTTGGATTAGTGCGCATGTCCACCAGATGTGGAGGAAAGTCCCGGTTTCCCTGTCGCATCTCCAACACTGGTCAGATACCGTAGGAAATATTTTGTGAAGTATGTCTGGGGTCTTGTACCATCTTGTCTTGATTTTATAACCATTTTCCTGTGTATGCACGTTGAGGGACCCCTTGTGAATAGCTAGGTGAACACGATCCCATTCCTTCTCTCCAATCTCGCTGCCCAGCGCCGCTCCCCAAAAAGCATGGTCCGAACGTAGTTCAGCAAATGGTTCTTTAACCGCTTCAGCACCGGGCCATTTTTCACCCTTCCTTACCAGAGCACTTTTTGCGATTCGGCACTGCGTCGCTTTAACTGACAATTGCGCGGTCGTGCGACGTTACACCTAAACAAAATTGACGTCCTTTTTTTCCCCACAAATAGAGCTTTCTTTTGGTGGTATTTGATCGCCCCTGCGGTTTTTATTTTTTGCGCTATAAACAAAAGAAGAGCGACAATTTTGATAAAAAAAAAACACAATATTTTTAACTTTTTGCTATAATAAATATCCCATTTTTTTTTTTTTTTAAAAAAAACAATTTTTTTCCTCAGTTTAGGCCGATACGTATTCTTCTACATATTTTTGATAAAATAAATCGCAATAAGCGTATATTGATCGGTTTGCGCAAAAGTTATAGCGTCTACAAAATAGGGGATAGATTTATTGCATTTTTTTTTTTTTTTCGTGACTGCGACATTGCGGCGGACACTTCGGACACTTTTGACACATTTTTGGGACCATTCACATTTACACAGCAATCGTAGCTATAAAATTGCATTGATTACTGTGTAAATGTGACTGGCAGGGAAGGGGTTAACACTAGGGGGCGGGGAGGGGTTAATGTTTTCCCTAAATGTGTGATTCTAACTGTGGGGGGAGGGGACTCAAGGGGAGGAGACCGATCATGTGTTCCTCCGTGCTGGGATCACATGATCGGTCTCCTGCTCGCTGACAGGACGTGGAGCTGTGTGTTTAGACACACAGCTCCACGGTCCCGTTGTTTTAACGGGCACCCGCACCGGGTCCCGAGCGACGCCGCGGGCGAGCGCACGCCCCCCAGGCGGCCGGGAAGGGGAGGACGTCATATGACGCCCACCCAGGATGGTAGATCCACCTTGTGGGCGTCATATGACTATGGGCGGGTATTGAAGGGGTTAAACATGGAAGCATAAAGGGTTGAGATTACATGACTCTGGGAAACTGAGCTCGAGCACAGCGATTCGAGCACTGTAGGCATTGTCGTGAATCCCTTCCTTCTCTCCGGGTTGTCCAAGAAGTGTTTTAGTTAGGGCTGCAACTAACGATTATTTTCATAATCGATTAGTTGGCCGATTATTGTTTCTAATATCGATTAATGGGTTAATAACCTTAAAACAAAAGTGTGGTGTATAATTTAGTTAATATGTAAAGTTTTAAAAATAAGGCAATTTATTCTTAAATATCTATATGCAGTGGTAAATATAAATAACCAACTATATGGTTAGGGAGCAAAATATTTAATCCACTCTGAGAATAACAGACAGAAGAGATATACTTTTTTTGGCCAATTAGTTGTTGGGCAGATTAAAAAACACAAATTGCTGCAAAAAATGCATTACATGCTTTTGTGCAGCTTCTCCATTGGTAGTATATTGAACCAAAAAAAGCACTGTTTTGCTTTAAAAAAAAAGTCCCTGACCCTTTCCAAACAGCAGCGGCTGAAAAAAAGCATAGATGAATGTGTCCATAGAAAACCATGTAAATAAGCTGTAGTGCGTTTCTGCAAAAAGCACCAAAAAACACATAGTGTGAACCAGGCCTGAGACGTTTAGTAACATAATGGGGGTTAAAAAGAAACTAAAATTACCCCTTTATAATACAAAAAAAAAAAAAGCAGATAATCACTACTGTAGGGCTTCATTTTTTTTTTACTATAGAACTGTGAAAGTAATATTTACAATATTTAGCAATTATTTGCTCTTTTTGTACTATAAAGGGCTCATTTTAGGTTTTTTTAACCCCATTATGTTACTGGCCGATTAATCGATTATGAAAATAGTAATTGATTAATTTCAGAATCGATTAGTTGTCGATTAATCGATTAGTTGTTTCAGCCCTAGTTTTAGTTGGATGTAGGACCAGAAGGGGAAGGACTTGGTGTTAGATAATGTTGCTAGGTCACGCTGACGGGCGAACTTGCCCCTATGAAAAAAATGTTTTGCCAACATCTCTGCATAGGGCCATTCCTGTGCCAGGAACGTACTCTCTAGTCCCGGGGGAAAGTCTGGGTTGTCTCTAATCGGGGTGATTGGGCACTCAGGGTTCGACAGAGCGTGTACCTTACATGCCCTATAAAACTCCTGAAGACCCGCTCCAATAAGGGGTTGTGAGAGCAGCTGAGTATTTGTGTTTCCTGGAGAACCAAGGGAGAAGGCGAAGATCGTGTTCCGCGACCGCCCGTTCAAGATCCACCCAATCCTTATAACGTGCATGAATTTTCCAGTCTACCACTCTAGTCCCATGTGTCACCCAGTAGTAGCGCTGCAAATCAGGAAGGCCTATTCCACCTTTGGATTTAGGTAGAACCAGTTTCGCCCACCCGATGTGTGCCTGTTTGGAACCCCAAAGAAAAGATCTACATAGCTTTTTGTAGTTTGTAAAGAAGTTCGACGGTAAGCGTATTGGTACAGTTTGCATTTTGTATAGAATGCGTGGGAGCACTGTCATTTTCAGAGCTGAAGCCCGGCCGAACCAGGACAGAGTAGGGACATCCCATTTTTTTAAGTCTTGCTGTAGGCTTTTTAATTCTGCTGCAAAGTTTTTTTTTTTTTTTTTCATATAAGGTGTCTAGCTTATTGGGTTGCCCAGGTATGTAATAGCTTCCTTTTTCCACTTGAAGGGGAAGTTAGATTGACATTGCTGTACCAAATTGTTGGGGAGGGAGATGTTTAGTGCAAATGATTTAGAATAGTTGATTTTTAGGTTAGAGATGTGCCTAAATTGTTGGACTGGCATGAGATTTGGTAGGGACGTCAATGGTGCTGATAAGAAGAGCAAGATGTCATCCGCAAAGGCTGCAATCTTGTACTCCCTACCATGGACCTTGACACCTCTTATGTCCGGGTTGGCCCTGATACTACGCAGGAGGGGCTCAAGAGTGAGAATGTATAACAGGGGCGATAGGGGGCATCCTTGCTTTGTGCCGTTATGGATGGGGAAGGCGTTCGATAGGCGACCATTGACCTTAACTCTGGCCTTGGGGTTTACATAGAGTGCCCCAATAAGTGCACGCATGCGACTTCCCAAACCCAGGGCATTCAGGACCTCCTCCATATAGTCCCAGGCCACCCTATCGAACGCCTTCTCCGCATCCATCGCTAGAAAGAATCCCTCTCGTTAGGTGGAGGTTAGCCAGTGGTGTAAGTTCAGGGCTTTAATAGTATTGTCCCTGGCTTCCCTGCCTAGGACAAATCCCACTTGATCCTTTCCTACCCATGCCGGTATATGATACGCTAGACGAGTGGCTAGGATTTTGGAAAAGAGCTTTACATTCTCATTTTAAGAGTGAGATTGGTCGGTAGCTAGTCACGTCTGCAGGGTCTTTGTCATTTTTGGGAATTACAGTGATGTACGCTTCTAATAGCGTGTCCGATGAGCAGGGTGCAGTTGCTAGAGTGTTGAAGGCTTTAAGAAAGCGCGGGGCCAATAGTTCTGCGTAGGACTTATAATATTGCGCCGTGAAGCTGTCTGGGCCGGGACTCTTGCCCGGATTCATGGTCTTCAGGGCCGCTACCCATTCTTCAGAGGACAATGGAGCTTCTAGTTCTGCACAATCCTCCTCTGACAAAGCTCTTGGGCAGAACTTGCCCAAGAATTCCTTCATCAGGTTGGAACGTGTCTCGTCCTCCCTAGGGCTGTGGGCAGCGTCCTTTAGATTGTACAGTTTGCTATAGAAGAGGAGAAATTGTTGTGCAATGTCCTCATTTTTTGTGTGGTGCTTCCCTAACTGATCAGTTACATGATGGACAGTGGATGCCAGAGTACGTTCCCGGGTTTATTGCCCTGTTCAAAGAACAGCTTCTTGGACAAGATATGACGTTTTCGAGCCCTCCTAAATAGTTCCTCGACAAATGGGGATCGGGTGTCTGCCAATTCCTGTGCTACTTGGGCCACCCCTGTGCATTTGTGCATTTGTGTTGCATCTCTAGATTGGTTATCTTGTCAGAGAGAGCAAGTATCAGTTTTTGGTGTTCTCTTTTTTTTTTTATGGCTATGGCTATGGCTAAAAGGTGACCCTGTATGACACACTTGTGTGCCTCCCATTGTACCATAGGGGTCACTTCAGGGGTGTCATTGTTCTGAAAATATTCCTGCATTGTCTTTCTGATAAATTCTGCATCTACCGGGTCTGCCAGGATGGAGGCATCTAGTCTCCACATCCTAGTATATCCCTCCCTCTGTGGAAATTGTAAGGTTATTGTGACAGGATGATGGTCAGATAGCGTCATATTTTCAATCGTAGCGCTTTTCAAGTATGATAGGTCAGCTTGGTGTATGAAAATGTAGTCCAGTCTTGAGTATCGGTTGTGCGGTATCGAATAGAATGTGTAATCTTTCTCCCGGGGGTTAAGTGTACGCCACGTATCATGAAGGGTGAAGGATGCTAGTTGGAGCTTTACTTGGCGTGGCGCTGAGTATGGGAATGAAGTGCCTGTGGAGGTGTCTATCAGTGGGTCCAAGGCCATGATAAAGTCCCCTCCCAGTATCAACAGGCCTGTCTGGAATGAGGCTAGTTTTGATATATGGTTTCTAAGGAAGGGCACCCTATTTGCATTGGGACAGTAAACATTTGCTAAAGTCACGGGTTTGTCTTTTCAAGTGCCTTTCAAAAAAATAAATCTGCCCTCAGGATCTGTGAGTTGGTCAGTGAGGTGAAATGTCATGGATTTGGCCAGTAAGATGGATACCCCTTTGGTTTTGGAATCGGTACAGGTTGCATGGTATACTTCCGGATAGCGTTTATCTGTTAAGCGTGGAATAGAGCTTGACTTAAAGTGGGTTTCCTGTAAGAAGACCACTTGGGCTTTGAGCCTGTGGGCTTCCGCTAGTACACTACTGTGCTTTTCCAGGACATTGAGGCCCTTGACATTTAGAGAATATACTTTGAGCGATGCAGCGGACATTGCAGAGTAAGGCGGGGTCGCTTGCAGTCTGTCAAGCCTCAGGGAGAGCCGGGCGGTCTAGTAAGTCGGTACGCGTGGATAAGTGATAGAGGGATAAAGGAGTGAGCGGACCACCAAAAGAGGATCACGGGCAGCCGAGGGGGAAGGAGGAGGGAGGGTAGACTGGAGGGGAGGTAAGAAGAGGGGGTGAAGAAGAGGAGCTAGATGGTTGAGGAAAAAGATCAGGAAGATGACAAGAGGAGAGGAGGAGGGAAACCAGAAAAAGAAAACGGCAAATACAAGAAGAAACAGAAGAGAAGAAAAACTAGAGAGGGAGTCAGAGACTTGAGTTAATACTGTAGGTCGCTCCAGTCACCACTGGAGCTCCCTATTTATGGTTGCAGTATGCCCCTAAAATGGGCAAAATGTAAAGAGAAGAAAAACTTATTTTTTTCTTTCCAGAGGTGGGTATAGTCCTGCTTACCCACCTAGTGAGTGTTCTACAGGGGGACGGGTATAGGGGTTTACTAATCCGGATAAGTTCAAGGGAGTAACCAGCCTCCTTGAGTTGGGAATGAAGCCTAACACCTGGGTGAGTCTAGATGCCATCGCCACCCAGATACCTCTAATTGGAGTTGGAGTCTAAATGGGATAAACCTCCTCTAGAGGAGATTGAACATACCAGTTGAAACCGTCTCGTGAGCTATCTCTGTTTAAGCACTCATGGTATCTTCCCCCCTCTGCCCCTTGTTGGGAGGCAGACTGTGGGGGTTGGGGTTGCCACTTTTCTGTTAAACATTTAAAATGTGTCCTTAACCTTATGGACAAAACTTCTATACATCTTATATAACGTTAAGACCTATGATATATATATATATATATATATATATATATATATATATATATATATATATATATATATATCTATATATATATATATATATATTATATATAACGTATATATATATATATATAGATATATATATAACCTGCGGGCAATCCTGATCCCTGCGACTCAACGCATTGAGATAGGTTTAGTTCTCACAGGATATGAGACACTGGTCTCCACAGCTGCCCAAGGCCTCCACCCCCGCCAGACCACAACTTGTGGATCTAGCAGGTATGGGGCCCCCAGCATCTGCGGTCCAAGGGCAGGTGCATCGGTATATGCCCAGCGCTAACATTGACCACCTTGGGTTTCCCGTTACTCTCTCGAATGGAGACTCCACCTTAATTAGCGAGATCTCCATGTGTGAGAGAACCTTTTTATTATGATGATTTTCAGCGTTGGGTATCAAAGAGTTCCAGGTCCCTGCTCGGTAAAGAAGAACCAGAGCAGCTGGCTCCCGACCTCCAAGGCTGCATGTAATTTCTGGTAAGGAATACATCACCCTAAAATAATAATAAAATGAACATAGTAAATGAAAACCTAACTAGAACAGCCGCATATTCTGCCAGGCGCCTTTTTTAGAAAAGGAGGCATGCTGAGTACCTGAGCTGTCATGAGCTTTTTTCTGTCTACTGAGCTCATACATCCTTAAGTTTAAAATCAAATGCACTAAGTTGTGGCTCGAAACTAAACGCATGGGGGCACAGATTTTATTATTGCAGGAAACACACTTTCGCACTGACTCGGTCCCCGGTTTGCCTACCCACCTATACTCCCAGTGGTTCTTTAGTAACTCCCCCAGAGCTAAGTCTAGCGGGGTGGCAATAGCTATTCACAAGCACTGCCCATTTATTTTGACGGACCAGATGGCTGATTCCAATGGGAGGTATGTGTTTATCAAAGGCACCATTCAGGGACGTAAGTTCTCATTTGCAACCGTGTACGCACCAAATACACTACAACTCACTTATCGATTCCATGCTAGATTCCCTCTCAAATTTCAGGGAAGGCCAACTAGTTGTAGGGGGAGATTTCAACGTGAGCCCAGACCCCATAATGGACACCTCCACGGGGCGCTCCGCACACTCCTTCGCCTTCCTTAAGCATTTTAGAAAATCCCTACAAGCCCACCACCTTGTCGATTTGCTGGAGATTACTCCACCCGAATGACAAGGATTTTAGCTACTATTCAGCAACACATGCAGTGTACACCCGTATAGATATGCTGCTTATGGACCAATACTCCCTGGACACTCTTACCAGTGCGTCAATAGGCTCTATTACCATCTCTGACCACGCCCTGGTTTCCTTAACCATGCACCCACCAGTTTCAGACGCCAGGTCATGGACCTGGCGCCTGAACGAGAACATACTAGATGACACTGTAGCTGCCCAAAGCGTGGCAAAGACCATTTCCCAATACTTCATTGAAAACTCAGCAACCGAGGCGGGGAAGGCGGCCATCTGGGAAGGGCACAAGGCAGTAGTCCGGGGGGAGTTTATATCTCAGGGCGCGAGACTGAAGAAGGCTCGAAGGGGAGTTGCAAACTCTCCTAAAGAAACTCCAGGTAGCAGAACTAAAACATAAACGGAACATGACTTCCGACCTGACGACTGAACTACTGACCCTTCGCAGGGATCTCGCTGCTTTGTTAGATACCCAAATCCGAGCTCGCTTGCGACACATGTCGCACAAATTTTATGAATATGGCAATAAGTGCGTCAGATTGCTAGCCAGAGCACTGAGGCGACAGCGGATAGCAGGTCATATACATAAACTTCAGTCGGGATCTGGTCCCCCCGTAGTTGACTCAACTAAAATAGCAGCAGCCTTCAGGGATTACTATGCCCAGCTATATCAACTCCCCACTGCGATGCCCAACCTGAGGGACTCTCAGAGGCGGGACCACATTGCGGCATACCTCTCAGTCCCAAGCCCCCCAGTTTCCTACACAGACCAGTAAGAGCCTAGAGACCCCCATAACCCAGATAGAAATAGAGAGGGTGGTTAAAGACCTCCCGAAGGGTAAAAGCCCTGGCCCAGATGGCTACACTAATACGTATTATAGTACATTTCTCCCTCTTCTCTCCGGTCACATGTGCACCTACTTCAATGCCTTTGCCTCAGGTACCGCCATGCCTGAAGAGGGACTGCTAGCCCATATCACGGTATTGCCTAAAGAAGGGAAAGATCACACAGCATCAAGTAGCTACAGACCAATCTCACTTCTCAACACTGACATAAAGATCTTCGCGAAAATATTAGCTAACCGCTTACAACCACTGATGCCCTCCATTATACACCCTTACCAAGCAGGATTCATAACCGGCAGGGAAGCGAGGGATAACTCCAACCGGGCAATACAATTGATTCATTGGGCACAGACCAACCACCCACCCTGTCTTCTGCTCTCCACTGACGCGGAGAAAGCATTTGACAGGGTGGGGTGGGAGTACCTCCGAGCTGTTCGGACAAGGTTGGGATTGGGTCCTAATATGATGGCCTGGACTCAGGCACTTTGCAGTTCACTGGAGGCCCGAGTGCGATTTAACGGGGTCCTTTCAGATACCTTTAAAATTAAGAATGGCACCAGACAGGGGTGCCCTTTGTCCCCCCTTATTTTCGCCCTTACCCTGGAACCCCTGCTTAACAGGATCCTCGCTAATCCCAGTATTAGAGGTTTCACGGTGGGACCGCAAGAGCACAAGTTGTCTGCTTACGCGGATGACGTCCTGTTCTACGTCACTGACCCCCTCATTTCCCTCCCCAACATTATGGAGAAACTGGAGACCTTCAGCTCTATAGCCAATTTCAAGATTAATTATGCCAAATCTGAGATCCTGCCTTTGAATATCCCCCAGGACCTGCGTACACGGTTGCAATCCTCGTTCTCTTTTATGTGGTGTACCACCCATCTGAAATATCTAGGGATACACCTTACCCCCCTTTGCTCCCATCTATATGATGGTAACTACGCAAGACTACTATCTTCCATAAAAACTGATCTGGCTAGGTGGGATAGGGAAACCTTTTCCTGGATGGGCCGAGTCAGTGCGTTTAAAGATGAATTTGTTGCTCAGCATATTATTCTATTTACAGATGGTTCCTATTTTCCTGCCCAAGACCTTTTTTTCGAGCCTCAACAGTGCGTTCCTGAAATATATTTGGCAGGGGCGAAGCCCACGACTGGCGCTTTGAACCTTACAAAGACCTAAGCGGATGGGGGGTCTGGGGGTCCCGGACATGCAAAAGTATTACGAGGCGATTAAAGGTGTACGTGACCTTCGCGCTAATCTAAACTAGAAACCGTGCACATCCAACACTGGAACCATCAAATAAATAAATGTAGGTGATCATATATATAAAAATAAATATATAAATGAAGTGATAGAAAGATAAAAATATACGTGAGCAGCTGGATAAAACCAGCTAAAAATGTGATATAAGTGTATATAGAATAAAATTCTTAAATATAGCCGCAAAATCTATTGGTAAACACAAATCCAAAAAAGGCATAAAAACAGTAATGATTTTGCGCTAAAAACTTATCACAGTGATCCACGTAAATAAATAAATATTAATAATAATGCTGTATTAGTGCACCAGTGCTAATAAGTGGCATTAAATAAATGAATAATTAAAATATAGCCTCCTAATAAAATAAAATAAAACAGGTGAAAATATCAATTAATAGAAATATAATTAAGTGATAAAGTGCTGTATGAAAACAGGAAAAATGGTGGGTCTCAGAGGGAAGAACTCGCTTTCTGGAGAGGTGGTGATAAGAGTCTATGGCAATACCCAATATGTTTTAATTGTATTTTAATTGTTCATTATCCTCGATCTATTATTGGTCATTACTGAATATAGGCAGTAATTTAGGGTTTTAGTGATTTGTATATCACCTCAAACCCCAAAATAACCCTCCTTCTACATATGGTTTTAACTTATATTTTTTTAAAACATTTTTATTAAATATTCATTCAGAGGTATTTATTACTTCAAATTTTTACATATAGACCTATGTAGATAATATTGTTCTTTGATAGAGTTTATTAAACATTTTGTCTTAGTGTTTTTATTAATATATTATTGCCGGTTCTATGCCATGCAATAATTGTGGCTACATCATTTTATGGTGGAGTCGATAAAATACATGTTGTTCACTACTATTACTCGCCCTGATCTTATGACCAGGCTATTTTTATCAGTTGTATATTTAAAACATCTGTATGTGGTCTATTCCATGGGATAAGGGAATGCACAGATATGTATATACTCATTATAGCATCGGAGTTCATGATATGGACCATGTATAGTTACCTATGCTTTATATCACATGGTTAGATTTATTTATTGAGTGTTTATGAATGGACATGTGTGCTGACTGTTAGACTGTCAGCAATACATGTCTGTTCCTATTTCCGTCACAACTTAGCTCTTAGATATAAGTGATCTCATGAAAAATGGCTGCTAATGTGGAACGCAACGGGCCACCAAAAAATGGCTACAGGGGCTTCTCATTCATTTATCATCCTCAGCCATTATAAACATAAGCATTAATATACCCCTAAAAACAAAACTATTTACTAGGACCGTTTGGGATAGTATGCCTGTTGATAGCATATTTGTTACTGACACGTTTGAGCTAAAAATTCATCCTCAAAGCGATATCGAAAACACCGCCGCCATCACATACTGTCCTCTTGCACCTTCAGAGGATTGCCGCTGTAATAACCGATACAAGGCCACCAGAAAATGGCCGCGGTTTGTTTACTTCGGCGGATCAATATCCGGTTTAACTAAATATAAACCAGCCGCTCACAGCCAATCAGAATCCCCTGATGAAGTCACGTGCACGTGACGTAACGCGTAGGGAGTGGCCGAACTGGACGTAAACCGGAAGTGTTGTGAGACTGGCGCAAGTCGCCTCTGTATGCTTTTATAACTTGTTTTAATGTAAAGTTCCATTTTTGTTCTTTAATAAATTGATGTATGCTTAAACGTACTTCACCATTGGAGGCCTCTCTGTACTTTTATCCCTATTTTGTGTGAGGTTTTACCCGCCGGATGGCGGCTACCATTCAGTATCATAAAGAAGTGTAAGCACACCTCCAGAAGTATCCAGCCAGTGAGAACCAGTGGAGAAGAGGAACCCATATGGACCCTAGCAGATCTATCCAATGCCCATTGATCGCGTCCCTGAGGTGAGAGAATAGAGAGCACAGTTAAAGATCAGACTCCCCTGCACTCATCACCTTATTCACTCGGAGGAAATCCATCTATGGCCATAGTCACATCTTCCAGTGACTGTTAATTGTTGTATGGACAGCACTTATTGGCATTTTTATTAGGAACTGCTTTGGATTATCTTTACCATTTAATCACCATAGACTCTTATCACCACCTCTCCAGAGAGCGAGTTCTTCCCTCTGAGACCCACCATTTTTCCTGTTTTCATACAGCACTTTATCACTTAATTATATTTCTAGTAATTGATATTTTCACCTGTTTTATTTTATTAGGAGGCTATATTTTAATTATTAATTTATTTAATGCCACTTATTAGCACTGGTGCACTAATGCAGCATTATTATTTAATATTTATTTACGTGGATCACTGTGATAAGTTTTTAGCGCGAAATCATTACTGTTTTTATTACTAGGCGATTGCCCTGCAACGAATACTCGACTGGCACCATGGTGTATCCACCAAGGTATGGGTCCCCTTGAAAAGGACCTGGCAGGACGTAACCTCTCGCATGCCCCCTGGCTCCTGGCTACCCCAACCATATAGAGGCCTATCAAGGTTTACTTCCCTGCTGACTAGCCACGCCCTGAAGCTGTGGGACACATTGAACAATGATGGTCAGTTGGCCCCCCGGTTCTCACCCCTTGCACCCTTGGGGGGGTTCCCGTGGTTTGCCCCCGGGGAACACATGTCCTTCCTCCGCACCTGGAGGGCGGATGGTGAAGTCAGATGTGGCCGGTTCTTTCAAGATAAAGGTCTACTCCCACTAGAGGACCTCCGGGCCCAATATGGTGGTTTTCCTTTGGATGGTTGGAGACATGGAAAGCTTCAGCACTTTGCGCAGGGTCTCCAGCAGACCATACGCTCTCCCACATCCTTTGAAAAGCTGTGCATGTCTACCAACCCTATCCCCCATGCTATTTCTGCCCTCTATGGGCTCCTAGTGAACCGATCCCCCCTAGAGAAACCCGCATATATTAAAGAGTGGGAGAGGGACCTAGGGTGTGAATTCACTGAAACACAGCTAGACCACCTGTATTGTCTCACACACACCACCTCGGTGGATACAAAAATGCAAGAAAACGGGTTTAAGGTAATGTCCAGATGGTACAGGGTACCCACCAAACTGGCAAAAAATTTTCCAAACACTTCTGATATGTGCTGGCGAGACTGTGGGCAAAAAGGATCTTTCCTACATATTTGGGAATGCCCCAAGTTTGAGGCCTTACTGGCAGGATATTAGGGACCAAATACGCCTTATATTAGATGTAGATCTCCCGGATTCCCCGAGGAACTTTCTCCTGCACTTCCCCACCATCCCCCTCAGCCTTTACCGAAAGTCGGTGCTCCCGCATCTCCTAAATGCGGCCAGGAGACTAATCCCAATCCATTGGAAAAGCAGTCAGGTCCCTAAACGAACGGATTGGATCCGTCTGGTTAATGATATCAAAATGGCTGAGGAGTGGATGGCGAAGTGCAGAGATAAGTATGACAAATGGTATGGGATATGGGCCACTTGGATTAATTATGCTGATGGGACAGGGTCGCCAGACGATGCCCCTCGGGCAGGTGGAGTACAGTCCACACATTGGATAAAAGTCCTATAAGAGTTAGGCTGGAAACAATTGCTATGATGTATGCAAATCTATCACTACTGAATTGATGAGTGCAGTGTATTTATTTTCCATTCTTTGTTTGGGTTTTTGTCTGTATCCGTGTTTTGTTACCCAAATGACTTGCCCTTTCCACATAAATGCATGCCGGCTGGCCATGCTCAAGTACCTTACAACACGGCTGAGCTAGCACCGGGCACTAACCTGGACCCAATTGCAGGACTGGACACTGACTCTTGGAGTATAGACTCATAGGTTCCTTTGATTAAGAGACTGACATGTTTGTCATCCAACCTGCAAGAGGCGGTATACATGATGGGCGCAGGCCTAGCTGATCTAGGTCGGTGCGCGAGTCAACCGCCTGGCATGAGGGTTCATTTGGATTTGTTTATTGTATTCTGTTTTACTGTATGTTTTATTTTGTGGCGTTTGTGTATGCCACTGGTTTGTATTTCTGTATGAAAATGCTAATATAAATAAAGATTATATAAAATCAAATGCACCAGCACCTTGTTGATTCCCGCAAGTCACAGATTAGCCCCTGTCTCCAAGGGAGAACTACATCTCTCGTGAACAACTTAGTGCTTTTAACTAGGTGGTAATACTGAACACCAGGAAGGGGTCCTTTAGTGGTGCAATCGCTCCCCTACTGGCAAGTTTACTCAGTAGCTCCATGGGGGAAGCTTTGCAGTTCCCAATCAACAAATGTGGCTTTGGTTTACCTAGACTTGCAAGCCATCAGGAAAGAACAGAAGCATTTGTGTGATACAATAAGTCATTCCCTAGTAGTAGGGGAACGCTCCCCTCCATGCTTCTGAAAACCAGTTCTGCTGCTTAGCCACTTGCCTTTTTGATGGACTTGTACACAGGGTTAGTTAAGCCAAGCTGTGAAAGACTTGGTCTCCCCATACCTGGGGGCATTACCTGTTGTTTCATTCTGAGACAGTCGCCTGGCGCTCGATTGACTGGTGTGTCAAGGTAGCTTGCGTGCGTTGGTCTCTGTTCCGTGGTGGGGAGTCATATCAACACTTGATATCAAGCAGGAGAAAAAACAGCAGACACAAAAATTAAAAAAAGGAAGAAAAAAAAAAGAAAGGGGGGCGAAAAAAGTAAGGGCACTTGTAAGGGCACTTGGGCCTTAGGGGAAGGGAGTAGCACAAACAAAGAGCAGGGTGGTGTAGTTCTGCTTACTCATCACTCTGTCTTGGGCTTTAGCGGTCGGTTCTGCGTCGGACTGATGATGGGGATACACGTGGGCTCTCATCAGTTTCCATGTCGCCTTGCATCCTTGGTGGTGAATCATTTTGAGAGTCTGCGTCTCCTCTGTCGCTGTCTTTGCGATCTTGGCGTGGCGTCTGGTTGTGTGTGGCTCCAGGGGTCTGCTTGAATAAATGCACTGTACCAATCTGGCACCTCTACTACAGGGATTCCCAGTGTGTCGCACAATGGCTGTAGGTCGGCCGGGGTCCTCAAGTGTGCCGTGCGATTTCTTGCAGAGGCCTGGAGGCAGAAGGGAAATTTCCACCTATAAGGGATACGTCTGTCACGCAGGGCTTGTAGCAGGGGACGGAGATCCCTCCTGTGTTGCAGGGTGATTGCGGAAAGGTCCTGGAATAGTTGGATACGTGCCCCCTCATGGTCAAGTCGCAGAATTTCCTCTTTTTAGGTAAAACTCACTAGGCAACATACTCCGTCTCTGGGGGGGTCGGTGTCTCTTCCCCTAGGCCACAGGGCCCTGTGGCACCTCTCATCTCCTGTATTATGTCTGCAGTCTCTGACCATCTCCTGTACTATGAAAGAAAACGTTAAAACTAGAAAACGTTGGGACTTTATGAGGCAGTGACCGGGTAAGGTCGGTTGCCTCCATCCCTATCTAATGAATGCAATTGGCTTTTTTCACCTTTTCACTTTGGACTTTGCCTTTTTTACCCAATTTTCCTTGGGCTTTCAACACTTTTTACTTTTCATGTTACTTTCCAATCATTCTAATACTTTACTTTCACCATACCTTGCTCTCACTAACTTAACCTACCTTTCCACTCATTAGCATCTCATTATCCTATCCTTTACCAAGTTTAGGACACGATTACATATTGTATCACACAATGAGTTCCCAACCTATTTTATATCTTATGTTTTGTTCTCAGCACACATGGTTATTCTTGACCATCCCTTCTTTTGGAATCTTTCTTTCTTGGAAATCATCTCTGTTCAGCCCTGGTCTGCCTTAACCACCTCAGTTCCCTCTAGTGATACCCCTAAGGTTATTCTGACCCATGTTGGCTCATTGCTGTTACTGCATAAAGATAGATTATGTAAGTATTTTTGGGGGGTTTATCCTAGGCATTACCATTTATAATTACCTTATTTTAAACCTCCTTTTCATGACGGGGTCAGACCTTACAGATATCCTTGCTACTACTATATTACAGCATTCAGTTTTCCACGTGCATGCTCCTGAAGAGTGGATGAATCCACGAAATGCATAGAGCTATTATATGCCATGTCTTATGCCAACTACTGTTTTATTTTATTCACTGATCACTTGTAACTGTGATTTGTATTATTGTGGTCAATTGTCATTGCTGTATATTTATCCATTGAATGGAAAACATTGCTTTTCTTGGTGTACTCATGATTACCCTCATGCAACTTACCATTGATTTTCTAATAAATCTAAATGTTTTACATCTGCCTGCTTCATTTAAAGTCCCAACCCCCAGTCGCCTAATTGCATCTCCTGTACTATGTCTGCAGTCTCTGACTATCTCCTGTACTATTATTGCGGTCTCTGACCATCGCCTGTACTATGTCTGGGGGCTCTTTCTAACAGACTCTCTAACAGAAGCCCTCTCTGTGTGCATCAGAGAGACTCCCCTCCAGGTCTCATTGGTGTACACGCTTCCTGTATTTTCTTTATTGTTAAAAGATCATGGGAGGATCCTAGGGTAACAAAGACTTCTTAGGGGAGCATCTCTGTGTTTGAGTCATTGCCATAGTAACCTTTGTAAAGGGGAGGAGTTGGTAAGCTATTTCTGCACCCAGGCGTCTGACCCTAGGATCGGCCCTGAGGCGAGCAATAACAAGGGAGTGAATAAGTTGCTTAGTGGTTCCAACAGTTAGAAAGGGGCGTGTTTTGGAGATGTTAGAGGTGAAGTCTGCAAGATTTGGTCACCCATGGGATTTAGGGCTGAAAGGACAGGTCAGAGTCCAGGAATACACCTATCGCCCTAGAATGAGGGGAGGGACGGATGGATGGTTGTATTGATCTTGATGGAGAAGTCAGGGGAGGGGGCACGGGCCAGAGGAAAGATTGAGTTTGAGGAAGTGGTGTGACATCCATGCTGATATGTTGGTTAGTAATGTGAGAGGAGACAGAGTGAGGTGAGAAGTAGAGATAGAGTTGTTGTCCGCATAGAAATGGTACAGGAAGTCATGGGAGTTTATTAACCACCTGGCCATAGCCGAATGATGGCTATAGAGCGCCACGATAACTCTCGGAGGGCGTACATTGACGTCCTCCCAGAATCGCGATCCTGTGTGCCCCCTGGGGTGCGCACACAGAAGTATCTGTGAACTCTGCTGACAGCGCCCGTTTACCACGTGATCGCTCTGTCAAATGATGGAGCGTTCACTTGTAAACAAACCGGCGTCATGTCTGGTTCTTCTCTCCCCTCTCTGTAATGATCGGTACAGTGTGAGCAGAGAGGGAAGAGATCGGGTGTAGCAGCGCTGTGGGCTTCATCTGTAGTGACCACAGTGCTGATCTGTGCCCATTGCAGCCTCATCCAGCCAGCCATCTATGCTCCGCCATCTCTCTTGTCATACTCATCCAGCCAGCCATTCCTCTGTCATACTCATCCAACCATCCATACTCAGCAATACTCATCCATCCATGCTCAGCCATCCATACTCGGCAATACTCAACCATCCATGCTCAGCCATCCATGCTCAGCCATCCATGCTCAGCCATCCATACTCGGCAATAGCCATCCATCCACCCCCATCCATACTGGGTTGTACTTAGCTGTACTCGGCCATACTCATTCATGCTCAGTCATCCCATCCATATTCAGCCATCCACATTTATGGCTTAACCATGCTCAGCCATCCCAATCCACAGCTCATCCATCCTCATTCATACTCATCAATGCCACATCAGTTCTCATCCATGCCACTACAGTGCCTCACAAAAGTGTACTAGGTAGTCAAATTAGATTTGAAATGTATGCCACTAGAACACCTGACGGTGCTCCCTGCATGTTGGGCCTCTGTATGTGGCCTGGCTGTGGATAAGTCTCCCAAATGTGGTATCGCCGTACTTGGGATGAGTAGGAGAATCTATTTTGGGGTGTAATTTTTGGTATGTACATGCTATGTGTTAGCAATATTGTATAAATGGACAACTTTGTGTAAAAAAAATAAAAAAATTCGTTTTTTTTTTTTTTTTTTTTCTTTACACATTTTCCAAAAACTTGTAGGAAAAAATTACATGTTCATACATTGGGGTGTTTTCTTTACAAATTGGGTCATTTTGGGTGCATTTCCATTGTCCTGGTGCACCAGGGTGTTCAAAAGTGTAAGAGGTAGTCCACAATTGTATGTGTAGTTTGTGCTCCTAGAACGCCTGAAGGTGCTCCATCAATGTTGGGCCTCTGTATGTGGCCAGGCTGTGTAAGGCTTGATTCACTCTAATGCGTTTTTTGATGCATTTTGCAGAAATGCAGGGAATTTTTTTAACATGGGTTCCTATGGAACATATTCACATCAATGCATTTTTGTGCCTCTGCGTTTTTGGAAAGGGTCTGGGACTTTTTTTCATGCAAAATGCAGCGTTTTGCATGTAATAGAAGTCAATGGACGCGCATCCAAAATGCAAGTACCGCGTGTAGTATATTATATCTAATATATATATATATGCATACATATATATATATATATATATATATATATATATATATACATATTTATTATATGTAGTGTTTTTATTTAGGCATTCTAAAGACAAGTTTATTCTAGGCATGCCACTTTGGTAGCTGTTGATTTAATTGCACATGTTAAAAGAGGGTTTGTTGGTCAAAGGACAAATGGCCAGACCAGACTCACTCCACATATGAAAGGGAACAGATAATGATTATCTTAATCTAATCAGTATTCACACATGTCAAAGGGGGAATATGCAAGAATGTAAATTGGGGCTTGGCGTTATCTGTCACTCTGAAAGACCGGGGCAGATCAAAGCATTTAATGGAAACGCCTAATCAAATTGCTCAGACATTCAGTGTGTGTGGGGGGGATATAACAGGACGTTCAATCTGTTTAGAAGGGTGTGTTCTTACGAAGGCACCCAAGAGTCACATGTTTCCATGGGGCTCTAAATATTACTAGCAATGTCGTGATATGAACTCTGTTGGATTTTTTGTCATCTGTAAGACTGTTCTGTTTTGGAAGTCAATAAAATCTCTCTCTGGGAGAATCGGGTTTTGCTGCGGAGACAATACTTTTAATAACTATATTCCATCTACGAGGAAGGAACGATTATAGATTAGATCACTACATTGCTAGTAATATTTAGAGCCCCATGGAAACATGTGACTCTTGGGTGCCTTCGTAAGAACACACCCTTCTAAACAGATTGAACGTCCTGTTATATCCCCCCCACACACACTGAATGTCTGAGCAATTTGATTAGGCGTTTCCATTAAATGCTTTGATCTGCCCCGGTCTTTCAGAGTGACAGATAACGCCAAGCCCCAATTTACATTCTTGCATATTCCCCCTTTGACATGTGTGAATACTGATTAGATTAAGATAATCATTATCTGTTCCCTTTCATATGTGGAGTGAGTCTGGTCTGGCCATTTGTCCTTTGACCAACAAACCCTCTTTTAACATGTGCAATTAAATCAACAGCTACCAAAGTGGCATGCCTAGAATAAACTTGTCTTTAGAATGCCTAAATAAAAACACTACATATAATAAATATGTATATATATAATATATATATATATATGTATGCATATATATATATATTAGATATAATATACTACACCGCGTTTTTACTGCGATTTTGCTGCGATTTGCGTTTTTTTTTTACACTGTATATAGCTGGTTGCTAAGCAACCACAGTGTTAAAAAAAAAACATGCAGCAAAATCGCGGTAAAAACGCGTATCCAAAAACGCGCCAAGCACCGCAAAAAGCACTGCAAAAACCCTCAAAAGCAACATGCATAGATGTGAATCGTGCCTAAAAGTCTCACGCATGTGGTATTGCCATACTTCGGAGAAGTAGCAGAATGTGTTTTAGTGTGTAATTTGTGGTATGCATATGCTGTGTGTGAGAAATAACCTGCTAATGACAATTTTATGAAATAAATATCTTGATTTTGCAAAGAATTGTGAGAAAAAATGACAGCTTCAAAAAACTCACCATTCCTCTTACTAAATACCTTGGAATGTCTACTTTCCAAAAAGGGGTCATTTGGGGGGTATTTGTACTTTCCTGGCTTGTTGGGGTCTCAAGAAATTAGATAGGCCGTCAGTAGTTCAGGTGTGATCAATTTTCAGTGATTGGCACCATAGCTTGTAGACTCTCTAACTTTTACAAAGACCAAATAATATTCACCAATTTGGGTTATTTTTACTAAAGATATGTAGCAGTATAAATTTTGGCCAAAATTTATGAAGAAAAATGACAATTTTTTTTTTTAATTTTAAAGCATTTTCAGCGTTGATTAAATACCACTAAAAGAAAGCTCTTTGTGTGGGAAAAAAAAAGAACAATTTCAATTGGGTACAGTGTTGCATGACTGAGTAATTGTCATTCAAAATGTGAGAGCGCTGAAAATTGGTCTGGTTAGGAAGGTGGTTTTAAGTGTCCAGTGGGTAAGTGGTTAATTGTCCAAGGGAGGTAGTGTAAATGGAGAGGAGGAGGGGTCCAAGGACAGAACCTTGAGGTATCCCTACAGAAAGAGGAAGTGGAGAGTAGGAAACGGACTTACAGGTAACCATGAAAGAGCGCTGTAATAGATAGGAGAACCAGAAAAAAGCAGTCTTGAAGGCCAAGAGTGGAGTTTTTTTGAGGAGGAGAGAATGGTCAACAGTATCAAAGGCTGCAGAGAGTTCTAGTAGCACGAGTATGGAGTAGTCATTGCTTTTAGTAGGCCATTGGTTTTAGCAGTTCGTAGATCATTAGTGAGTTTCAGTAGCGTAGTTTCAGTGGAGTGTAGTAAGCGAATGCTGGACTGTAAAGGGTCAAGATGGTTGTTGTCAGTGAGGTAGGAGCCCAGACTGTTGTAGACTAAGCGCTCTAAAAGTTTTGACGCAAACTGGAGCAAGGAGATGGGTCTTAAGTTGTTCAGGCTGGTGGGGTTCAGTGAGTGGTGGTGGTGGTGGTAATCAGGGCATGTTTTAGAGGGGAGGGAAAGATGCCAGTAGAGGTAGAGATTGAAGATGTGAGGGAGAATAGGATAGAAGAGGGTAACCGTAGTAGTTGTGAGGGAACAGGATCCAGGGGACAGGTGGTAAGGCAGGCTTCTGAGAGAACTTTTGGTAGTAGCAAGGTCAAAAGGGGAAAGCGTTGAGTGGATTTGTACAGGGTATGTTAAGTGGGATAGATGTCTGTGCAGTGGAGATGCCCCCGTGATTTGTTTCAATCTTGATTTTGAAGTGATTGCCAATCTTGTGAGCAGTGAGCGTTACTGGGTGGAGTTGGTGGTGGAAAAAGAGTTAAAAGTATAGCAGAGACAAGGACTAGAGAACAGAGTATTCATGAGAGTGACAAAGTAGGCTTGTTTGGCAGTATGGAGGGAGGAGGAAGCAGGTTTATATTGGGTGAATGCATGCTGGGATTTGGTTTTACGCCACACTCGCTCCAGTGCACGGCTATGTCTCTTATGCCCCGTACACACGGTCGGAAATTCCGACCACAAAATCCGTCGATTTTTTTTTTGTCCGACACTGGTGTTGCATACACACGGTCGGACAAAGTTGTTGGAAAATCTGATTGTTCTGAACGTGGTGACGTTCGTTGCGTACGACGGAACTACGTAGAGGCTAGTAGCCAATAGGTTTGGTCTCCTAATTTGATCTGAGCATGCGTGGCACTTTGTCCGTCAGAATTCTCTACACACGATCGGAAAAAGTCAGATCGGACTTTGTTGTCGGAAATTTGAGAGCAGGATCTCAAATTTTTTTCCATCGGAAAAAGTAAAATGGAGCCCACACACGGTTGGATTTTCCAACAACATGGTTCGATCGGACATTTTCCGTCGGAATTTCCGACCGTGTGTACGGGGCATTATGGTTTCTGGTGTCGTCGGTCTGCCAAGGTTGTAATGGTCGGGCCTGATATTTTGTGTAGAGGAGCAAGAGAGTCCAGTGTGGATGAAAGTGAACTGTTGTAGACGGAAGTGGCCAAGTCAGGGCAAGACGGGTGATATTTTTTCATGGAGCTGCTGGTCAGAAAAGGGAAGGATTAAAGTGGCGAAGGTTGGTCAACCTGGATAGATGCATATGGTTCCAATGTTTAAATGGAGTGTGATGCCGCGTACACAAGGCTGGAATTTCCGATGGGAGCTCTTCATCGGATTTTCCAACTGTGTGTATGCCCACAGGTCTTTTTCTGTCGGCATTTCCAACGGACTTCTGATTGAGAGCCTGTTCTTAATTTTTTCCTGACGGAAAAACTTTCTATCGGAAATTCCGATTGCGTGTATGCAATTCAATTCCGACGCATGCTTGGAGGCATTAAACTTCCCTTTTTATAGTGCCGTCAAATGTGTTGTATGTGTTATTGACCGTCGGAATTTGGTGTGAATGTGTGTAGGCAAGACAGTTTGAGCGGAATTCCAATGGGAAAACCATCAGAGCTTTTTCCGACAATTTTCCGATCGTGTGTACGCAGCATCAGAGCTTAAGGTTTCCTGGTTGCTGAGTCTCCCCCCCCCCCCCCTTTGTGGGGGATCACCCTTCCCTCTCCCCGCGTGTCCCTCTATCCCTCTGCCTCCCCCCCTTGTGCCACTCTTCTCAGTTAGACATGTCTCGGAGTCGGTTGTCATGGCCCTGGGCTCACCCCCTCCTTCTCCCAAACTGTAAGTTAATAGTAATGCTGGCATGCACATCTCTTGTTGCGATAACTTTGGCTGGTGTAACACCAATGTAGGTATTGTTTAGATTCAAACCTCCCTTTGACCAACCCTGTAATATGTATTTGATGCGATGGTGTGTCATTGATGACTACGGTACTTACTATGTTGATGTAATATTTCGACTTCATACAGTCATGTGTTGTACCTCTGATAAACCTTTTTAATAAAACATTTTCTGTTAAAAGTGGCAAAGGTTTCTGCCACGCTCCATATGTGGTATAGTTTAGCCACACCCACTGTGTGCCACAGTGCGCTATGCGCGAGGCAGGTCACCATCTCTCTCTGGTAGGGGCCCATGATGCTTTTAGGGTAGCACCACTGCCCATGAGAGGCTCCTGGTACCTTTTACTGGGTCATTGGCTTACAGTGCCACTTACCTTCCCTCTCTTCACTTCCATTTAAAAAAAAAACTTTTGTTGTTTTGATATACTATAACTGGCCGATGTCCCTGGAAGCTGAAAATCACTGAAGTAAACACTGCTACCCCAGTGATCCCCACTTGCTTCCTTGTGCTGAGCAGCTTGCCTGCTTCTTTTTGTACACAGGAAAGTGCTATTCAGAGAATACTTTGCAGTTTCTGAATGAATGCAAAGCTTTTCTTGTCTAGATGAACACCACTGCCCCGCATCTCTACCTCGTCCAATTAGATTCAATTATTTTTGAAGAGTAAGGATACTGTTTAGTGTCATTTTTTTTTAGTTACAAATTAATTGCATTTTAATATAATTATATCTTTTTTTTTTTTTTTCTCCTAGAGGAAAGAAAAAAGCTTCTTCAAGACTTTGATGAAAAACAGTTGGAAGCAAATGAAATGGTAACTATCACAATAAAAATCCTGTTTACATTTTCTTATTATAGATATATAGAATCTCTCTTTTTGGTTCTTGACAGTCCATGTAACTTGCACCTGCTCAATGAGGAACAAGTTTACACCATCCTTCTGCTACTGTCAGCTCACACACACATTCCTTACTAATAAGCTAAGCTTTCCACCTCCTGACGGTGACTAGTATTCTGGTAGTTTCTCATTCACTGTCTGGATACGATTCCTTTATCTCCACACTTCTTTTCTGTTTGTAGCATTGTAACATACAGTATAAATGCTAGGAGGATAATTTCTTTCTTTTTTTTTTTTTTTTTTAAATCTTTTTAATAAAGTAGATTTCTCATTCGTTTATTGACATACACAGCCTTCTATATTCATAACGATACGGTTATATCGCCTCCACAGGAGTAGTACTAGGCAGAACAAAAAAAAAAAAACACTTGGCCACTCATGGGCCATCCGCAGTCAGTATATAACCCCCTCCCTGCTCTAGGTATTCATTTTTTTTTCTGCCTAGTCAGAAGTAAGGACTGCTGGGATCGCTAGTCCTGGGAATTTATTTATTGCTTTTCTTGGATTTTTTTGCCGGTGAGATCTCCAATCAATTGCCGGGCTAGGTGACGGACTGGACACTTGGTCCAGGGGTCACCCCAGTCTGACCAGCGAGCGCGTGCAGACCGAAGCTACGCGTTAGGTCGGTTGTGACATAGCCCCACTGGACAGGGGCTGACCCTGCGAGTAGAACGTATTGCGAGTTCGCATACGACCGAGTCTCAGCCTGTGTCGCAGCGTTCCTCATAGCTGACAGCCCCCCACCCCCACTGCGGTGGCAAGGAGGATCTGTCTGGGAGCGTTACCTGCGCATTTCGCTGGAGAGGTAAGTAGTCCCCTCTTCTTCTTCCCCGTAGAGGTGTGGGACGTGGGTACTCCCTGGGGTGGTCGGCCCCTCTGGGGTTCTCCTCCACCCCCTCCCCCCTCTTTCCCAGGTGAGGCCCAGGCTTCCGGCCTAGGGACCTTTTGGGATACACGGCTTATTTTTTCCACCCTCGTATTTGGGGGGGTATCTGATGGTTAGGCCTGGGAGGAGGGTGATCAGGGGCCCTGGGGCTAATTTAGTCTGCGGCTTTGTGGCCTACCAGCTAGGATCGGTCAGGCCCCCTCACTCGCGGCCAGCGGGCGAAAATTTAGGCTGCGGCCTACTGGCCGAGGTCCATTTAGGGTCAGTCCCCCCCCGCGTCCAAAAATTTAGCCCGCAGCTTTTGCAGCCTACCGGCTCTCATCGGTTCGGTCCCCCCGCAGGCCGCGTGCTGGCGGCATGCTGCCAGAAATCTAGCTTCGGCAGCCTGCTAGGCCTCGTGGCGGCCCCCCTTTACGAAGGGGTGGCGCTGCGGGGGTTTGTACCCCCTAAGTGAGGGGCCCCCGTTGGTTCCCCTTTTTAAGGGGCCTTTTGTCTGTGTCTCCTGTGAGGGGCCTCGGAGGGGAGGCGGGGGGGGCTTCCTGTACAGGTCCTCAGTCAAAACCCTCTCCTGTTGAACAATCCTATAAGACTCTGCCGCACGGAGTTGGCCACCTTGCGGGCTGGTGGCCACGCTCCCTATCCTGTCAGGGAGTGAGGATGATGGCAGAAGGGCTCAAAGGGGCCCTGGTTGTTGCACTTACATCTGTGCGGGAATCTTTCAAGATGGGGGATATTTCCGCCGTCTTGCGTGGTGAAAGTGTTCCCTTCTCTCCCTTCAACTCCCTTCTTTAAATACCTGCAAATCAGACCCTTCCTCAATAGCTCCAAACCCCTGGACAAATGGCACAGAGAATACACCCCCTTTTGAAGAGCTCTGCACCAGTACTGAACCCCAAAGACACTTGGTCTCAGCCATATATATGCTCCTATTCAGACCCCAACCCTAAGGAAAACTCTTATCCACCAATGGGAAAGAAATCTCAAAATAGATCTACCTAAGGAAGATTGGGAACAAATATTTGAACATATCCACAAAGGATCAATCAACGTTACTGCCCAAGAAAATGGCTATAAAATCTATTCCAATTGGTTAAGGACTCCGGATAAGTTGCACAAATACTACCCCAATGTATCCCCACTGTGTTGGAGGTGCGAGCTTGCTTTAGGTACCATGATCCACATATGGTGGGAATGCCCACTCCTACAATCCTTCTGGCAGGAGGTACACCTATTAATCATCCACATTACCATCTGCACTCCAGACTATAACCCAGCACAATATCTCCTCCATCACACCTCCATACCATATTCTGCCTACAAAAAATCCCTCACCTTACACCTCATCAATGTGGCTAAACAATGAATTCCAGTACACTGGAGGACGACCAATTGGTTAAGGACTCCGGATAAGTTGCACAAATACTACCCCAATGTATCCCCACTGTGTTGGAGGTGCGAGCTTGCTTTAGGTACCATGATCCACATATGGTGGGAATGCCCACTCCTACAATCCTTCTTCTGGCAGGAGGTACACCTATTAATCATCCACATTACCATCTGCACTCCAGACTATAACCCAGCACAATATCTCCTCCATCACACCTCCATACCATATTCTGCCTACAAAACATCCCTCACCTTACACCTCATCAATGTGGCTAAACAATGAATTCCAGTACACTGGAGGACGACCCCCCCCCCCCCCCAAGATCTCAGAATGGCTTTGCCGCATAGGAAAAATAGCCGAAATGGAAGCCCTCTTTAATCAAACCAAAGAAACCCCAACCAAGTATCAAACAACATGGGCTTGCTGGACACACTTTTACGCTGAATTCCATAACCTCATGACCAGCTCATGACCATCCTCATCTCCCCCACCTTCTTTTCTCTTTACTATCCACCATATAGGTGGAACTAACTTCAATTCTATCACATTGGACATGGAATGAATCCCAACATATACCTGTTTAACCCGAAACGAAGATACTTACTAACCTCATCGTTTTCTACCCCGCCCAGACACAGCTATCTCCTAAAGGGGGTGTTTGGGTAGCTGATTTGGTTTACTTACACTTCCCACTTTAAACTCTTTGAACCAATCCACACACACCCCCAAAATGAATACAATCTATGTACCATTTTATACATGTATTGGTTTAACACTTGTTAACTAGATACCTTACTCTGAAATAACCACGTTAGATTGTCTTTAATATATCTTATACGCATCATCCGTCACTGTTCACGTGACTTTTTCAAAGGGTACCCTTTGAAAAAGCCACAAACAGTGAAGCAACGCGTCAAGGAAGAGAGTCGGATGACGTTAGTTTCCGATCACGGCTGGGATCGGGAACGGTATTCATTACATGCTGTCCTTTTACTGTATAACTGTAAGTGTTTGACCCTTTATTAAAACATTTTGATCAAAATTACTGCACCATGGAGTCCACCACCAGGGTGTTTGACGCCAGGGTGTTTTTTTTTCGTGCAAAACATGCTGCACAGAATATCAGACTGTAGTCATCAAGAGCCCTGATACTGATGTGGCAGTGATTGCTTTGTCTTCAGCAAGATTTACCATGCAGGTTGTATTTTTTTTTTTTTTTTTTTTTCACTGGGGTTGGCAGCAAAACCAGCATCATCAGTGTCATCTGTTCTTGGCACTTATTGGGATCCATAACTTCTCAGGTTGTGACTCTACAAGCGCCTATGGCAAAGGCAAAAAAAAGGCATTTTCTGTTGCTTGCGAGAAAGGGGAATACCTGACTGCATTTACAATCAGATCATCTGGGTAGCAGTTTTATCTGTGGCCAGTCTACCTTTTGAACTACTTTGGCCATACAGGTGGCACACATATTTGCAGTCATCTGCTAAAAAATGTGAACGATGCAAGATACAAAGCATTCTGCATGGCATTGTCAGCTTTGCCAGAAACTTCCATGCCTCCGACAAGTGATGCCCTTTAGCAACACTGTGTAAAAGGACAAACTACCATGCAGCCATAATGAGACATTCTCTGAAACTGAAAGGTATAATGTGTGCCTCGTCATCCATTGCCAATGGATGGCGCCTCAAGGATGGGAAGTTAACAGTGTCCTGGATGACTAGAAATCCTTCCCCTGAAAGTTTGTTGCAGGTAGTCCACTGCAGTTGCAAGCAAGGCAAATGTGAGACTGGAAGTTGTTCCTGTATGTTTGCAAAAATTGTGAAAATGTTTCCCAAGAAAAAGAGCTACATTGGACAATAGCTCTGACCGTGATGGGGATGAGATGGATGAGTGAAGACACCGTTTCATATTTTAGGATGAATTTTGAGCTGTATGGACTCTATTGTAGAATTGTACATTTTTGGCATTTAGGGTGGTGGGGTTGCATTTTGAGTCATTTCAGCCAACTTGTGGCAAAGTGAGCTGCTTTTTTAACTTTCTTTGACTACACAGTGCCTACTAAAAAATGTGATGACTACAACAGCTCAGTTTTGATACATTTACAATGTGTATGTTTAATTTTGCTTGGTGCCAATCTGAAGTTGAAGCATATTTTTTACAACTTTTTATTATTATTATTATACAGGATTTATATAGCACCAACAGTTTCCGCAGCGCTTTACAACATGAGGGCAGAAGTACACTTACAATACAAATCAACACAGGAGGGATCGGAGGGCCCTGCTCGTTAGAGCTTACAATCTAGAAGGGAGGGTCAAGTGGAAACAAAAGATAACTGTGGGGGGTGAGCTGATGGGGGGGGGGGGGGGGGGGGGGAGAAACTGTTGTTTGATGTGGGTAGGGTAGTATTCTCTGAAGAGAATGGTTTTCAGGGATCGTCTAAAAGCTAATCTAGAGTCTATCTAGAGTAGGAGATAAGTGGACAGATTGGGGTAAGGCATTCCATAGGATTTGAGAGGCTTTGGAAAAGTCCTGGAGGCGAGCATGGGAGGAGGTGACGAGGGAGCAAGAGAGCAGAAGGTCTAGAGAGAAGACAGTCTACATTCATTCTTGAGTATACGAATGCACCAATACCTGTCTAAAATGTTACGCACATGTGTAAATGTCAGTTTGAGAGATATTTTGTGTTGCTAAAATTAAAGTTCCAAGCAAAACCAGAGCCATAGATCTTTTTTTGGTTCACAATTGCATACATTTATGGATCGTGACAAAAACTGCAGGGTAATTTGTGGAGAACTTTTAACATAGGGGTGTTGTCTATGCAAAAATGCATTTAAAAGGTAGTGCCCAAGTGTGGGAACGAAAATAATTTTCTAGTTCACCTTATGGCCTATAAATTGTCTGGGAATAAAGCGCATTTATGATGGACACAAGTGCTCTGGACCTCTTACATGTGGATTATCTCTGATAGCTACAGCTAAGGATTCAATCACTATAACAAAACAATGATATAGGGCATCCCTGTCGAGTGCCCATTTGTATGCGTATGGGGTCAGATTTATACCCTCCTATAGTAATATTGGCCTATGGATTTGAATAAAGGATACAGAGTAGGGAAAGAAATCTGGGTCCAAATTTAAATTTTTGGAAGTTCTTAACCACTTCCCGTCTGGCCTATAGCAGAATGACGGCTGGGCAGTGATTCAGTTATTCTGACTGGGCGTCATATGAAGTCCTGCAGGATAACGGCCGCCGTGCACCTGTAGGGGGCAGCATCGCAGCGATCGGTGGTGCAGTGTGTCAGTCTGACACACCGCTCCACCGATCTCAGTGTACCATGTCTTACCAATCACTGCTGATCACGCTGTAAACAGGAAGAGCCATTGGTCGGATTTTCCTCACTCGCGTCTGACAGACGTGAGTAGAGGAGAGCAAAGACTGGGGGGGGTCTTTGCTGATTGTTTATCAGCGCAGCCCCCCCTCAGATCCCGCTCAGGACCACCATCATGCTGCCCAGGACCACCAGGATGGCCATCCACACTGGACCACAAGGTATGCCCCCCCCCCTCCCCCAGACCACCAGGGAAATGCAAATCTGTGCCAAGGCAGCTGCCAATCAGTGCCCACTCACAATTTTTTATGGTTGAACTGGATGGACTTGTCTTTTTCAGCCTAGCTAACTATGTAACGCCTATCAGTGCCACATATCAATGCCCTTCAGTGCCACCCATAAGTACCCATCTTTGCAGCCTCTCAGTGCCCATCAGTGTCACCCATGAGTGCACATCAATGCCCCCTATCAGTGCTGCATATCAATGCCGCCTACCAGTGCCCATCGTCTGTGCCTCTGTGCCCACTCATTGGTGCCACCTCATCGGTGCTGCCTTATCAGTGCCCATCAGAGAAAACTTACTTATTTACAAAATTTTATAACGGGAACGAAAGCAAAAATGTTTTTGTTTTTCAAAATTTTCAGTCTTGTTTTACTTGTTTAGCAAAAAAAAAAAAAACCACCAAAAATCTCTATTTGTGGGAACAAAATGATAAAAATTCTGTTTGGGTACAGTGTAGCATCACCGTGCAATTGTCATTTAAACAGCGACAGCGCAAAAAGCTGAAAATTGGCTTGGGCAGGAAGGGGGGTAAGTGCTTGGTATTGAAGTGGTTAAAGAGGTAGGGCCAGGACAAAGAATCCAAAGGCTTTATGGAAATCCAACGATAATAACAGTTTGATCGTAAAATTGTGACAATATCAACCAGTCTTCTAACTTGGCTGGCTGGACAAAGCCCACACATATATATATATATATATATATATATATTATATATAAAATATATATATATATATATATATATATATATAATATACAAAAAAATAGGGCACCTTTAAAGAACTAAAATACGGCTAAAAATTGTACCGCCTTTTTTATGTCTGAAACGTGGAAACCTTTGGCGTCTGAACTCTTTTTTTTTTTTTTTTTTTTTTTTAACTTCAAAGAAAGGCTGTTAAACGCAACTGCCTAAAAACGACTGTAAACTAAACTGTGTACATGGTCACATAGGATAACATTGAGTTCAGGGGCAGTTAAAAAAACGTCCAACTGCCTTTTGAACATCCGTTTAACAGCCTCAGTGTACATGGGACCTTAGAGAGACAGCAATAAAGTTGTTTACAAGATGTCAAAGAAAATGGCCTCCTGTCGAACGCCTTCCTAATAAGCAATGGAACGCGTCAGTGCTGCCCATTGTCCCCTTTAATATTTGTCCTCACGTTGGAACCTCTGTTAAACAGGCTACGGGCTAACACCGATATCCGTGGTATCTCTATCAAAAACAAAGAATACAAGGTAGCAGCGTTCGGATGATATTTTATTGTCACTACAAGCGACACGAATGTCCCTACCAAACCTCCTTCAAGACATAAATCACTTTTGGAGTACTGTCAAATCTTAAAATGAATTACTCCAAGTCCCACGCATTAAACATATCCCTTCCCTCACAAGAAGTAGCACACTGCCAAGACTTTCCCTTTCCAATGGAAAAGAGAAGCTATTACCTACCTTGGCATCCAAATTACCAGACGTCTATCAGACCTCTATAAACAGAATTTCTTGCAATCCCTGACCAAAATTCAATCAGATTTAAAAGACTGGGCCAACCTTAATGTCTCCTGGTTCGGTCGCTCGGCTTTAATAAAAATGGTAATTCTCCCCCGCCTTCTCTACCTTATGCAGACTATTGCAATCTACTTACCTCCTTCCTTCTTTTCGTCGTATAAAACAGCATGCTCAGCATTCATTTGGAAGGGCAATTCCCCACAAATTAAATACACACGCCTAACCAATGCTAAAACTAAGGGGGGGGGGATTGCTTTACCAAATTTATGTAACTACAACCTAGCCTGTCATCTCACCAGAGTGATTGATTGGAAAACCCACAAGCGGGGGAAAAGCTGGGTCAACCTGGAAAACTCCTTTCTAAATAGTTCCCTACACCTTCTCCCATGTCTCTCTCCAAAACATTGGCCCTTGCCTGTTAAACACCCACTCATTCATCCTTCACTATTAGCCTTTAATACAGCGATGAAGCATCACAACTTATCATCACGACCAGGACCAATGACCTCACTAAGAGGAAATCCAAATTTCCCCCCAGGTGAAATGAATACTTCTACTACTGGAATGGCCCCATGAGGAAGTACTAGCACAGCATTTGTTCAACAGAGGTCAATTGCGATCATACGAAAACCTAGCATCAATTTCCCACACAAAAGATTTCCCCTTTTTGGTCTTTATAGGCAACTGAGACACCTTTTCACCTCTAGTGACTCCCCTGATATGTGGTCCAGACGACTCACACCGTTCGAAACCTTATACTCTCATAACAAACCACAACGACAATATCTCTAATTTACCCTCTCCTCCAAGACAATACCCACTCCTCACAGACAGACACCACACGTATATCCTGGGGCAAAGACCTACAGATGACATTCTCTGACAAAGACTGATAAACCATTCTCACACATACACATAATGGATCAATGAATGTAGCAATTCAGGAAAATGGCTACAAAATAGTTACAAAATGGTACAGAACACCATCTCCCCTACACAAATTTTCGCCTGCAATCCCAAACACATGCTGGAGGTGCAATAATGATGTAGGATCCATGATCCACATATGGTGGGAATGCTCAGAACTCCAACCATTTTGGAAAGAAGTACACTCCATAATAAATAACTACCTACACTCTAGACCAGCCCTCAAAAAATCCACTCGCCTGCTCGCAATTTGCGAGTGGATTTTGAGGTCTGGCGAGCTATTGGCTGCCTGGGAGCAGGGGGCGAGCACTGCCGGCAGCATGGGTTGAATGGGAGTCCAGCGATCTTTAAAGGGGAAGAGAAAGGAGAGCCGCCCAGATGATCAGCGCGCAGGGAACACAGCTATCATTTCACATTACAGTACTGAGTTCCCCGCTGCTCGCTGTCACATATAGCCCCTCCTCCTGGTCCCGGACTTTGATAGACAGATCAGCCGTCCAATCACGGGATAGGTGATCTGTCAATCAAAGTTTCCCGGTCAGGGGGCGGGGCTATATGTGACGTTGAGCGGCGGGAACACCAATTGAAATGAAAGCTGAGATCGCTGTGTTCCATCATCCAGGTGGCTCTCCTGTTCTTCTCCTCCCCTGCACAGGTAGGACTGGGGCTACATGAGGGACACAGGCTGCATTAAGGACACAGGCTGCATGGTGGACTGAGGCTGCATGGTGGACTGGGGCTGCATGGTGGACTGGGGCTGCATGGTGGACTGGGGCTGCATGGTGGACTGAGGCTGCATGGTGGACTGAGGCTGCATGAAGGACACGGGCTGCACGAGGGACACGGGCTGCACGAGGGACACGGGCTGCACGAGGGACACGGGCTGCACGAGGTGGGCACTGAGGCTGCACGAGGTGGGCACTGAGGCTGCACGAGGTGGGCACTGAGGCTGCACGAGGTGGGCACTGAGGCTGCACGAGGTGGGCACTGAGGCTGCACTGGTGCGCACGGATAAATTTGCTGTTAATAATTTATTTTTATAACTTTATTCTGCATAAAACATTTAAGTCATTTTATGAGGGTGTGTTTAGGGGCGGGGCAGAGGCAGGGTTGGGCGGGGCAACTGGTGGCGAGTAACCCTTGAGGCCTGGCTAGTAGCTCAAGACTTGAAATTTTGAACCCTGCTCTAGACTATAACCCGGCACAATATCTGCTCCATCACACAACCCTGTCTAACCGATCCTATCACAAATCACTGGCCATGCACATGGTTAATGCAGCTAGATTATGCATTCCAGTACACTGGCGATCAACGCATATCCCAACTTATCAGGGAATGGTTAAACAGGATTGCAAAAACCGAGGAGATGGAAGAACTAATCTTCACCTTGCAGGACCGTATACAGAAGTTTGCCTCAACTTGGGCCTGTTGGACCCATTTTAAGACTACGGACCGTTACAAATCTTACTTCCCGACATGATACAGACCCCCCTTACACCCCCTGAATCTCAGAAAAACTACCAGGCTAAGCACTAAATGAATCTAGGGGGTGGAGAGAGGAGCGACCCCCCCCCCCCCCCCACTACCTCATTCCTCTTCTGATTTCCGCTCACCCCACCCACTCTATCTCCTCCCTACCCTCACCCCCCCGTTTAACCTCCCCCCCCCCCCAAAACCCTCCTTTCCCGCTATCCGATTCATCCCCCACCTTACCCTCACTCCCTACAAAGTCCCCCTACTAGGATATAGAATCAATCTCGAAGCACACCTTAATCCCTTGCTAGAGACCCTTGATCCTTGTCTCAGTTTTCTTCCAAGTTCAATAAGCCCCCTTAAGCCATGACTGGACCTGTTGATAGTGGTCCACATGGCTGGAAATCTATGAATGCCATACTTGTCTACATCAGGACGTCTCACCATAAGGTAGCACACTATAGATTCTATATGCAGTTACTATTTCTAATCTTTACGTGTTTAATACTCCTTATTTTTTCACAACCAATGACCCAGAATGCAATACTGTTTTATGTACTGCCAACTCTTGTAATAATGTCATGGAAGTTTTTTGCACTGAAATATTCAATGTATTGTATTTGCAATTCTGTTCAAACTCAATAAAAACCTTTTTTGTGAAAAAAAAAAAAAAAAAAAAAAAAAAAGTTGTTTACAAGATGGTATTATACATCCACAAAACTTCATGCCATTTTCCCTTCAGTACCTCAGACATGCTTTAGAGGATGCATTTCTACAGGCTCCTTCTCACACATTTTCTGGGAATGTGAGTCTCACAACTATGGAAACAATTGGAAAACTTTGCATCTAGAATTTCAGACAACATCATACAACTCACTCTCCCTAACTGCATGTTATTCTCCCCTATCACAGCCTATCCCCGTCACCATATGAGACTGATCAACATAATATGTGTTTCTATACATTGGCTAATTGCTTATCATTGAAAATCTCCATCAGTATTTCTAGCCCAATTGAAAGGAAGAATAAACAATATTAATATCATGGAAAAAATATTTCGAACCTTACACAATACAAATAATTTACAATTGTGCTCATAACTTTACATACCCTGGCAGAATTTATGATTTCTTGGCCATTTTTCAGAGAATATGAAGGATAACACAAAAACTTTTCTTTCACTCATAGTGTTTGGCTGAAGCCATTTATTATCAAACTGTCGGGGCTGGGCTCAGCCCTTCCTTCTCAAAGCTGGCCGCTCAGATGTTGGCCAATTGCCAGCTCCTATCTCTCCACAGTGACTCACCTGTTAACGATATCCTGCTCGTCAAACCTGGCTACTTAAGCTGTCCAGTCCAGATGATCTCTGCCTTCGTCTTGGTCACATCTCTAGAGATGCTCTCCTGTGTTCCTGTTAAAGACTTGCTTGGCTGACATTCCTTCTGGATCCAGATCCTGCTTGCTATTCTACTACGCTCCTCTCTGATTCCCTGATGTTTTGGCTTGTCTGACTATCCGTTCCGGTTCCTGAACTATGTTTTGACTACGCCTACTCTGTTTACTTTTTTTATTGTTCGTAAACAAGTGTGATTTAACTGTACTTCTGTCTCAGTCTGATTCATTGTTTCTGACACAATCAACCATGTTTGCTCTTTTTAAATCATCATCACAACAGAAACTACCCAAATGACCCTGATCAAAAATGTACATACCCTGGTGATTTTGGCCTAAGAACATGCACACAAGTTGACACAAAGGGGTTTGAATGGCTATTAAAGGTAACCATCCTCCCCTGTGATCTGTTTTCTTGTAATTGGTGTGTGTGTGTGTGTGTGTGTGTGTGTGTGTGTGTGTATATAAAAGGTCAATGGGTTTCTGGACTCCTGACAGACCCTTGCATCTTTCATTGACGTTTCTAGATTCTGAGTCATAGGGAAAGCAAAAGAATCATCAAAGGATCTTCGGGAAATGGTAGTTGAACTGTATAAAACAGGAAAGGGATATAAAAAGATATCAAAGGGATTGAGTATGCCAATCAGCAGTGTTCAAACTCTAATCAAGAAGTGGAAAATGAGGGGTTCTGTTGAAATCGAACCACGGTCAGGTAGACCAACTATGGTTTCAGCCACAACTGCCAGGAAACTTGTTCAGGATGCAAAGAAAAACCCACAAATAACTTCAGGTGAAATACAGGACTCTCCAAAAACATGTGGTGTGGCTGTTTCAAGATGCACACTAAGGAGTCACTTGAAGAAAGATGGGCTGCATGGTCGAGTTGCCAGAAGAAAGCCATTACTACGCAAATGCCACAAAGTATCCTGCTTACAATACGCCAAAAGGCACAGAGAAGAGCCTCACACCGCACAAAGTCATTTGGAGTGATGAGACCAAAATTGAGCCTTTTGGCCACAACCATAAACGCAACATTTTGGAGAGGAGTCAACAAGGCCTACTGTGAAACATGGAGGTGGATCGCTGATGTTTTGGGGATGTGTGAGCTACAGAGGCACATGAAATTTGGTCAAAATTGATGGCCAGATGAATGCAGTGTTATCAAATACTGGAGGAACATTTACATTCATCAGCCAGGAAGATGCGCATTGGACGTACTTGGCCATTCCAACATTACCATGATCAAGGCCAAGTCGATATGTCATTGGCTACAGCAGAATAAAGTGAAGGTTCTGGAGTGGCCATCAGTCTCCTGACCTCAATATCATTGAGCCACTCTGTGTGGAGATCTCAAACATGCAGTTCATGCAAGATGGCTCAAGAATTTACAGGAACTGGAGGCTTTTTGCCAAGAGGAATGGGCAACTTTACCATCTGAGAAGATAAAGAGCCTCATCCACAAATACCACAAAAAACGTCAAGCTGTCATTGATGTTTAAGGGGGCAATACACGGTATTAAGAACTAGGGTATGTAAACTTTTGATCAGGGTCATTTGGGTAGTTTCTGTTGCCATTTTGATTTAAAAAGAGTAAACACCGTTGATTGATACTAAATGGCTTCAGCCAAACACTAACCACGAGTGAAAAAATTTTTGTGTTCTCATTCATATTCTCTGAAAAATGGCCAAGAAATCTTAAATTCTGCCATGGTATGTAAACATATGAGCACAACTGTATGATAAAAAATAGGATCCGTCTTTCACACATTGCAAACACTTTTTAAACCCTGAATAAATAACATGTATTAGATGTCATTAACTGTAATTGTCCTATTTCAACGATATTCTTGATTTTAATGCTAGTCAACCATAACTGTACTATTATTATTTAATGTAATACATGGACTTTTTTTTTTTTCCTCGCTAGGTCTTATATAATGCATTTTTCTTGCCATCATACTGTTTGTACCACTATTTTGTACCCAATAAAGTTTTGTAAACAAAAAAATAAATAAATACTATCGTCCATGTAGGATGGGCCACCAGAAACTTTTGTACAATATTGCAACAATAATCCATATAACATTCTACACAGGTAGCAGATCTCCAATTATTTGTTTTTTGTATATTTTTACTTGGAAGAAGACGGTAGTATAGTTTCCTAGACTCAAATAAAAAAATAAAACCTAAAAAACGTCTGGCAATGCCTATTTGCATCAAAAGTTACCACGACCCACAGTGAAGGAGAAACATACCCTTTAGCCAATTTCAGAGGCTCAGAAGAAATCGCTTGAAAGCTCATGATTATTTAAAACCAAGTACTATACTAAAAAGGATATAAGACCCCTCTAACACTGAGGCATTTTTCAGCTGCTTTTGGGCTAAAAATAGCGTCTGTAAAGCACCTGAAAAATGGCTCCCCTGCAGTCTCAGTGTGAGGTGATGCGCTGGCAGGATGTTAAAAACTCCTGCAAGCAGCATCTTTGGAGCGGTGTATACACCGCTCCTGCCCATTGAAATGAATGGCTGTAGCAGCGCTTTGTGGGTCATTTTAACCCTTTTCGGCCGCTAGCGGGGGTTAAAAGCGATCCGCTAGCGGCCGTAAACCTATGCAAAAACGATAGTAAAGCACTGCTAAAAATAGCGGCGTTTTACTGTCAACGCCTGCCCGCTCCAATGTGGAAGCAGCCTAAGAAAGATCATATTAATGAAATTGATGGGAAAACTCAAACTCGTGGGTTGCAGTAACATTTTGACCACTGAAGCCAATTTAAAGAATACATATATTTATTATACATGCATGCAGGAGATCTGCATGCAGGGAGAGCAACATAATATATATTATTGAATTTGAAAACTTGCTCTAACTAGCCACTAATTACTAATAGGGGTGGGAGTGTAGCGCTGTGATCAAAATGTGAATATATATATATGCTTATAAAACCAAATAAAAATACACAAAAGTGGCTCTATGGAAGAGCTGATAATAAAAAGTCCAATGTGATAACCAAGTGGTGTGAATACAATCCAAATGAGAAAGTCCCAAGAGACAACCAATAGTGATATCAGGACACAGATATCTTGAAAAATCTTCTCATGGACACTTTCTAGGCTATAGTGGTAACAGATATGCGCTTACCAGATCCAATGACAGCCTGGGCGTTCACTGGACTTTTGAGGATAAGCTGGTGGGTTCACCGGCTGATCCCACCAGCTTATCCTCAAAAGTCCAGTGAACGCCCAGGCTGTCGGCTGTTCGAGCCTTCCCATACTCGTTTGACCCTCTGTCGCTGACAGGGGGTCCATTGGATCTGGTAAGCGCATATCTGTTACCACTATATCCTAGAAAGTGTCCATGAGAAGATTTTTCAAGATATCCGTGTCCGGGTATCATTACTGGTTGTCTCTTGGGACTTTCTCATTTGGATTGTATTCACACCACTTGGTTATCACATTGGACTTTTTATTATCAGCTCTTCCATAGAGCCACTTTTGTGTATTATTATTATTATTATTATTATTATTATTATTTATTTGGTTTTATAAGCATATATATATTCACATTTTGATCACAGCGCTACACTCCCACCCCATCACATTTTTAATTTTTTGTCACATTCTAGTGTAGCAGCTATATTATTTTAGCACATATTTTGTGTTTTTTACAAACTAGTTTAGCGCAATTACCTTTTTCCACTTACACTAATTACTAATACAATTTATATGTCCTATAAAACTAGCTAGTAACCTAATGAGAAGGGCTGGTTCACACCACAAAAACGCACTCCAGATCCGTTCCGAATGCATTTCTGCATGCGCATTTGTAACTAATTTTTGACACGTTTCGTTGCGTTTTTTGTTGTGTTTCCGGATGCATTCCAGATCCTCCCCCCCCCCCCCCCCCTTGTTCTTGTTTATATTCACTGTCTGTGTCTAGCTTGTTATCTAGTGCAGGAAAAATTAAGCATGCTACTTTTTTTTTTTTTCTGGAACTGACCGCACTATGCCACTGGAAACCATATAACCTACTCTCCGTGTGTTTTGATGCAAAAAAAAAAAAAAAAAACACATTGGACTATATGTGGTGTGAACTGGCCCTTACTGCTTTTATCCTGTTGCTGACCGCCCCACATGTATGTACTGTGGAGTGGCGACTCCTACAGGCAAAATGGCGTACAGTACCTGTACGTGATCTTTACTTCTGGGATTGCGGCATGCTTGCTACCGCTGCCCAGCTCCCGCTGTGTCCAATCAACGATCTGCCTACAAGTAAACAAGGCAGATTGACGTTCTGTGACAAGGGAAGATCAAGATCCTGTGTTTCTGCTAAGCAGGAACACAGATCTGTCTTCTCACAGTACAAGCACCCACCACAATTGCTGAACCACCCAGGAACCTGCTTGAACCAATTATTATCCTGTAGTAGAGAGCCATATATTCTAGGGCAGGACTTGAGACTAGATTTACTTTAAAGTTTATGCATTGTCAATTGGATTTTAACTGTAGTTTTGCATTGTACTACCTATTGTCACTGTATAATTTTTGTTCAAACTACTTGTACACTACTTTATTTTATTTCATAAATAACATTTGTGAGAAAAAAAAAGCACTCCCTAGGGACACATTTAACCCTTTGATCGCCCCTGATGTTAAGTGTCATTAGTGCAGTGACAGTGAATATTTTTTTTTAGCACTGATCACTGTATTGGTGTCGCTGGTCCCCAAAACGTGTCACTTAGTGTCTGATTTTGTCCGCCGCAATGTCGCAGTCTCACTATAAGTTGTTGATCACCACCCATTACTAGTAAAAAATAAATAAAAATATCCCATATTTTGTAGAAGCTATAACTTTTCCACAAACCAATCAATATACGCTTATTGGGAATTTTTTTTTTTTAACCAAAAACATAGAATACATATTGGCCTAAATTGATGAAGATATATTTTTTATTTTTTTTTTAAACATTTTATTGGGTATGTTTTATCGCATGGCCTGGCCTTGAAAAGTGATAACAGTTGTTCACACAGGCTTGTTACCTTCAGCAGGTCCTCCTAAGAGCCTGTTCACACCACATGCAGTGCTGTGATTTTTTTTTTTTTCTGCATCAAAAAAGTGTGGAAAGTTGACTGCAGTGGCATAGTTCACACCAACATAGTGCTTTCCAGTCCTTTAAAGTTCCAGAAAAAAAGTATAACATGCTTTTTTTTCCTGCACGGAACTGTACTGAAATACAGTAAAATGCATCAAAAAAGCGTTAAAAACGCTCATGCCAAAGACGCATGCTTTTTTGATGCAGGAAAAAAAAAAAGCACTGCATGTGGTGTGAACTGGCCCTAAAACAGTTTCCCAAGGACAGAAAACAATATCCCGGCTGGAGGGGTAATGAACATTGTAACAGAAGGAATGCAAAAATACAGAATGTTACATAATAGTGTCATTTTAAGAATGTATGCAATATGTCTGCCTAATCGAGACAATGTTTTATAAATGCCTGTTCCATTTTCTCCTTCAAAAGTAAAACCACAACCTAGGTAGTGGAATAATGTCTTTACAGGATGTCACCAACTTACAAGACCCTAAGGCTCGGTTCACAGTGCAGCGATGCGGGAACCCTGTGAATACACTGCGGGTTCTCGCATCACATGTGTCCCGGCGGCAGTTCACACTGCCCTTTGCCGACTGCTGGGAGTGTCAATTGAAAGTTAATGACACCCCCAAATCAGTTTGCATATCGCACTGTGAACTGCAAATTTGGACAGGAATCGGATTGCATGGGTGTGAACACCCATGCGATCCGATTCTGCTGCTGCCCGGTTAGGCACCTGGGATGTTTTCCAGTAAATCGGAATGAGGCGGCAAGCAGCGTTGAGGAGGTGCGGTAGTATACTTTTCCTACAGTGACTAATTGGAATAGATGGCACATGTAGTAAGAACCGCATGGGAGAGTCTGGGACATCAATATCGAGAATCAATTTAATTTTGGGTCCAGATGTCCTGCCAGAATGGTCATATTTTAGGACATTCCAAATCTTAGCCAGTCTAGTAGGCACCCTATACCAAAGAGTTAACAGCTTAAAGCTGTTTTCTTGCATCTTCATGTCCACAGAGCTGGTATGGGTCAAGCGGAACAGGTGGTCAAGTTGGGTTTCTGAAAAATTATGCTGCAGGTCTCTCTCCCACTCTAGAAATATAGAAGGGCTTCACATAAGGATCCTGTGACTGAAGCAGTTTATACATCACTGAAATTGAGCGAGGTATCGGGTCCGTGTAGAGGGTGGGCGAATCTTAGGGGACTGAAGCTGCACAAAGTGAAGCTGTCTATACCTCCAAGTGTCTAGCGTAAAGCGCCCAAACTGTTCTCTCAGGGCATCCAGGGAAAGAAAACCTTGCTCCTAAATAAACCTACCGCATCTTACTTCCCCATCAGTCATCCAAGTTCTAAAAAAGGATAAACATTCCTGGCTCAAACCATGGAAATCCTGCCAAGGGTGCCAGGGGATAAATTTGTGGTGAAAGAAATCCCTGTCTATTAATGTCTTCCCACAGATGTAGAGCATAGAGGGAGGTGGAGGCAGACTCGGAGAGCCCTCTATGCTGTTGAGAAAGCCATGGGGCACGAGACAAGTTACCTCCTGCCAGAAATTTCTCCAAATGGACCTAAATTTTTCCTTAACATGGTGATGCCAATCTAAAATTCTCTGCAATGCTTCAGATTCATAATATCTGCGTATAGTCAGAATATCCAGGCCACTTAACCATTTGGGGCGCAGCAGAATACGTACAGCCAGACACGGCCATTGATCGTTCCAGACGAACCGTGTAAAAATGTTTGAGGCTCGAAAAGAAGGACCGGGGCAACAAAATGGGTACAATTTGAGAGAAAAAAAAAAGGATCCTGGGCAGGATAGTAATTTTTAGGATATTTACAAGGCCTATCCACAAAAGAGGTTTTGTTCAGTTAGACAGGTCCTTCCGTATGGTGTTGAGCAATGGGGTGTAATTACAGGCATATAGATTAGAACAATGTTCAAGGAGATGTTTGCCCAAATATTTCCGAGGGCTGGGACCATGAGAAGGAGAATGAAGTTTACAACTGTGTACGCATTCCGGGACATTGAGCACTAGAATATTGGATTTTTTGTAGTTAATCTGGAAGTTAGAGAGCTGATGAAACTCTTTCAGCTCAGCCATAATGTTGGGCAAGGTTACTAGAGGGTTGGTCACGTACAATATGACATTGTCCATGTAGGTGGAGAGTTTGTGTTCAACAGAGCCTATGCGGACTCCCTGGATGTTGGGATTTTGTCTAATTCGAGAATATAGGGGTTCCTAAGGTGAGGGCAGAGATGAGACTGGACAAGGGACAGCCCTGACGTGTTCCATTCCTAATAGGGAATGGCCGTGAGAGGGTTCCATCAACCTTGATTTGAGCCTCAGGGGGACCGTACAGAGCTGCGATCCACAGAAGCATGTTAGGGCAAAATCCAGGGCGATTGACAATGCAAGTCCTATCCACCCTGTCAAACGCATTCTCTGCAACAGACAGGATGGATGCATAGCCTGCGATCGGGCCCAGTGGATATTTTGTATAGCCCTATTAGAATTATCCCTTGCCTCCGTCCCTGCGATGAAACCCCTCTGGTCAGGGTGGACAACCTCCAGCAAGACTGGCTTCAAACGGTTTGCCAAGATTTTGGCCAGGATTTTGATGTCGGTATTCAAATTGTCCGATAGCTACTGGGTAAGGTATGATCTTTCATCTTGGGAAGAACTGTGACATGAGCCAACAGTGATTTCCCGTGGCATACAGGATCCCTTGGTTAGGGACGTTAAAGTAGGAACACATGGGTGAGGAAAGGAGTGGAAGGAATTTTGCATAGTACACGTTTGTGAAGCTGTCTGGGTCTGGGCTTTTCCCCTTAGGAAGCTCTTTAACCACAGCCGCCAATTCGGCCATAGTATTAGGAACATTCAGTTTACTGGCTTCCTGGGTTAACAGCCTCGGAAATCTTGCCTCCTCCAGATATTGGAGAATATGCAATGTCTTCTGGTTTGTATACGCCTGAGGAATGTGTCTGGCAAGTTGTAAAGCTGTGTATAGTAGTCGGAAAATGCTTCTGCTATTTCAGGGGGGTGTTGGACTTGGGTACCCGAAGCTGTCTGGATCTTGTGTACATGCGTGGCAGCCCGCTGATGCCTGAGGGCTCCGGCCAGCAGTCTCCCACACTTGTTTACAAATTCATAGAATGTGTGAAACAAGTCGTGGCGCACTTGGATACGGGCCTCAAACACTGGAAAGCTGAGAGAGAAGGGATTGAAGCATGGCCAGAGCCTTGGGGGTCGGCTTGCGCTTGTGACTACTCTCTGCCTGACGGAGCTTGGATAAAAATTGGAGCTCGCTAGTGCATTCCCGTTTCAAAACAAGGAATGAGAGAAAAGTCTGCCCCTAATGAGCGCTTTGTTACCCTCTAAAACGGAGAGGGGGGGGTCCCACCTCTCCCGGCGTATTTTTAAAAAAATTGTGCAAAATGATGTCTGAGACCTTCTGAAACGCGACAGCGACATCTAGTATATTTTTATTTCAGTGCCATGTCCATTGTCTAGCTTCAGGTGAGAATAGCGCCAGGAAAATAGGCGCATGGTCAGAAAGCGAAAGGGAGCCTATTGTCGCACCCAAGAGTGATTCCAAAAAAGATTTATCAATTAAAAGTAGATCAATGCATGTGTTAACATTTATGAGTAGCTGAGTAGTAGCTGTAGTCTCTTGCAGTGGTGTGCAAAACCCTCCACCAAGCTATAAGGTGGTGTGCATGTAAGGATTTCTGGAAGCGTTTCAAGAAAGAAAGAGTGAACTGAGCGACAAGGAGTCAAGCATGAGTCAGGTGGCGGAACACTTCAGCAGCTACAACAAATACATGTGCGCTGGTGAGTAGATCACCACAGGGCCAAGGGGAAGGGAGGGGTGAGACGGGGGGAAGGGGTGGGAAAGGGAGGAGTGAGGCAAGTGGGGGGCACAGGGTGGGACAGAGGGGAAGGGACCGCGAGGAGGGTAAAGAAAAGTCCTGGGAACGGGGTGGAAGGGAGAATGTTCAGGTGAACGTCTGGGTTACTCCATATGAGGGTTAACTGTGATAAGCAGGGCAGTCCCAGAGTGTGTAACACCAGTCTATAGAGTGGAGAAGAGGGAGCGAGCCTGCATCAAGAGAGGTCACCAGGATCGGGCAATGGGTCGCCTCGTAGCAGTAAAGCAGAGCGACGCAAAAAACAGACAATGCTGCTCAGGCATTTTTAGGAGCGGATGATTGTTGTGAAGCTTGGCGGGAAAATCTCGATCTAGGGCGATTCCGGCCACATTACGGGCTGGCTGCCAGGCTTAAGGATATGTGGCCATAGGGATATCTGGAGATGAGCGCCAGTCAGTTATATCCACATGAGGCGGGTTAAGTTGGTCCAGGAAATTAAGCAGGTCATCCCTATCTCGTAGAGTAATCAGTTTTGCCATCCTTATGGACTGAGAGGCTGAACGGGAAGCCCCAGCGGTAGGAGATCTGCAGCTCGGAGGGCTTCCAGCAGAGGTTTTACTGCCCTGTGTTGAATAAAAATGCAATGGGAAATGTCAGGGAATAAGGACAATTTGGCACCATCAAAGTCTACGTGAGAGACACTACGCATATGGAACATGATGCGCGCCTTAAGAGAATATTTGTGAAGTTTACAGATTATGTCTCTGGGCTTTGTCCCTTTTGGGCACGATCAATCTCAATATGGACTGGAGCATCCCTTCCCAGGATTTGTTTAACTGCTTGCCGACCAGCTGCCGCAGTTATACTGCGGCACGTTGGCTCGGCTGTGCAAATCGCCGTAGGTGTACGTTGGGCTTGTACACGGTTTTCTGTGGGCACACACGCACCGATTGGCCAGCGGGGGAGCCAAATCGGATGGAGTGTCAGGGAAGAAGCCAGAATCAACCCTGTCAGTTTTACCATTTCCCTGCGTGCATGCACGGTGGAACGGCGCTTTGGCGCACTCGGCTCAGCTGACCGGCACGCACGCATGCGCACTAGCGCACGCATAACGTGAATCCCCTGCTGGCCTATAAAAGCTGCCTGACTGTTCAAACAAATTGCTGGTTTATCTCTCAGCTTCCCTGTGATCTTGTTCCTGTTTCCTGCTTATCGATTGCCTGTTGTGACCCGAATTGCCTTGACCTACTCTGATTCTCCCCTGGACCTGACTTCTGGCTTGTTTAACGGACTCTGCTTACCTCTGGTGTTTGACCCTCAGCCTGTACCCAGATTGTCTCCGGTGCCTTGACCCTCGGCCTGTTTCTGGATTGTCTGCGGTCTCCTGTGTTTGACCCTCGGCCTGCTCTTTGATCTCCTCTATCTTGGCTCCCGGCCTGTCTATGAACTTGTCTCTGGGGCTGGTCCCCCAGCCTGTCCTGGACTCTGTTCCCCTGCCTACCCGCTGGGTCCAACACCTGCCAGCCCTTGCACGGCTGTCAAGTTCATCGCTGACCTTCACGCAAGATCTGCCTGTCCTGCTGGTAGCTTGTGCCTTTCTAACAGGGAGTCTATGTCTGCTGGCCGCCTGCGATTGTTCCCCACAGAGACAAAACGGGATCTGCCAAAGTAAACAAGGCAGCTCTCCATTCTGTCTTCTGCAGGAAGACGGCTCTGTGTGTTGTCAATTTTATTTGGGTACAGTGTTACACGACCGTGCAATTGTCAGCTAAAGTAACGCAGTGCTGTTTCGGGGCTGAAGTGGTTAAACACACCTTGTAAAGTGGGGACAATGTCCCTGGAAGCGGTCGCTTCAGGCAAGCCCCTGAGCCAAATGTTCACACCTTTTTTCATAATCTTCCAACTGATCAAGTAGTGAATCAATCCATTTATCCTGCAATGATCTTTCAGAGCCTGTAGTGAAGGGATCATGCCATTCATCCTGTTCTCAATGGATTCCAAGCTGCGTCTTTTTCTGCCTGCAGATTTTCAATGTCCTGCCTCAGGGCCTTCTCAACCCGCGTGGCAACCCTCTCCAGGTCCTCCTTGGTGGGGAGAGGCTAAATGTGAGAACGAAGAGCCCTATCTCCCATGGCCTCCCCAACCTCATAAACTGTCTTGACTGTCTGAGGAGCCAGGAGGTGGGTGGAGGCAGTAAGGACGGTACTAACCTCGGAGAGGGTTTGGTTGATGCCACGTGGGAAACAGCAGCGTCCCACTCCGGCACCATTTTGGACAGCTCGGCATGTCCATGTCCGGCTCCCGGAGAAGAAGGCATCAATGGAGCTTGAACGCTGTCGGAGTGTCTGCGCAGGCTGCGGAGAGTGTCGTCACTTAGGAGGCATCTTGTAAAGATGAAAAGTCCCCTATGAATGCTGTTGTATAAGCGGCGTGCACGGAGCTCAAGATCTGCACATCCTTACGCCTACATGCTAAGACCACGCCCCCCGGGAGATCCTTTTTTAAGTAGAAATCGCCTTTGCCTCCTACTGTGTCCCCCCTGGCATGCAACCATTAATACAGTACTACCATTATATAAACTCCAAAACAAAAAATTATATTTATCGTACATCACGGGACACAGAGCCATAGTAATAACTGTGTGTATATATACGGCACCTTCATGTGATGGACACTGGCACACCCAAGACAGGAAGTTCACTCCCTATATAACCCCTCCCATTACCAGTACCTCAGTTTTTTCGCCAGTGTCTTAGGTGTTAGTCATGTTAGAAGATATGGGCTAAGGAGCTCCGCTGGAAGGATCCTTTACTGGATTGAAACCCAGCTTCTACAGAGCGGATCCATCCAAAGTGCCACTGAGGCCAAAGTGGATGGTACCCGGGCCTCGTATAAGAACAAGGTTTTGCCTGTAACGCCTCTCCATGGAGGGCTGGACCCCGGGACCCAGTGCTTTAGTCATGCTCACATTACCATAAAGTTTTCCTGGCGGGGTGCTATACAGGTCCAAGGGAGTGGAACTCCGATAAAAAGGGACCCGGTCCTTGAAGGTTTGCTAATCACAGCCTGCCGTGATGGGTGAAGATTGGATCTGTCGCCGGCAGTATCCTGCAGCGAGCATAAGGTAAGGGAAGAAGCCCAGGACTGTAAAGTCCACCTATGGTTTTTCTTCCTTGGGTAAAATGTCATGCCTTAAGTCTCCACTAGAGGCGGTAAATGCATATACCGTAGTACGTTGTCTCTCAGATCAGCTCTGTGTCACAGCATGTGTGTGGGCTCGTCCAGCAGCATTTCTCAGGGGGGATTCCTTTTATACAGGAAAAGGTTTGCCAAAATTGTCCCCTGGAGGGACTAAGGGGCTGGGAGGTACAACGATGGTTTGTACTCCCCCCCCCCCCCCGATTCTGCGGCGGGTGCGGCGGTGTTACTTAGCTCTATTTTTTTGTTCCCCCACACTGCTCAAGTAAGCATAATGGTGCTTGCCTCTCCTCCCCTCTTGTTGGGTCTGCCGTTTGACAGACCCGAATGCCGAACGGAGGGGGGGGAGCAGGAGAGTACGGCTGTTGATCACATAGGACACAGGAGCGGTCGGGGCGCGTAAGGCGCTGCATGCAGGCATCCCCAATTAGATGAAAACACATTTTACTAAGCACCAGGCTGAACTTTTATTAGCGGCATTCTATTGCTAGACTATATTTCAGCAAGTAGTGCATTTACTTGGTGGCTCTGCTTTTGTGCTTAAGACGATGCCTCGACTTCCAGTTCCAGCGCTGCATGAGGTAGCTGCGCCCTTCCTCAGCTCCCGCTCCAGGCACCCTAACTCAGCCTAAAAAAATGGCCTGAGAGACCCCAACAGCCCATCCGCCACCACTAAGTGTCCCTTACCACCCACTAGGCACAGATGGACCGTTTCGTGGAGAAAACCGGCGCCCGGTCGTACACGGCCATGGCGGCTCCGCCGGACAGGCCGCAAATCGAGCCCCCGGCTTCGGCCTACACGCACGCCACAACGAACGCTCAGATAGCCGACGTGGAGGTTAGTGGCAGCTCCGCTCAGGCACTCTCCGCCTCACACACCGCCCCACCCCAGGGCTCAGCTCTACCACTCTCCCTGCAAACCCCACCAGGGGACAATATCCCCAATACCCCCCCAGGAGAGAATGGACATACACTCCGCATCGCACAAGCACTGGCAGCCCTCCTGACCCCCGTGATCTCAGCCTCTGTGGAGAAAACGGTTAATGCAGGCATGAAACAGATCAAAGCTCAACTAACCGAACACACCATTAGATTGAATGAAGTGGAACATCGCTTATCGGAGGTAGAAGATGAACTCTACCAAGCACAGGCCACGGACCAGTCCCAAGACAAAACTAACCAATACATCATCCAAAAATTGGAAAATAGATCCAGATGGTAGGCGTCCCTGAGTCACTACCTTCTGCAGCCTTAGCAGAATTCTGCACAAAATGCATACCTGAGGCCATGGGCCTTCCAGGCACGTTCACAGTGGAATGTGCACACCGCATGGGATCTTTCAATGCTGACCGCAAATCCCCCCCCCCCCCCCTGCCTCATTATTGCTAAGTATCTCAATTATGCTGACAAATCCCTTCTCTTCCAGAAATTCCGGCAATCTCCTGCTCTTCAAGTCGATGGGGTAAAAGTCCTCATCTTCGCCGACTACGCTATTGAAGTCTCTAAGAAGAGAAAAGCCTTCCAACCGATCTGCTCTGAGCTATTCAAGCAGCAAGTTAAATTCACCTTGGCATTCCCTGCAAACTTACGCCTTAAATCACCTAACGGGGAACAAATTTCAGGATCCCTCGGAAGTGGAATCCTTTCTTCGGCCGGACTCACTCCCTCCTTCCAAATCTGCCGCCAGCCTCCGCTATCTGGAACAGAGAAGCCCACGCAAAGACTCCCCCAAACGCTTCAGGCCTTCTACTCTGGATCACCATAATCGTAACTCCCTGCGCTGAAGTCTCCTGGTCCACTCATTGACTTCTTCTTCTCCACCGCAGGTCGTATGACTTATTTTTTTTGTTTACCAGACAGTCGAAATGCCCTACCCTGATGCAGGGGCCTTTCTGCGGTCACCCAGAGCCAGTATCTGATTACTGACCCCTGATCGGTTCATTAGGGCTCTACGTTGTTCTAGTCCTTGCCTTTTACTACATTTACTTTAATTCCTGTGATCTCCAACTCCATATGTCCTCACAGGTGTTATTACCGGGCCTGCCGGCTTTGAGTCATCTAATAATGTCAAAATGTTATGTTCACTATTTTCTCCAGTATTTAATATATTTTTTTTTTTCATCATGAGTCCGCTGTGCACCACCCCCGGCTCTCTCACACCTGCACCGAATCCCCCACATTCCTTGCCAGTTGTCCCAGGGCGCTCAAGCCCTTTTGTTATCGCTCCCTTTTCATACAGGGTCCTGTATGGGGAGCCGCTTTGCACAGTGAACTCATGCGGGAAAAAAGTGAAGTTCGCACTAATCTATGTCTTAGTTATTTTGTTGGTTCTACCTGTTTCAACCACTCCACCCTTCCTTTCCCTCTCCCCTTTCCCCAACTACACTACCTCCTGCATCTTCCACTCAAGGGCTAGACGATTGTACATTTCCCTTAGTCCCGGGCTTAAGCCAAGTCTCTCTTATCTAAATTTTGGTTCACCAGATCCAGGGCCTCTCCATAAACTCCCTCCACCTCATAGTCCCTTAGGGTAGTCTCATGGAATGTGAAGGGTCTCTGTTCTCCTCACAAGAGAATGAAGATCCTTGGTCACCTTAAAAGGATGAAAACTGACATAGCACTACTACAGGAAACCCATCTCCAAGCCTCAGACTTCCATCGTATGCAGAAACTCTGGGTGGGGACGGTTCTGGGCTCAGAATCAGTTGGACGCAAAACTGGTGTCCTTCTGATGCATAGAAACCTTCTGTGTTACTGTGCTCTCTACTCACACAGATGACCATGGGCGTTTTATCTCAACCCGAGTTAAAATAGGCTCCAAGGAATTGATGATCTCTAATATTTATACCCCCAACAGCCCGACTAAGTCCTTCTACTGTCAGTTATCCTCATGGCTCTTTACTCCCACTCATCTTCCCCCACCTAGTTGGGGAAGATTTCAACGACGTCATGCATCCAACAGATGACAGGTCCTCACCGAAACACCCATCATCAACTCCCTCTACCTCCGCCCCCATACTATTTGCCTCCACTATGGACTCCCTACATCTTACAGACCTTTGGCGCCTATCTCATACAGTAGGCAGGGTCTTCACTTTTTACTCTAACCCCCACAAGATCCTTACCAGGATTGACAATTTTTTTGGACCCGACAACCTTATCCCTCTAGTCTCGGATTCCAGGGTAAAAGACATAGCCATATCCGACCATGCCCCAATAACACTCACACTGGACCAACTGGACCTCCCCCTCACCTCTGGCGCTTTCCCTCATTCCTACACAATACTACTGACTTTAGGAACTATATGGAACGCTCCTAGACGGAGTTCTCCTCAGCCAACACCCCTCATACCGGTGACCCTAACCTCCTCTGGGATGCTGGCAAAGCATACCTGCGGGCCGGAACATATCCTACACCACCACATTCAAAAGAAATGCCTTGTCCAAGTTTAAGTTGGCCAGTGTCAGACTACATAGAGGACAACTCACTCTTGCCACCTCCATTTCCTCTGCTGACAGAGAGGAATGGTCAGAGGCCAAATCCTCCTTTGATGCCTGGGCAACTACCCTTGAAGTCACCAAAAAAGCACACCTTGACGCCACCCTACATAAATTTGGGAACACGTCTGGTAAACTTCTCTCCAGGCTCTGTAAAGGCTTTTCCCGGCCGACTCGCATCACCTCACTCCGTGACCACGGGGACTGTGCACTCCACCCCTCCCGACATAAACAAAACCATGCTGCAATTCTACACGGCCCTCTATGGCCCAGATCCAGTTGACAAGAACGCTGCCCAATCCTTCCTAGAGAAAATGCATCTACCGAACATTTCTCCCATCCAGTTGGAGTCCCTAAATGCCCCCATCACAACCAACTAAATAAATCGCACCATTAAGAGCCTTCGTCCCTCTAAAGCTCCCGGCCCAGATGGATTTACCAGTGAGTTTTACAAAACTCTTCCTAAAATAGAGAAAAACTAAAGCGCTGGTAAAAATATAAAAAACCTTAAAACCTCAATATAATCAATAAGATAGCCAAATGATATGCTGCTACCAACAAAAAGTGTTCCCACACTTAAAATGATATGATTTAGGAATACAAATAATGTATAGATGGTGCGCAAATCAACCTTATTGTTGCAATAGATCGTAGTTGTGTGTGTACTATTCCCAGTACATCCAATAAATGCGTATAACTGATACTAACACATACAAAAGTTTAGTATAATGGTGAATCAAGAATTATTTATAATCCATGAGATTGTGATAAATAAATTCATAATAAAAAAAATGGGTGCATTTTCATTATTTAAAACAGATCAAATGTGCAGATAAAAACCTCCAAAAAGCACTGTTCCTTCAAGTGCCAAATATACGGTGAAAATAAAATGGGTAAATAAGATGTATTACGTGCTAATATCATAAGGTGCTCAAGTGTTGATAAAAAGGATAAAAATTGTCTGGTATGCCAGTATGCAAGGTGATCAATCTATTTGTATCACATTTATCAGACAATTAGTGTTTAATTGTGGAATCGCCCAAAATTTTATTGCTTGCATGGGTAAAAACCTTTTCCTTGAAAAAAAAAAAATAAGTTTGATTTGGCTTAGGGGGGTCCTATTCAAGGAAAAGGTTTTTACCCATGCAAGCAATGCTATGCATGCAGGCACACCAAACAAAAAGGAAAAAAAGGCAATAAATTCACGTCCACAGCAACTAACAAAGAATACGAGCAGAACAGAGGGGGTTGTTTACATGCTAGAATGTTCCTGTTCATTACAATACGTAGGTAGAACTAAAAGACCGCTATGGAAACGCCTGCCTGAACATGTGCAAAATATAAAATCAGGGTTTCCTAAACACAGTGTGTCTAGGCACTTTGCACAATTCCATGGAAAGAATCCTTGTGACTTAAAATTTTGGGCGATTGAAAAGTACAAACCAAATTGGAGGGGGAGTCACAAGATCAGAGAACTAAGTAAAAGCGAATCCAGATGGATATACGAAATTAATAGTTTCTCACCAGCAGGACTCAACATTGATTTTGATCTTAATTGTTTTATATCAGACTTTTAATACTTCGTTTTAACATGTTTTTTTTCTCTCCCTTTATTCTGATCTTAAACAAGGAAGATATAATATATGTGTATTTTTTCATGTTTTATATATTTTATCTCCTTTTTATCTCTCCTTATACTGATATCCACCCTCACCAGAGGTTTTTATATATAGAAATATTTTTTTAATATACACAACATTTTTATTTTTTATTTATTTTTTTAATTTATAATTTTATTAAATTTTTTTATTTTAATTCTGATTAAAGTTTGTTCCATAATTTTTTATTATATATTTTTAAGGCTACTCTATTACGTTCTCCTCCTTTAAAAAATGTTTTTTGCCATTTTTTTCCTTTTATTCCGTTTGATGTGGTTAAAGTGTGTATTGACTCTTTAAAGTGTGGAAAGAGTTAACAGCACATCACACATAGGTACCCAATGTGGCGGATTAACTAAATGGAATGATGACTCAATTACCATTGCTTGAAGTCACTATGGCAACCCGTTTGTTTGATTGCTACTATAAATCCTCCATGCTGGTCACAGGGGCTATTATCCCTTGAGAAAGTCACGTGACCGTGATGCAACATGTCGGGAGGAGGAGCCTAAGTGACACCGTGTGAGTACACGGAGCTCAGCAAGGAGGAGAAGGGCAGACAGCCCAAACACAGGAGCCTGACCAGCAATACAGCTACATCCGCGATTTAAACATTGGGTACACGTGAGTGCAACATTTAAACAGGCACTTCACGTTAAGTTTATTTCAGGGAAGCTGCGCAATGTTTCTTTGTATTTTTCCCTCTTCGTCTTTCAGGACAGCCTACTTTGAGATGTAGTCTCCTCCCCTTCCTTCAGGAAACACTGCGCCAGCCCATAAATCTTTCTTCCCCCTGCCGGACTTCAGTTTTAGTGTTTCCTCCGGTGGGGAGACACTGTGCTCAGGAACCTGGTCGCTTCAGTCAGAGGACTGTGACCTATTTTGTGTTTCACTGCAGGGGAAGCAGGGGCTTCTTATGTGAAAGGGTGGTACTCACCCACCTTGGCTAGCCACCCCATCCCAGCCAAGCGCGGTGGCGGTATGTGGGGGTCCTTTATCGTGTCCACCGGGACACTGCTGGGAGAGAGCTCCGCTCTCCCTGTGTTTGCATGGGCTGCAATGTTTGGAACTCGCGGGCTGGGCGACGTCACTTCCGGTAGAGGGCGGAGGTTGACTCTTTGACCCGCGACTTCCGGTTCCGGGTCGCGGAGCCGATAAAAGGACCGGGCACAGGCTGGAGATGGGTCGTGAGCGCGCACAGGCAGCGCAAGACTCAAGGAACAACCACCTCAGGATGTCCGAAGCTGAGCCTCAAACGGACGTTCCCTCCAACCTTCCAAAGGTAAGAGCGTCCTGGGGAAGGTAGCTCTATACCCAAGGACTGTCCCTCCTATGCTTAGTTTTGGTTTTAGTGGGGGCAGACCCCCTGGGTGGTCGGGGTGGGGGAGGCCCAGATTTCTGCACATAAAAAAGGGTCTAGGGCACTCCCTGGTGGTATCCTGCAAAAGCCTGTATGCTGATTTTTTGTCTGCCTTTTTTGTTTCCTTACTATGTTTCAGAAAGCTACGGAGAAGTCTAAATCTACTCACAGTTCCAGAAGGAATTGTGCCTCCTGTAGGGAGATTCTAGGGGAGACATGGCCAAAGGTCCTTTGCAAGAGCTGTATAGATTCCCTAGTCAGGGAAAGAGACTCTGAGCAGGAATCAGGTCTCACAGCCTCAGTCAAGGAGCTTTCATCCACTTTCTCCTCATTCAAAACTTTGAAAGTTTCCAGCTCCCCACCAGTCTCCCTACTCAGGATACCACCCCGCCACAGGCTCCGGGTTCCACACCTGCTAGATCTGCCACTAAGATTAGAGCAGGGGAAGTTTCAGGCCCTTCCGAGGTGGAGCCCAGGCAGCCAGACAGTACCTCCTCCGATTCACAGGAGGGGTCTGAGGGGGAGGACCAGGACGGGGAGTCCAGAAAGCCCTCCAGATACAAATTGTCCCTGGATGAGGTAGATGACCTCTTGGGAGCAATACATACTACCCTCGGCATTCAGGCGGACAGAAAGCCCCTAACCCTACATGATCAGATGTACAAGGGCTTGGGGGAACCAAAGAAAAGAGTGTTTCCTGTGCACGAGGTGCTAATAGAAACAATCAAGGAGGAGTGGCAGGATCCGGAAAGAAAGCCCTTCTTCTCCAGATCTTTGAAGAGGAGAAGGTTCCCTTTCTCAGAGGATCCTGATTCTATTTGGAATAAAAATCCCAAATTAGATGCTGCCTTCAGTCAAGTTTCCAGAAACACAGATCTGGCATTTGAAGACATGGGGGCCTTGGCAGACATAATGGACAAGAGGATAGATTCCCTTCTTAAAAAGACTTGGGACTCTACAGTGGGTAATTTAAAACCCAAGATGGCCGTTACTGTGGTGGCCCGCAACCTTGAGCACTGGCTCTCCCAAATACAGGAGCACATTGAGGCGGGCACTGCCAAGGATACTATACTAGCCTCCTTTCCCACCATTCTGCGAGGAGTCGCGTACATTGCAGACACCTCGGCAGAGTCAGTTCGGATGTCGGCCAGGTCTGCAGCACTGGCCAACTCCGCCAGACGAGCTCTTTGGCTCAAAACTTGGCCTGGCGACAGCGCCTCCAAGGCCAAGTTATGCGGAATTCCCTTAACAGGGGACCTGCTTTTTGGTCCAGGTTTAGACACAGTCCTTGACCGCACGGCAGACTGGAAAAAGTCCTTTCCAGTCAAACGTAAGGCTCCAGCTCAGGCTAAAAAAGGGTTTTGCCCTCAAAAACGCAGGGAAAACCAAAAGCCAGAAGGTCAAAAGAAAACCTGGGGACAGAAAGGCAAGGGCAGAGGAGGGGCGATTTTTCGCCCTCCTGAACAGCCACGTAAGAGCAAATGACCCGCTAAGCTTGGTGGGAGGAAGACTGGGGGCCTTCCTCTCCCAGTGGGAGACAATCTCTCACAACCAATTTATTCTGGGGGTCATAAGAAGGGGGTATCACTTGAATTCTCTTCCCCCCCCCCTAGAAGATTTCTGGTCACACACCTACCCGGGTGCAGGGAAAAGGCTAATGCCCTAATGGGAGCCCTAAGCGATTTGGAACAGCAAAATTTAATTTGCAGAGTACCAAAGGCAGAGGAAGGGATGGGGGTCTACTCGCACATATTTGTGGTGAGAAAATAATTCTGAATTCTGAACTTAAAACCCCTGAACAAGGCAGTAACCCACACAAAAATTCCGTATGAAATAAATTTACTCCGTCAGATCCCTCCTGCCCCCCAACTGCTTTATGGTCTCACTGGACCTCAGGGACGCTTATCTACACGTCCCCATTGCTGAGAACTCCCAAAAGTTCCTGCGGCTAGCAGTAGACTTAGGGGACCTAATAGTGCACCTACAGTTCCAGGCACTGCCCTTCGGGCTATCCTCCTCGCCCCGCATTTTCACGAAGGTGTTGGCGGAGGCTATGGCCTTTCTTCGTCTCCAGGGAGTGGCTATAATAGCCTACCTAGACGATCTGCTTTTTTTTTGCAATGTCTCCAGATCAACTAATAAAGGATCTCGAGGTAACAAAAAGAGTCTTGTTGAGCCTGGGGTGGCTGCTGAATTTGGAAAAATCCAATTTGATCCCCTCTCAGCGCATCACATACCTAGGGTATTTGCTAGACTCAACACTATTAAGGGTTTTTCTTCCCCTAGAAAAGGTTCAGAAGCTGGAAAAGGCAGTGGCCTTCCTTCAGTGCAGCCATCAGGTCACTATAAAGTACCTGATGTCAACTCTGGGCCTACTAACCTCCACCCTCCCGGCTGTGCAGTGGGCAGCTCTGCACTTCAGGCCCCTTCAGTCTTTTATCCTAAAGGTATGGGACCACAGCCAGGAAGAGCTAGACAGACTGGTGTACGTCCCAGGCCAGGTAAAAAGATCCCTGTGGTGGTGGAGGAAGGTAACAAACCTGTCACAAGGTCGCCTGTGGATCATACCGACCTCGCAGGTGGTAACCACGGACGCAAGCGGCAGGGGCTGGGGAGCTCATCTGGGACCCCTGCTAGCCCAGGGCACCTGGAAGGACGACGAGGTAGGAAGATCGTCCAACTGGAAGGAATTGAGGGCAGTAGGGCTAGCCCTCAAGTCTTTCGAAAAAGAGCTTCAGGGCCACCACACTCCGGTGCGGTCGGACAATTCATGCACCGTGGCCTACATAAACAAACAGGGCAGCACAAGAAGCAGGGTCCTGTTAGCCCTAGCGTCAGAGATACTGAACTGGGCCGAGGCCAACACCCTCTCGTTATCGGCAGTACTCCTAAGAGGCGAGAAAAATACAATAGCAGATTTTCTCAGCCGAAGGAGACTGAGAGAAGGCGACTGGGTCCTCAACCAGGAGGCCTTCGATCTCATCTCAGGAAGGTGGGGGCTTCCGGAGATAGACCTCTTTGCATCAAAGATCAACGCAAAGACCCACTGTTTTTTCTCCCTAAATGGGGGAGAAGGAGCATTGGGGGTGGACGCCCTATCTCAAAGCTGGCACTTCAGGGTCTGTTATGCCTTTCCGCCTCCAGCCCTGTTGCCAGCTGTCCTGAGGAAATTTCAGATGGAGAACACAGATCTGATTTTAGTGGCACCACATTGGCCCAAGAGGGCTTGGTCCTCACTGCTAAAACAGCTGACAGTGGAACCTCCCCTCTTCCTTCCACCTCGAGAAGATCTGCTCTCCCAGGGCCCAGTCCTTTGTTCACAGGTCCATCGGTGGAAGCTTGCGGCCTGGCTACTGAAGAGGGCATACTAAGATCCAAAGGATTTTCAGAGAAATTAGTCTCTACCCTCCTCAGCAGGAAAAAGGAAACGCGCAGGATATACAGGAAGGTCTGGCTCCGCTTTAATGCATGGTGCTTAGAGTATTCCTTTTCAGCACAGAATCCCACGGCCGTATTGGAATTCCTACAATGTGGGGCAGACAAGGGCCTGTCTATCAGCACCCTTAAGGGTCAAGTGTCAGCATTAAGCTCATACTTAGAAAAACCTCTGGCCTCCAACCCTTGGGTGGCCAGATTTTTCAGGGCTCTGTCCAGGCAGAGACCAGTCAGAGGTCCCCCTTTTCCTAAGTGGGACCTGTCATTGGTCTTGCAGACCCTGACGGAACCCCCCTTTGAACCTCTGGGAGAGTGTTCACTAAGGGAACTTACCCTAAAAACAGCATTTTTAGTTGCAGTAACTACTGCCAGGAGGGTTAGTGAAATTGAGGCATTATCAATTAGACCCCCCTTTTTTGTTGTTTTCCCAGATCGGATTGTCTTTAAAACCGATCCGGCTTTTTTGCCTAAAGTGACTTCTAGTTTTCACAGGAGTCAAGAGATAGTTTTTACCTTCTTTTTGTTCTAACCCCTCAGGTGAAAGGGAGTTAAAGTTCAGTTTTTTTGACGTAAGGAGATGTATCCTTCACTATCTAGAACTGACTAAGGCATTTAGAAGGTCAGATTCCCTTTTTTGTTTTGTTTTCGGGAACCAGAAAAGGGCACAAAGCGTCCCGACGCACCATCGCCAGGTGGCTCAGACTGACCATTAGCCAAGCTTACACCCTAGCGGGGAAAGAAATCCCTACAGGTATAAAGGCACACTCTACCAGGGCCATAGCAGCCTCTCAAGCAGAGAAGGCTGGAGCAACGCCTGAACAGATATGCAGGGCAGCAACATGGTCCAGCTACTCCACCTTCGTAAGGCATTACAGGGTGGATCTGGTGTCAGCAGGCGAGCAAGCCTTTGGGCGAAAGGTTTTGCAAGCTGAAGTCCCACCCTAACTGGTAAGTGCTCGTTTTTCATCTCAAAGTAGGCTGTCCTGAAAGACGAAGAGGGAAAATTAGAGTTATGTACCGGTAACATCCTTTTCCAGTAGTCTTTCAGGACAGCCCCAGTTACCCACCCGAAGAATCATGGGAGGGTCTTATACAAGACCAGAACGCAGCATGATAAATGTACTGTTAAGAATGTCATTAACGTGTTCCTGTGTCTCCCCAGCTGGCCGGAGGTGATCTTATAATAACTGAAGTCCGGCAGGGGGAAGAAAGATTTATGGGCTGGCGCAGTGTTTCCTGAAGGAAGGGGAGGAGACTACATCTCAAAGTAGGCTGTCCTGAAAGACTACTGGAAAAGGATGTTACCGGTACGTAACTCTAATTTTTCTTTCATACAGTAACCGGGAAATAAAGATACCGGCAAAATTCTTTGCAGAAGATCTAACCAGCGATACTAAGGGAAGTTACATTTTCATACCATCATATTATATTAATCTAGCGATACTAAGGGAAGTATTTTTCTATACCATTATATTATATTAATACAGTGGTATTAAGGGAAGTTACATCTCTATACCATCATAATATACTAATTCTTTCAGCGGCTGCATATCATCCCCCACTACATGTGTATGCTGATACACACTTCATTTGTGGTTAATAGTGGGTACAGATCACTGGCTGTTTTTAAACAATCAGCTGATTGTTCACGGAGCACAGACACACCAGCTGTTATTATTGTTTGAGGAGCACAAAACACAATTAAACACTAATTGTCTGATAAATGTGATACAAATAGATTGATCACCTTGCATACTGGCATACCAGACAATTTTTATCCTTTTTTAACACTTGAGCACCTTATGATATTCGCACGTAATACATCTTATTTACCCATTTTATTTAACCGTATATTTGGCACTTGAAGGAACAGTGCTTTTTTGGAGGTTTTTATCTGCACGTTTGATCTGTTTTAAATAATAAAAATGCACCCATTTTTTTTATTATCAATTTATTTATCACAATCTCATGGATTATAAATAATTCTTGATTCACCATTATACTAAACTTTTGTATGTGTTAGTATCAGTTATACGCATTTATTGGATGTACTGAGAATAGTACACACACAACTACGATCTATTGCAACAATAAGGTTGATTTGCGCACCATCTATACATTATTTGTATTTCTAAAACAAAACTCTTCCTAACATCGCGATACCCAAGACTGGATCCTGATATGCCTACTTATCGCAAGGAGACTCATCCTCAGACATTGGATCTCATCTCAAAGCCCGCCCATCATCCAACTCAAGAAAGAATGTCTCAACCTTTTTATATAGAGAACGACTCCTCACAGACTTCAAAGAACCCAAATCCAAAACTCGTTTTTTTCATAGATGGCAAGTTTTCATCTCCTCCGCTCTTTCATCAGACTAAATGGCTCTACACACACTTTCTTTCTCATATGATGAGCCACTCCCTGAGGAACCGTAATCGTCAATGGTACCCTTCACTCGCTCCTTCCCCTATTTGGTAAAACGTTCAATGGTCACTCTCGGGACTCACTCACTATGTCTTGTTCACTGTAGCCCACAACTCGCCTGCCCCCCCCCCCTCCTTCCCCTGTCTCCCCGGTTATAACCCTTTTCTTACTAGATTTTTATCAGGGGCTCATACACAGATCCATTCAGATTGGTCTTTTTTATTTTCTTGCTACCGTATTCTAGCGTTTATTTTCTGGGATGACTTTTCCTCAATCTCACTAGTTGAGATCTCTTGTGTTAAAAGGCTTTTTACAACCCCACAACGTTAGTTGTTTTTGGCTTCTATATTTATCATACCGTTTATTATAAACTGCTTTGTTTTCACTGACATATGTAAGTTTTTTTTTTTTGTTTTTTGTTTTTTCTTCTTCTTTGATCTTGTGCAGTGTTACTCAAAAATGACTGACAATAACCTGTACAAATGTCTTTTTGATTCCCAATATAAGCATTTTGAAAAAAAAAAAGACTATGCCTCCCAAAAAGGCCGATGCAAACACCTCCAAAAAAGGTGCATAAATCACCTCCAGGCACTGAGGACTCTAGTCATGCCCTCCACATTGTCGTCATCTCCTGAAATACCAGAAGTGGCTATCCGGGGTGAGCCATTGGAACCAGTGGGTGTCGCAGCTTCTTCTAACATCTCAGCCCCTGTATACGTGACTGAAAATGCTTTTTCCTCCGCCCTGTTGAAGCTAGAAGAAAGACTAGCGGCTTTAATCGCATCTTCCATCCAAAGGGATAGAAAGCGTGGTAGATCCCCCACCTCAGACCTTTATCAAGGGAACAGTGGGTGGAGGATGAGGTTTTAACCTCACGGAATCAGGAGGAAAGGCAATTCAATGACTCCTCTTCAGAGGAATCAACGGTGGATGAACCCTTTTCATCCTCGCAATCTGAAAAATTGCTGGTACAGTCTCTTAACGGAAATGGTTCTGCTTTCAAGCTGCCCTTAACCACATGCCGACCGCGCTATAGTCGAAAGACGTCTACAGCGCGGTCGGGTTTCCCTGAGTGGACGTCCTACGGACGTCCTCTCAGAAACTTGCTCCCGCGCGCCCCCTGGGGCGCGCACTCGGGAACATCCGTGACCGCTGGGTCCCGAGGACCCGGCGCATCACGGATCACGGTAAACAGCCGCTGATCGCGGCCGTTTACCACATGATCGCTCCGTCAAATGACGGAGCGATCACATGTACACAAACCGGCGTCACGTCATGACGCCGGTTCCTCCCTCCCCTCTCTGTACCGATCGGTACAGAGAAGGGAGAAGCAGAGAGGGGGGGGGAGACGGGACCAGCGCTGTGGGCTGGATGTGTAGTGCCCACAGCGCTGGTCAATACACTGCCACCGCTGTGCAATACTCTGCCACCACTGTGCAATACTCTGCCACCACTGTGCAATGCTCTGCCACCGCTGTGCAATACTCTGCCTACTCTGCCACCACTGTGCAATGCTCTGCCACCGCTGTGCAATGCTCTGCCTACTCTGCCACCACTGTGCAACGCTCTGCCACCACTGTGCAACGCTCTGCCACCACTGTGCAACGCTCTGCCACCACTGTGCAACGCTCTGCCCCCACTGTGCAACGCTCTGCCCCCACTGTGCAACGCTCTGCCCCCACTGTGCAACGCTCTGCCCCCACTGTGCAACGCTCCGCCACCACTGTGCAACGCTCCGCCACCACTGTGCAACGCTCCGCCACCACTGTGCAACGCTCCGCCACCACTGTGCAACGCTCCGCCACCACTGTGCAATGCTCTGCAACCACTGTGCAATACTCTAACAATACTGTGCAACGCCAATACTCTGCCAATACTCTGCCAATACTCGCCAATACTCGCCAATACTCTGCAATAATTTTTAATAGAAACAAAGAATTTTTTTTTTTTTTTGAACAAATTTTCTGTATTTTTTGATTTATAGCGCAAAAAATAAAAAACCCAGCGGTGATCAAATACCACCAAAAGAAAGCTGTATTTGTGTGAAAAAAAGGACACAAAATTAATTTGGGTACAGTGTTGCATGACGGAGTAAATGTCATTCAAAGTGTGAGAGCACCGAAAGCTGAAAATTGGTCTGGTTAGGAAGGGTGTTTAACTGCCCAGTGGTCAAGTGGTTAACTGAGTCAGCCGAAAGTTCACTTTCTTCTTTGGGTTCCTTAAAACCTCTGCAGACTTTGCATGCATTTCCCGTCGATGCATTACTGGAACAGCATATTTATGCTGAATGGGATCATCTGGATAAGCATTTTCTCCCTCCAAAAAGGTTTTCGGTGCTTTATCCCATGGAGGAGAAGTTTACCAAAAGATGGAATGTACCAGCAGTTGACGCTGTTATATCCAGTGTGAATATCCAGTGCGCAGCCGTGCTCTGTCGGTGTCGGCGTGTCCCGGAGACACACCGCGTCACCGACAGGGGTGAACAGCCATTGGGCATGGCTGTTCACCATGTGATCAGCCGCGATTACGTCACGGCTGATCACATTGTGAAGTCCCGGCTTTAGACCGCGCATGCGCGCGATCGGGAGCGCGCAGCGCGGTCATGTCGGTGGCGGCGTGTTCCCAGGAACACTGCTCGTCACCGACAAGGGTAAACAGCCAATGCCTGTCGGCTGTTTACCACGAGGTAAGAGACGACAAGGTCCCATCGTAAAGCCAAAATGTGTACACGATTACAATCTGTACATGGGGGCGGTGGATTTCAACGACCAAATGCTTCAGCCCTATTTAGCAATAAGGAGGTCCCGTTTTTGGTACAAGAAGGTAGCACTCTATTTAATTCATTTGGCCATTTATAATGCCTACATAGTTCACACCAAGTCTACAGAAAGCCCTTCCCACTTCCTAAAATTTATAGAAAATGTTGTCCGGTCCCTCATCTACGGTCAAAGACCCCCCCCAGAAAACCTTCGCTCCGATGCCGTTAGCCGACTTCACGAACGCCACTTCCCAGACCACATTCCACCAACTGAAGCAGGCCGAAGACGCCAAAAAAGATGTTGAGTATGCACCAAAAATGGATTTAGAAAAGATACCAGCTACCATTGTGTCGACTGTCCCTCCGAACCCGGCCTTTGCATTGGTGTATGCTTCAGACAATATCACACATCCCTAAATTATTAGCTCATATTCCTAACCATTTCCCCATTTTCAACATCTGTGCTGACCATTCCCCATGCTTCCTCAAATATCCACTGCCTTCCACGTGAACTGACCCTGGCCTGTTTTTTGACTATGCCTCTGCCAACCGTTTGGACTGCTTCCATGTGAAATGACCCTGGCCTGTTTTATCAACTACGCTTCTGCCTACTGCTTGGACTGCTTACATGTGAACTGACCCTGGCCTGTTTTATTAACTACGCTTCTGCCTACCGCTTGGACTGCTTGAACGTGAACTGACCCTGGCCTGTTTTATGGACTATGCTTTTGCCTACTGCTTGGACTGATCTGTTGCCCTGCTACTGTAGTACACAGGGGTCTCACATGTGAGAGGCTCCAGAAATGTTTTTCCGGATGGAGAAAACAATATTTTTGTTGTCTCCGGGTTTCTTAATTTCCGGATTAGGGTCTGGAGTCCGGAGGCTTCATAGAGATTTGGGTGGGTCGAAGCCTCTACCCCTGTGGCCCTGTGCACAGGTCTTACCTGATTGCGGCCCTCAGCCTGCTGCTGACTTACTGCCACTATCTCCCTGCCTGCAGCATAAACTGACCACACCTGGACACATTTTCTATGGACAAATGCTTTGGCTGTGCCGACGATATCCTGGTGCTGACTATAGACAATATTCCTACCTGCTGCCTGGATATTACTATTGTTGCTAAGCACATCCCTGTCTGCTGCCTGCTGCCTGCTGCCTGGACCAAATCCCTCCTCTGGGGACACTACAAAAACCACAGGTAATACTTTTTTTTTACCCTTTGCTCAATAGAATTTATTTTGGAGTGTATTTTTTGGTATGTAAATGCTATGTGTTAGAAATATAAGGGCCTTCAAAAATAATAGGTTGTCAGGAAATTAGAAGTGCAATTTATGCTTGTAGAACGCCTGAAGGTGCTACTTCAATGGTGGGCCTCTGTATATGGCCAGGCTGTGTAAAAGTCTCACACATGTGGTATCGCCATACTCAGGAGGAGTAGCAGAATGTATTTTGGGGTGTCATTTTTGCTATGTACATGCTATGTGTTGGAAATATCTTAAAAATGGACAACTTTGTGGAAAAAAAAATGCGTTTTCATTTTTTTTCCACATATTCCAAAAACTTCTGGAAAAAAATGAACAGTTCAAAAGACTCATAATGCCTCATAGATTATACGTTGGGGTGTTAGCTTTCCAAAATGGGGTCATTTTATGGGCGTTTCCATTGTCCTGGGGCTCCAGGGCCTTCAAAACTGTAATAGGTGATTGAGAAATGAGATGTGTAATTTATGCTTGTAGAACGCCTGAAGGTGCTACTTCACTGGCGGGCCTCTGTAAGTGGCCAGGCTGTGTAAAAGTCTCACACATGTGGTATCGCCATACGCAGGAGGAGTAGCAGAATGTATTTTGGGGTGTCATTTTTGCTATGCACATGCTATGTGTTGGAAATATCTTAAAAATGGACAACTTTGTGGAAAAAAAATGCGTTTTCATTTTTTTTCCACATATTCCACTAAACTTCTGGAAAAAAATGAACAGTTCAAAAGACTCATAATGCCTCATAGATTATACGTTGGGGTGTCTGCTTTCCAAAATGGGGTCATTTTGTGGGTATTTGTACTTTCCTGGCTTGTTAGTGTCTCAAGAACTGAGAGAGGTCTTCAGTACATCAGGTGTGATCAGGTGTGATCAATTTTCAATGATTTGCACCATAGCTTGTAGACTCTATAACTTTCAAAAAAACTAAATAATATACGCTAATTAGGGTTATTTTTACCATAGATATGTAGCCATATACATTTTGGCCAAAATTTATGAAGAAATATTACTAATTTGTAAAATTTTATGACAGAAACAAAGAAAAGGCATTTTTTCACCAAATTTTCTGTCTTTTTTAATTTATAGCACAAAAAATAAAAAACCCACTAGTGATTAAATACCACCAAAAGAAAGCTCTATTTGTGTGAAAAAAAGGACGCAAATTTCATTTGGGTACAGTGTTGCATGACTGAGTAATTGTCATTCAAAGTGTGAGAGCGCTGAAAATTGGTCTGGTCAGGAAGGGGGTGAAAGTGCACTGTAGGCAAGTGGCTAAAGAGGAGTTGCCCTGAAAAAAAAAAATAAATTAAAGTCAGCAGCTACAAATACTGCAGCTGCTGACTTTTAATAATCGGACACTTACCTGTTCCAGGGTCCAGCGATGTGGGGGAATGAAGCCCCCGCTCGTCCCCCCACCCCCTCCGCTCAGCGGCACCGCCATTCTAACTGTGAGCACCCGTCTGTGAAGCGTGCGCGAGCTGGGCCGCGTGCCGTGATTGGCCACGTAGTCATCTGGGACCTGTCACGTGTCCCAGATGACTGACAAGAGGGAGGAAGCCCTTCCTGCGCCGAGGGGGAAGTGATGGCACCAGCCCAGGCACCGAAGGAGGCAGACTACGAGGGACCCCCTAGCAACAGGCATTTAGAGGCGAGTTAAAAAAAAAATTCTTCCAAATGTTTTTTTTCTTTTCGGAATTTTTATGATATTTTTATTTTTTGTGTGCAACGCCACTTTTAAGGAGATTCCTATGCAACAGGCCCGGGACTTGGCCGAACTGCCATGGGCATTATGTTTTGCCATTGACGCCTTTAAGGATTCTATTCACCAGGCATCTCGCCTGGCGCTTGTGCTCGTGCATATGCGTAGGATCCTGTGGTTGAAGAATTGGTCAGCCGAAGCGCTATGCAAAAGGCTCCTGACTGGTTTTTCCTTTTCATGGGGATCGGCTATTTGGGGATAATTTGGACAAGTACATCCAAAAACTTTCAAGTGGGGAAAAGTACCCTCTTGCCAGTCAAAAGAAGGAGTAAACGTCCTTCATTTAAACAGGCCTCTTCTCCAGGGCCAACGTCATGGCCTCCGCCGTCAGGGTCTAGAGGAAAGCCTTTAGGGTCAGCTCCAAGGACAAAAGAAGTCCTGCGGGTGGAAACCTGCAAAACAAAATTCTAAAGCAGGGGTCTCAAACTAGCGGCCCTCCAGATGTTGCGGAACTACAAGTCCCATCATGCCTCTGCCTATGGGAGTCATGCCTGTAACTGTCAGCCTTGCAATGCCTCATGGGAATTGTAGTTCCGCAACAGCTGGAGGGCCACCAGTTTGAGACCCCTGTTCTAAAGCCTCATTAGGAAGGGGTGCCCCTGTTCATCAGGGTTGGGGGAAAACTTCTGCAGTTCTCAGTCTGGCAGGAGGAAATTCAGAACAGATGGGTCATCTCCACTATTGCTCTAGGTTACAAACTGGAGTTTTGGGAGTTTCCACCGCCTCATTTTCTGAAGTCAAATGTTCCCAAAGATCCAGGGAAAAGGCAATCTCTGTTTTAGGCATTAGACCAATTACTGGCTCGGGGTGATTGTGGAAATCTCCACAGAAGAGCAAGGTTTGGGGTTCTATTCAAACCTCTTTGCGGTGCCAAAACCGAATGGAGATGTTGGACCTATTCTAGATCTCAAAAATCTGAATCAATTCCCGAAGGTCCACTCTTTTCACAAGGAGTGGATCGGGTCAGTGGTTTCGATCCTACAAGGAGGGGAACTTCTGGTGTCAATCGACATCAGGGATGCATATCTGCATGTTCCTATATTTCCCACTCACCAAAGATTTATGCGGTTCGAGGTAGAACAGCACCATTTTCAGTTTGTAGCCTTGCCTTTCGGATTGGCTACAGCACCCCGGGTATTTACATAAGTTCTGGCTCCACCTTTAACCAGGCTAAGGGCGCACAGCATAACAGTCCTGGCATACCTGGACGATCTATTGCTAATAGATCGGTCAGTTGCCCACTTGGAGCACAGCGTGCACAATACAACCAAATACCTGGAAAGCCTAGGTTGGATTCTCAGTCTAGAGAAGTCTTCCTTAAAGCCACTGAAAAGGCTAGAGTACCTGGGTCTGATCATAGACACAACTCAGAGAAAGGTGTTTTTGCCTCAGGCAAAAATCAGCGCCGTAAGAGAGCTAGTGCAGATGGTCTGGTCAAAGAGAGATCCCTCCATTCGCCTTTGCATGAGGTTGGGAAAGTAGGTGGCTTCATTGGAAGCAGTTCCCTATTCAAACCTGTTGCAAAACAGTATCCTGTCTGCTTGGAACAAAAGGGTCCAAGCTCTAGATTTGCCTAGATGTGGCTGTCCCCAAAGGTGTCCCAGAGCCTCAATTGGTGGTTGGTAACCCAAAATCTGCTGAAGGGAAAATCCTTCATACCAGTTATCTGGAAAGTGGTAACAGATGCCAGCCTTTCCGGCTGGGGGGCCGTACTAGAAAAGACAACTATCCAGGCACAGTGGTCAAGAACCGAAGGAACCTTGGCCATTAACATCCTAGAGATTCGGGCAGCGCGTCTGGCTCTGAAGCCCAGGACATTCAGGTTACGGGGTTGTCCTGTCAAGATCCAATCCCAAAATGCCACAGCTGTGGCTTATATCAGTCACCAAGGGGGCACCAAGAGTCTCGCAGCTCAGAAGGAGGTGAACCATATTCTAGCTTGGGCAGAATGGAATGTTCCTTGCCTATCGGCAGTCTTCATTCCGGGAGTAGAGAATTGGCAGGTGGACTACTTGAGTCGCCAATAGTTGTTCCTGGGGGAATGGTCCCTTCACCCCGACTTTTTTCTGGCTATTTGCCAAAGATGGGGGACCCCAGACATAAATCTTTTTTGGCGTCCAGGTTCAACATGAAGTTGGTCAACTTTGTATCCAGGACAAGGGATCCACTCGCATGTGGAACAGATGCGTTGGTGACCCCGTTTCCCCCTATTCAGCTGCTGCCACGGCTTCTTTGCAGGATCAAGCTGGAAAGAAAGCCAGTGATTCTTGTAGCCCCAGCATGGCCCAGAAGGTCCTGGTATGCAGCAATCGTACCGTACAAACTCTAAATTTAACGGCTTGGCTATTGAAACCCACATGTGGGCTATCCGGGTCAGTTATCTCTACCTTGATTAATGCAAGGAAGCCAGCTTCCAGAAGCCATATATTATAGAGCAGGGCTCGACGAATCCCAGGCGCCAGGTCGCCATTGCGACTAGAAATTGTGCCCTGGTGCCTGGATATTTGTTAGTGACAGGTGCCTCTGCTACAGGGCGGGCTGTGGGGTCTTGGCTGGGAAAGTGGAGGTGCACTATCTGGTAGTGGGGATGGAGCAGGAAGAGAGCGGCGCAGCAGCTGCTGACATCCTCCTCCCTTCTCCACACTCGCATGTGAAACTGTATTGCAAGGGAGAGAGAGAGGATCTGTCAACATTGAGGTTGGATGTCGAGGGTGGGCGGGACCCAGCTATCCAACACTATCCAATGGGGTGCAATCTGGGCGGGCCGCTACGTGTATGTGGCCCCGCCCCTTTCTTAAACCGCACAATCATTGGCTGGATAGCTGCTGGTCCCGCCCACCCCCGACATCGTGCTGAAACAATGCCGTTCCTCATTATAGCAGGAAGAGCCTGTTGTATCCAAGGCATTTTAGAAGTCAGTCACTGACTCTGCCTATCATTCTCCCCCATATAATTTGAATAAGTTTGTTTTACATTTTTGTCTTAAAGCGGTTCTGCACACATTTAATTTAGTAAATCTCTTTGCCTTCCAAATCAGGCAAAGAGTACTAAATGAAGTGTTTTTTTTTTTTCCACTTACCTTGTAATCGCGGTGTCTCTGCGGCGGTGGGCGTGGTCTCTGCGTCGATCGTCGTCACACCGCACTGTCTCCTGGGATTTGGTGTCATTGATCCCAGGAGTCAGTGCGGACATCTTCCGAAATCTCGCGAGATTTCGGCCACATCTTCCGAAATCTCGCGAGATTTCGGACACATCTTCCGAAATCTCGCGAGATGTCGGCAGATGTGCTGACATCTCGCGAGATTTCGGAGAACGTGAGCTGCACTTTGCCGGTACTGCGCACGCGTGAGCTCGGCGCAGTAACGGCGGTGCATGCTGGGCCATCTAAAGTGCCTGTGGGGTTTCACATGCCCACAGGCAAGATGGCACCCAGCAGGAAAGGGTTATATAAATTATTTTATAGGAGGAAAACCGGGAGCAATCAATTATGAAGATGGAACACGTGAGTCCCCCAATTTACCTCCTAATCCTTAGCATTGTATTCCAAAAAAAAACACACAGTGCAGAACCGCTTTAATCAGATAAGCTTTAAGGAAAGATTTTTCATACACATTTTTTTTTTTTGTTAATGAAATGTGTTTAGACCTAATATAAGTTGAAAGTGTAAAGACAGTTACTAAAAATCACATAACTCCCTGGAGGACACTGCAGGCTTGTCTCCAAACCCCCCCTCCTCCTCCTCCCCCATCATACACAGATCTCCCTCTGATGCTGATCACCCTGTCTGTGCTGCTGTTGGAGGGAGCCCAGGCGATCATGGATGAGCACCTTGCAGCTTGGCAATGGTGAGTGAGACAACCCCATGTCTCCCATACACCATCCCATACCCCACTCTATCTTCCCTGGGGAATTTGTCAGCTCCTCTCTCTCTCTCCATACAGTTTCACACACCGCAGTGCTGCAGAGAGCTTCAGTTACACTATCAGCTGTGAAACCTGCCATTGTCAACCAGTGTCACCTGCCAATGCCAACCAGTGTCACCTGCCAGTGTCATCTGCCAGTGCCACTTGCCAATGCCAGTTAGTGCCAACCAGTGCCACCTGCCAGTGCCAGTTAGTGCCACCTGCCAATGCCAGTTAGTGCCACCTGCCAGTGCCAACCAGTGCTACCTGTCAATTAGTCCCATCCAGTGCCAACCATTGCCAGTGTCACCTGCCAGTGCCAACCATTGCCACCTGCCAATGCCAGTTAGTGCCACCTGCCAGTGCCAACCATTGCCACCTGCTAGTGCCAACCAGTGCCACCTGCCAATTAGTGCCATCCAGTTCCAGCCATTGCCACCTGCCAGTGCCACCTACCATCGCCAGTTAGTGCCACCTGCCAGTGCAATCCAGTGCCACCTGCCAGTGCAATCCAGTGCCACCTGCCAGTGTCACCTTGTTGCCACATGTTAGTGCTGCCTATCAGTGCCACATATCAGTGCCCATTAGTGGTACCTGTCAGTGCCACCTCAGTGTTGCCTATCACTACCACCTGTCAGTTCCCATCAGTGGCACCTCAGTGCTGCCTTTTAGTGCCCATCAGTGCCACCTGTCAGTGCCCATCAGTTCCAACCTCAATGCCACCTCATCAGTGCAGCCCATCAGTGTTTATCAGTGCCACCTCATCTGTGCCCATTAGTGCAGCCTATCAGAGCACATCAGTGAAGGAGAAAAAAAAAGTATTTGCAAAATCTTATAACAAACAAAACAAGATGAGTTTTTTTTTTTTTTTTAAATATTGTTCTTTTATCGCTTGGCATCAGGCATGACCGATTCTTATTGCATGATGCCACAAACATGCAGTTCTGGGCATTGGGCAGAGGATTTAAAAAACTGGCTCATTACTTTTTCAGCTGGCTCCTAGATTCTAAAGAAATTTGTCAAGCCCTGTTATAGAGTCTGGAGGGCTTATGTTTCCTGGTGTGAGTCCAAGGGTTGGCACCCTCGGAAGTATAACATAGGCAGGATTCTTGCCTTTCTGCAACTAGGGGTAGAGATGAAGCTGGCCTTAGAGTACTATTAAGGGCCAGGTCTCAGCTTTATCGGTCTTGTTTCAAAGACCGCTTGCTTCGCATTCTTTTGTCTGGGTTTTTATGCAAGGGGTGATGCGGGTTAATCCGCCAGTTGGATCACCTTTGAACCCTTGGGATTTGAACTTGGTTTTGTCAGTGTTGCAAAAACAGCCCTTTGAACCGATACAGCATACTCCTGTAGTCCTTCTTACAAGGAAACAACTCGCATGCAGTTTACACTGCCGTATGCGAACTGCTGCGTGTGTCAATACAAAGTTAATGACACCCCCAGACCGGTTTGCATATCGCAATGCGAACTGTGAATTCGGACAGGAATTGCATCGCATAGGTGTGCACATCCATGTGACCCGATTTCTGGTGCGGTAAAAAAAAAAAAGGGTCCTGCACGATTTTGATCCGAATGGGATGCAAATTCAGCCATACAATCTGTATGGCTGAATTTGCATTGCACAGGCATCACATGTGATATCCACAGCAGTGCAGTGTCTGACATTGCATATGTGTGAACCGACACTCAAGGAAAGAATCACTCAGAACAGCAACAAATACGAGTCTGAATCAGTAAAGTATATTTATTCAGAATAATAAAAGATACATTACAATGAGGTAGAAATATTCAAACAGTTTAAAACAAGCTGGCCGTGGTATCATCCATCAACCAGTTGCAAAGACGTCGCCCGGAGTCGTCACACGGAATCGCCACCCGACACGTTTGGAAGATCAAATCCCAGAAGACGCAAGCATTTGTGTTTGTCTATATGACATTGTATTATTGATGATTACAGGTGCAAGCAGCTTTTGGGTCTCTTGTACTGCGCAGCGCGCGGGAGACCCATGCAGCCGTCTCTCACATCTGACGATTGTGTGGACTCTCTGCCCCTGGGCTCAGTTCCTACTGCGCCCACTTCCTTCCAGTGTGGAGCGCGAGCGTGAAGGGCCTATGACACGCACCGGTGGGCCCAGCGTTGTGGCGCCAGGGATCTCCTTAGACGGACCGTCTGCAGCCAATGGTGCAGCAGTCCGTCACATCGGCTAACTAAATCAGCTGTGAGGGCTGCCTTTCAGCGCCTATTAACAGCTGATTCCACTCACCTGCACTGCTATATATAGCCCGCACCCACAGAATTCAGTATGCTGTGGGTTCCAGGCCATGCAGGCACTCTGTGCATATTCACCAATCCAAGTAGATATCTAATCCATACATTGTACTCAGGACTATACAGTAGTAGCACTTGCTCTACTTATTACTCTCTATTTTACTTTACTTTAACATTTTTTCTTAGATGTTCCACTGGATCCAGCCGGTGCTATACTGATACAGGTGACACACCTGCTCAGTGGAGATCTTGCAGTACATAGCAAATCCATCAGCCTGCCTAGAGCTCTGTGCTAACAGCACACCACATACCTGCATGTACCACTGCTGACTTTTTTAGATGCTATTCAGCATTTTTAATGTTTTATGGTGTTCACCTGAGAGGGATCCTCCTATATGTGAGTATATCTAAACAAGTGTGTGTATTCACTTTTTATCAATGTACTTGGCTTCTCAATACTGTGCCTTTATTATATATTGTCCTACTCATGTTGACATTTATTTGTTTACAATATTAGAAAAGGACTATAATTCGCCTATGAAAAAGGACCGAATAGTCCGAAACATGTCGGCGTCGTCCTATATTCATCGCATGCGATAAGTTTCTCCCTACATATTCACACCATATTTGTATATGTGCTAACATTGTTTCGCAATTTTGTACAAAATAATTTATCTACAAATGTTCTGATATACTTGTTTAACCACTTCAGCCCTGGACCAATTGGCAGCCAAAGGACCAGGCCCCTTTTTGCGATTCGGCACTGCATCGTTTTAACTGACAATTGCGCGGTCGTGCGACGTGGCTCCGAAACAAAATTGGCGTCCTTTTTTTCCCACAAATAGAGCTTTCTTTTGGTGGTATTTGATCGCCCCTGCGGTTTTTATTTTTTGCGCTATAAACAAAAATAGAGCGACAATTTTGAAAAAAATGCAATATTTTTTACTTTTTGCTATAATAAATATCCCCAAAAAATATATAAGTTTCGGCCGATACGTATTCTTCTACATATTTTTGGTAAAAAAAATCGCAATTAGCGATTATTGATTGGTTTGCGCAAAAGTTATAGCGTTTACAAAATAGGGGATAGTTTTATAGCATTTTTATTAATATTTTTTTTTTTACTAGTAATGGCGGCGATCAGCGATTTTTATTGTGACTGCGACATTATGGCGGACACATCGGACATTTTTGACACATTTTTGGGACATTTGTCATTTATATAGAAATCAGTGCTATTTAAATAGCAATGATTCCTATGTAAATGACAGTTGTAGTGAAGGGGTTAACCACTAGGGGGCGGGGAGGAGTCAGTGTGACGTGTTGTGTTCATTTTACTGTAGGGGGGCGTGGCTGTACGTGTGACGTCATTGATCAGCGTTCCCGATGACAGGGAACCGCCGATCACTGACAGTCAGTGTAGGAAGCGCGGGGAGAGGTTTGTTTACACAAACCTCTCCCCGTTCTTCAGCTCCGTAACCCGATCGCGGGACACCAGCGGCGATCGGGTCCGCTGGTCCCGCGGCCGGGGTCACGGAGCTCCCGACCGGATCGCGAGCGCGCCGCTAGCGGCGCGCGCGCGACCCACAGGCAGGCACATGCACGATCACGTACAGGTACGTGATTCTGCCTGCCCGTGCCATTTTGCCGACGTATATCGTCGTTAGGCGGTCGGGAAGCGGTTAATAAATATTACTATTGTGCAATACTGTCTGGTCTATCTACCTATACATCCCCAAGGGGTACTGGCTGTGCCTTGTGTACTAGGCCTTCTTTTTGACATAAATACACAGGGATGAGATAGACCGGCTTCCTTACACACCGCCATTTCATGCCTGTCATAATTTAGTTTTTTCATAAAATGTAATGTACTTTTTTTTTTTTTAAATCAGACTTCTAGGAACAGCGCAAGTTTTTTTTTTTTTTTTTTGCACCATTTCTACCCAATCCACATTTACAGGATTTATAGGCTGCAGCAGTTCACGTTTCATAGTAGGTCGGCGCAAAAATAGGATTTCTATAACAGCTTACCTGTATACATCATGGGACACAGAGCCATAGTAATAACTATATGGGTATATAGGGCACCTGCAGGTGATGGACACTGGCACATCCAAGACAGGAAGTTCACTCCCTATATAACCCCTCCCATTACCTGGAGTGCCTCAGTTTTTGTAGCAAAGCAATATACCTAAACACCAGAAACGGGGGAGGGACCCGTACGCGATGTACTCCAAGAAAAGGATTTTACAGGTAAGCTGTTATAAAAATCCTATTTTTTTTATCGTACATCACGGGACACAGATAAATAAAAGTAGTGCTGCACTGTACATTTAATCATAAATAAAGTGCAACAGTGCTCTGTGGAGAAATCACTTAATCACTTAATCACACTGACAGGAGACAACGAAAATGTATATAAATGTAAATGCAAGGTAAAGTGCGTAGTGCATAGATGAAATAAACAACTTCTTTTGGTGCAAATGCATATAATGCATATAAATTATGCATATAAATGTAAACGTAAAGTGCATATCATGCAGCACTACTTTTATTTATCTGGGTTCTGACATTGCCTTCAGTGTTCGCAGCAGTACCTGGTTCTTTTTTTATTTGTGTGAACTGGCACTGTGAGTGATTTTTGTAGGGAGACATGCTTTTTGTGGAAATTTGTTGTACAGCACACAATTTTTACACTAGCACCTTATTGCTTTTTGAAAGGTCATCTTATATGTTTCCTGGGTTTATTACAGGAATATGATACACTATACATAATTGATTTATAGGAATAGTACAGTTTCCCCCATTTTTTTTTTTTTTTTTTTTTTTTTTTTTTTTTTTTTTTTTTATGGTCCAGCGCTTTATTGCTTTTCATGACATTTGGTTTGTCAAATATTTTAAGTTTGTTTTTAAATTCAGATTTCTAGGAAAAGCGCGCCTTCTTTTTTAAATTTTTTACTTTTTTTTTTTTTTTGCACCATTGCAAAAAATCGCCAAATTTTGGACAAAATTTGGACGGCATGTATAGGATCCTGGGGTACTTGATCTGAGACTCATTTTGCTAAGTATGTTTGTTTTTTTTTGTTTTGTTTTTTGACATCTCCCATTGTGTAATAGTTCCCCTTCTCCCCTTCCTTCCCCTGCTACTTACTTTATCCCTTTCCTTCTCCCTCTCCCTGTCCTCTTATTCTTTTCTATCCTGGAACTATACCAATACCACCCCTTAGTTGTCCCATACGTGTTGCCTACTGGCGATTTGCATACCTCATGCCTTTTTATTTTTCCACCATGTGCACTGATTTCGTAGTTTCTGACCCAACACACTGTACTGATTATGGTATTTTGTTGTACATTGCTGTTCTGATTGTGCCAGCCGCACCTGTCGTATTTTTTGTTCTCTACCTCAATAACCTCAATAAACCATATTTGTGAAAAAAAACTTTTCAAGCTAGCCACTAAAACTCCATTCCAGCAGTCCAAGGCTCCCCCGGTAAAAAGGGAAAAGTAGCAGGGGGGCCCCCTTCCGCCACATGTAAAAGCAATCCAGCAGCTACTTAGCTGTTCAGATTGCTTTTACATTATTCATCATCGTCGGCTGAAAAAAATATACCAGGGTCATGACTGCAGCAGCAGTAGTTATGACTCTGGCGGAACTACTTAAACCAGTGGATATACGGGTATGTCCATCTGGGGCCAGTGGTTAAAGCGGTAGTAAACCCGCTGACATGTTTTTCTTTTTTTTTTTTACACCTGTAAGGGAAAAGGCATAATGAGCTAGTATGCACCGCATACTAGCTCATTATGAAATACTTACCTTAGAAAGAGGCGTCGGTAACTCACCTGGTCCACGCCGAGGTCGCTGACATGTTGCCTCGGCGTGTCTTCCGGGTATCGCGACTCCAGCGCTGTGAGTGGCTGGAGCCGCAATGTCGTCACTCCCGCGCATGCGCACGGGAGACTTCGTCCCGGCAGGGTTCGTATTCTGCTGGCCTTTCAGACGAGAATCCCCTGTGCGCATGCGCCGCTGCAGTCAGCGGCGTATTGCACGGGGAAGATCTCCTAAACCGTAAAGGTTTAGGAGATATTTTTTGTACCTACAGGTAAGCCTCATTATAGGCTTACCTGTAGGTGAAAGTGGAAAATGTGACTTTACTTCCACTTTAAGGTATGACGCATTAAATAAACTAGCACAAAATACAGCTGGGAGGCCTACAAGGAAGGCCTCAATTTGGGCTTTATTCTAGATGGATCTCATTTTACTAATGGTATGTGGCAAGGCAGTTGCTTCTACCAGAGCAACTTCTTTTCCCAGCTCGATTTAAAAAAAAAAAAAAAAAAAAGCTTTGAAAACTATGTAGACGTTTTTTACTGAGGTCCTGTTCACATCTAAACGATGCAGAATTGTGCGATTCTGCTTGAGATTCTAGATCGCACTAAAATCATGACAAAACGTGCTTGGGGTGTGATTCATTCGTAACGGCACCCCAAATATCGTTAGCAGACATGCGCTTTGGTGCATGACAAATGCACACTGAAAAAATGCAAGACGTTTCACGCCCATAAAAGTGCCAGAGCTTTCTTGAATTGGCTGCCCTATGTGCAACATGCGGGAAGGCGCTAAGATTGCACAAAAAAAGCGAGAGTGAATGCACATTGGACAAAGTGGGAATGGGGCCTTAGAGATTATGGACTTTTTTTTGTAAATTTAGGTGCATAAAATCCCAGTGAAGTCTATTTAATTCTACATATGTATGTCAACAAAAAATGAAAAAATCTGTGGATAGACTTATTCAGAGCCCTGCATATGTTTTAATAATCTTGACTTACAATTTGATTTTTTTTATAGCTTGTACAAATGGAAAAGGAAATAAAATGTGCGCCACCATCTTTTCAAAGTGAGATGATAAGCAAGCTGTGTGTGTATAGACGAGTCCTTGTTAAATTTCAGTCAGAGACAAGAAACCTATATAGAGGTACTGGACTGCTTCATGAGAACATCAGGAAAGGATTTGCACATGTGGAAGATGATCAAAATGTAAGTTTTTTTTTTTTTTTTTTTTTTTCATATTGTAGGCATCACATCTTTTGTTTGTCTGTTTTTTTTGTACCACGTTACTGTATATGACTAATATAACACCTTCATCGTGTCTTTACCTGATTGGTGTTGCGCTGGGGGGCAGGCACCATGGCAAATGAGGTTCAATGTAGAAAAATAATGCATTTGGATGACAAAAATATGAATGCAATCTATACACTGGGGGGAGAACCTCTGGGGGAATCTGGGATGGAAAAGGCCCTGGGGGTCCTAGTAGATAAGCTCAGTAATGGCATGCAATGCCAAGCTGCTGCTAACAAAGCAAGCAGAATATTGGCATGCATTAAAAAGGGGATCAACTCCAGAGATAAAACGATAGATCTCCCGCTCTACAAGACTCTGGTCCGGCCGCACCTGGAGTATGCTGTCCAGTTCTGGGCACCAGTCCTCAGGAAGGATGTACTGGAAATGGAGCGAGTACAAAGAAGGGCAACAAAGCTAATAAAGGGTCTGGAGGATATTAGTTATGAGGAAAGGTAGCGAGCACTGAACTTATTCTCTCTGGAGAAGAGGCGCTTGAGAGAGGATATGATTTCAATATGCAAATACCATCCTGGTGACCCCACAATAGGGATAAAACTTTTTTGCAAAAGGGAGTTTAACAAGACTCTTGGCCACTTCTTAAAATTAGAAGAAAAGAGGTTTAACCTTAAACTACGTAGAGGGTTCTTTACTGTAAGAGCGGCAAGGATGTGAAATTCCCTTTCACAGGCGGTGGTCTCTGCGGGGGGGCATTGATAGTTTCAAGAAACTATTAGATAAGCACCTAAACGACCGCAACATACGGGGATATACAATGCAATTCTGACCTATAATCATACACATAGGTTGGACTTGATGGACTTGTCTTTTTTCAATCTCACCTACTATGTAACTATGTGATGTGAAGGACGTCATATGACGTCCAGTCAGAACGGCAAAGTCCCCACTTGGCCGTCAAAACGCTATAGGCCAGGCAGGGACTTTGCCGTTCTGACTGGATGCATGTGATGTCCTACAAATCATGCAGCGCGTGCGCCCCCCAGCGCAACACCAATCGGGGTAAAGAGACAATGACATTGGCCACAGCTGATCACATGGTAAAGAGCCTATCAAATGCCAGTTATCAGCATTTCCTTTTCTCAGCACTGTCAGTGTCTGGGGGGGGAGGAAAGCCGATAACCGGCGTTAGAGGACATTTACTTCTATTTAGGCCACTCATAACCGATAACTCCAGTTACGGGTGACATGTACACTGATAATCAGGTCACTTATCAGTAGTGCCCTGGTTATCAGAGCAGCCTATCAATGCAGCCTCATCATTTTCTTTTTTTTTTTCCCCAAAATTTTCGGTCTTTTCTCAAAGGTTTAGCAAAAAATAAAAAAACACGGTGGTAATTAAATACCACCAAAAGAAATCTCTATTTGTCAAAATTTTTTTTAATAAAAATGTCATAATGGTACAGTGTTGCATGACCGCACAATTGTTATTTAAAGTGTGACAGCGCTGAAAATTGGCCTGGGCAAGAAGAAAGTGAAGTGCCCTGTATTAAAGTGGTTTTAAACCCTTACATATACCTAGTGATTTGGCAATAGGTGATACACAGAGATTAAACAAATCCTATTACATAGGTTGTGCCTGTTATCTGCAACCCTCTCTCTACATCTGTTCAGAGTCCAGAATTTCTACAGCTTGTATGAGCTTCCAGAAAGCAGGAGGTGGGGAGCTCAAGTTTCGCTCTGCAGAGCTCAGTGAGGAGAGCTATGAGAGCCGATTGGAGGGAAGGGATACACCCCTTCACACAGCACACAAGCACAGAGTTAATGCTCTCAATCACAGGCTCCGGCCTCATCATCTTTTTTTCTCTTGGTGTAAGGAAAACTTGTCAGAAGTGACTCAATCTGATAGCAGAGGAACAAGGCAGCAGACAGAAATTACACTTAGTGCTCTGGATTGAGACAAGTAGACACCACAGAGGGATATGCTTTGAGTTTTACGAACATTGCTGGCTGAGGCCATACACAGCCATATCCACATCTGAAGCATGTGGTCAGTTTACCCCACATATGTGCAGGGCTCCGCCCACACAATCGTGTCATTCATTCAAAGAGATCCATGAATAAAAAAACTACAAGTCCCATCTGGCACCGCAGCAGAAGGACTTGTAGTATCAATAAACTGCAATGATCAGCACGCTCGTAGTTTAGTCAGTCTTCTAACTTTGTAACCGAAATACGAAGATATGGGCACAAAGCTGGAGGAAGACTGTGCAGGTGCTTGACATTACACCTTCAATCTGCTAATCATGGGTACAATGCTATGCAAGCTCCTATATTGTAATATATGTGTGGCCAGCTTTAGTGAATATTTTTCAGCCTCGGATCTCTTGGGTCCCTAAGCATGAGGTTTATTTACAGATGTGTCTCTAATTTATTAGTTAACTCAGGTAGGGCTGAAACAACGAATCGATTAAACGACAACTAATCAATTATGAAATGAATCGATTACTATTTTCATAATCGATTAATCGACCAGTAATATAATGGGGTTAAAAAAACTAAAATGAGCCCTTTATAGTACAAAAAGAGCAAATAATCGCTACTGTAAATATAACTTTCACAGTTCTACAGAAGAAAAAAAATTTTTTGTTTTTTAATCTGCCCAGCAACAAATTGGCAAAGAAACAGTATGTCTTATCGTTTATACAGTATATCTTTTCTAATAGTATATACAGTATATCTCTTCTGTCTGTTATTCTTAGAGTGGATTCGATATTTTGCTCCCTAACCATATAGTTGGTTGTTTATATTTACCACCGCATAGTGATATTTAAGAATAAATTGCCTTTTTTTTTAACTTTACATTAACTAAATTTATACACCACAATTTTTTTTAAGGTTATTAACCGATTAATCGAAACAATAATCGGCCAACTAATCGATTATGAAAATAATCGTTAGTTGCAGCCCTAAACTCAGGTTATTTACCCTTTTCATGGTTTGGCAGAGCGGCAATCCTAATGATGAACGTTCTCCCCAGACTACTATCCAAGCACTCCCACAAGGCCTATTCAAAATGGACCTACCTTTCAACCCGATTCATTACCCCCTGGGCTTCCCATTCCTGGATATCTCTAAATACACCCAAAAATTTGCTACCTTCATTCTACTAGCAGCAAAAAGGGAGATCCCTCTAAGATGGCTATCTACCTCCCCACCCACACTTCCGCAGGTTCTGCAAATACTGGAACAGATCCATAGAATCGAAAATCTTACTGCAGTAATCCACAATTCACTTCCTCAATTTTCACCAATTTGGGATTTATGGGATCACTCTGAGCTTAACCCAGGAGCCATACCCTTAACCACCTCTGTTTAACACCTGTTCACGTAATACTGTTAATCTATTCCTCATAAGAAACCATACTGTTAAAATCTCCTATCCATGGTGCCTTTCCCCCTTTTCCCTTTTCTTAATCAAGTCACCCTAGTGTACCCTGGTCTTGCAGTTTAGGTACTCTGAGAATTTTCACTGCTTGCAGATCCAGAGAGCAAAAGTTCTTGGTGAGATACATGTGACCTTTTTAGTTAAGCTTGCTCTCTCGATCTTCCCTCCTCCTGCCCACTCCTACCCCCCCTTTTTTTTAACTATTCTACAGTTTTGTAACATATACTGTACTTTATATTATTGTAAGTTTATTCTGTTGTCTGTGTACGACCCAATAATTTCTGATTTAATTATTCAAAAACGCACTGCTTTTATTTTCTGACTGGAATGTTTATTTTCTTATGAAAATTTCAATAAAGAATACAATAAAAAAAAAAGGCAAGAGGTACCCTTTCCGGAAATGGTGGACCCAAATAGCATATGGCAGTGAGTCAAACAAGCTCGAAAATTCTCAGTTCTTGGAGATGTCACGCTGAATGCAATGAAGAATGTACAGCTCCAATGTGTTGTGATACACTCTATGAATCGGCTGAGCAGGTATCACATGATCTGAGTTGATACCGGACGAGATTGGAAGACTTCCAGGTGCTGTTTCACTCATTGTGAGGATGGGAACTCAGCCCCGGAATATTTTATCTGCCATTCAGACCGTTGTAGTCTTATATGCACTTCCACATGATTTCTTATTCCATTGTCAGCCCAGTTGGGTTTATGATAATAAGAGTGGATATATATTCATGATCTGTATATGTGGATTGATACAGAGGCTTGAGACGCATGCCGTCCATGCCACTTCCTGTTCCGCCAGGATGGGGGGCATTCCCACTTCCTCATATTTTACTGTTAGTCTATAAATTGAGCAGCAATGTGGGGAGACAAGATGATGCCCCAGTTAAAGACCTTTTGTTGTCAAAACACATCAGGATCGCCTGTTTATCGATTTTTGTGATCACTTTTATACTCCTGTATTTTGCATATCATTGTAAATTTTTTTTATATTTGAATAAACCATCCCTGGTTTACCTGCGCCATATGGAGCCCTCTTCTTTTTTTTTTTTTCTTCCATTTTTGGGTTTTGCTGATCACTTACCAACCTCTACTTCCTGGATTGTCCTGGACCCATCTGGCTGCGGGTGCCTATTGCCTATCATTTTTTTATGATTTGGAGCTGTAGATCCTTCATTGCATCCAGCGTGACATCTCCCAGAACGGAGGAGTTTCGAGCTTGTTTGACTCACTGCCATATGGTATTTGGGTCCACCATTTCCGGTAAGGGTACCTCACCTTTTCTATGCGAACCTGCACAAGTATCCAAGGGCATACCATCTGGTTTATCGAGAGTACACATCCCAGCCCATTTAGGAATGGGGGAATAACATCTCTCTTCACTTCTTATGGACTTGGCTTCTTTGGACTGTGATCCAACACACCATTGAGTTGTACATTGTACATTCTGAATCACTTTCACAGATTTATTTGATTTTATCATTGTGTATTGATATTTGTCACGTGTATATTTTCACAAGCACTAAAACTTTGGTATCCGCCTTAGTTTTTGATATTTACATTATTACATTTATATATGTTTCCTTTATTAGGTCACAATATTTAGCACTACACATTATCTTTGCACACTGTCCAGATAAGACAGAGCCTTTGGAGTCTAATTGCACATGCTCAGTTTGGTGTGTATTGCTAGAGGTTTTTTTTTTTTTCTTGGAGAGTGCTTGTGATCAGCACCGGGCCAATTGGCACTGTTCAAACATGTGCAATATGAAAACTCCTACAAGTTTCACCAGGAACTGATGTAAATCACAAAACTGCTATATACTGCTGTTGAGAAAAGGTATTTATCAGTTTATATTTACTAAAATAATTGCATTTCCACAGTCTGTGTACTATGGGAGACCCAGATTTAGTGGAATGCAGGTTCTGGGTTTAGTAACACTTTAACTTAAGCAGCTGCTGTGCTCTCCTCCATCTAGCAGTGTTTTGCGGGACATACTAAAACATTTAATGTGAAAATGGCTTAATGTAGCTTAACGCGTAATAAAGTGCCTAAACCTCAATTGCCCTGAAACTTTGCACAGCATAAGTTTTTACCTTTCCAAATCTACCCTATACGTTTTATGCATTTCGGTGTTCCACAAGGCAAGCTAGGGACATTAAGCTTGTTTTTTGGGGAACTTAATGTGGCTTAATGTACAAAAAAGACCTCAAATGTTAACCAATTTCCCCCAAACGTTATACAATAGACGACTATATCCATGCCAACATATCCTGAAAATGTCAGCTCATTTGGTAAATCACACCAAAAGTTATTCACATTAAGCTATATGTTACAATGCTAAAACATTTATTCTAAAGAGCTTAATGTACCATAATGTGCCTAAACCTAAATCAATTGCCCTGAAACTTTGCACAGCCTAAGATCTCAACTTCCCAAACCTATCCAAGAATTTTAATACAATTTGGTGTTCCACAAGGCAAAAGGGTTTTTTGGGGAGCTTAATGTGGCTTAACGTACAAAAAAGACCTTAAATGTTAACCAATTTCCCTGTCAGGTCACCAGAGACCAGGTGACGGGTGCACTCAGTAGGAATCGGAAGTGCACCGCTAGGTAGTGGACCTTAGGACTGACTGCTGTGGATTGTACCCAGGGAGATACAGGACACAGGTCTACTGGATCACTAACACAGATCCCAGTGGGAGCTAGAGCATAGATTCCCCAGGGCGCGGAGTCTAAGAGCCAGCAGGTGTTTGCCAGAGCCTCTAGTGGTGAGGATGGACTTCGCTGCAGTCTGGCTCCAGGTCGCGGCCCCCAGGGTCTCGCAGCTCACGCTCACAGTAGACTACAGGAGAAAGAAGCAGCAGACTGGAACAACAAGGATAGTAAGGGGATATGCCAAATGGTCAAGGTCACAAGCAAACAGGAACCGTTGAGAACACGCCAAGGTCGGAAACAGAGACAAACCTAGCGCAAGCAGGAACCAGGAAGCCGAACACACCATGGATACACAATGGTTGATCAGCACCACTGGCTTGCAGTGCACAGGTTAATATAGGTTTCCCTGATAGGGTCTGGGGTGGAGCCATGCTTAGAGGAGAGGTTATAAAAACCAACAGGTGAGAGTGGCTGGCCTCTTAGTCTGAACACATGAGGAGAGGTAAGCAAACGGGAAGATTACTGCATAACTGTGACCGTACCCCCCCTCCCCCACCTGGGTCCAGGCTTAAAGGGAAACTCCAGATGGAACCTCAACAGATGAGGAGCAAGGACCTCAGATGCAGTAATCCAATACCTCTCCTCAGGATCAAACCCTTTACAATGTATGAGGTACTGAAGAATGCCTTTACGGAGCCGGGAATCCAAAACTTGACTAACCTCGTATTTTAGATTATCCTCAGAGACCGGAACCGAGGTAGGGAGAGGACTTGAGGACTAAAGGCTTTTTAGGAATGGTTAAGGGCATAGTAGCAGTAGGGTGAGGCCAGGTTACAGAAGGTCCTGAACAAGAAGCAGAAAGCTTACTGGGCATGGGCTGGACTGGCATAACTAGTACAGAGGCCGACTGAATAGTATTGTCAGGTGTGGTGACCATCTCCATCGCATCACAAGGCATAGCGACTGTGGAACTTGCGGACAAGTTAGCCTGGCTGTGCGTCCAAGGGAGATTAGGGACAGGCAAAGGTAAATGGTTATGCAAACTGGAGTGAAAGATCGACTCAGGATCATAGGTGGGCCCCTCATCCAGAGTGCCACATGACCTGGAGAGTGCATCAGTCCGACTATCGCAAGACACATCCCAGAGATCACTATATACAGTGGGAATAGCAGAAGCTACTGGGATGGTGACAACAGGAAGTTTCTCTTTTGGGGTAACCTTGAGTAGGCAGGAAGAGGAACAGGAGGAAGGATCTGTCCAGCAGTCCAGTCAACGTGTGGGGAATAGAGCCGTAACCAAGGAAGACCTAATATGATAGGAGATGAATCCTTATGTCCCTACTGACATCTTGACAGGAAGGGTCTGGAAACGGATAGGGCCCCCTGGAAGAACAGTGCCATCAATCGCCAAGACCACCAATGGCGTTGTAAGGGGCAAAAGGGTAAGTCTCATGGAGGATGCAGTTTCCCAATCCATGAAATTGGCAGCGGCTCCGGAATCCAGATGTGCTGAGACCGAACGAGAGGAAGTGCCGACATGAAGCAACACAGAAAGGAGAAGACGAGAAGGTGATATTTCAGGGTCTAATACTCCACCTTCCAGATGTATTGGCCCTGAGCGTTTTTCCAGACGAAGAGAACAAGTGTCACGGAAATGACCTTTGGCCCCACAATAGAGGCATAGGCCCAGAGTTCTGCACCTAGCGCGTTCTTCGGGAGATAACTTGGTCCAGCCCAACTGCATAGGTTCCTCAGCAGGCAGGGGGTGCTTAATGTGGCTTAACGTACAAAAACGGCCTTAAATGTTAACCAATTTGCCCCAATAGAAGATTATATCCATGCCAACATATTCTGAAGATTTCAGCTCATTTCGTTAATCATGCCAAAAGTTATTCACGTTAAGCTATATTTTTAAAATGCTAAAACATTTAATGTGAACAGCGTAATGTAAAAAGAGCTTAAGGTACCATAATGTGCCTAAACCCAAATTGCCCTGAAACTTTGCACAGCTTAAGATCGACTCCTCAAACCTATCCAAGAAGTTTCATGTGATTTGGTGTTCCACAAGGCAAACTAGGGGCATTAAGCTTGTTTTTTTTGGGGAGCTTAATGTGGCTTGACTAACAAAAAAGAGCTGAAATGTTGACCAATTTTCCCCCAAACTTTGCACAATAGAAGACTGTCTGTCAACATATTCAGAATATTTGGTAAATCACACCAAAAGTTTTTCACATTAAGATATAGTTTACAATCCTAAAACATATGGCTTAGTGTAAAAGGAGCCTAATGTACCATAATGTCCCTAAACTTTAATAAATTGTCTTGAAACTTTGAACAACCTAAGTTTTCAACTTCCCAAACCTATCCTAGAAGAGTCATGGATTTTGGTCTCCCACAAAGAAAATGAGGGTGTTAAGCGCGTTTTTTTGGGGACCTTAATGGGTCTTAACTTGCAATAAAGTGCCTAAACCTTAATTGCGTTGAAACTTTGCACAACCCAAGCTTTCAGCTTCCCCAAACCTATACTAAATGTTTCATGGATTTTTGTTGTGATATTAAGCTTGTGTAGCCCTTTCCACCTTTTTTGTAGTGGCCGTAGTGTTGGACAGCCAATGGTGGAATATTATGCGTGTGTGTGTGTGGCTCACCAGCTAATCACTAGGGGTTTCTTGGCCAGTGGTCCATGTTGGGAAAGTGCATATATACTTAGGAGAATTTCTCCCTTCGCCTTCCAGGACAGCACCTTGGAGAGAGCGCAGCTCCGCCTTTTCCCAGGAAACACTGCGTGACAACGCCCCTTTTTAAGAGCAGCTGCTTCCACTATGCCTTCAGTTTTAGTGTTTCCTCCGCCATGGTGGAACACTGCTGGGGAACCAGAGGTGCTGCTCTCTCTTTAAATTAGGGTTTTGGCAGTACCTTGTGCTTACGTTCGTGCTCAGACCAGCCCAGCACCTTCACGAATGAAGGGGAAGGCGTTCCGGTGTCCCTTTCGTTGGCTCACAGGAGTAATGGACTGCCGGGGGTCGTTCGCCCGTTGCGTTCGGGGGGCCGCGGGTGTGCTCAGAATGAGCGGTCCATGCCAGGCCTCGGCATGGCGGTGCCGAATCCCGGACGGCGAGGGACGCCATTTCCGGTGGGTGGAGACTTCTGGCAGGGTGTAGCGGCAATTGGTTCCAGCTGCTGGAACGCAGGAGGAATGGGCGGGTCCTCTGGCCGGGACTTCCTTTTGTTTGGCATGGAAGGTAAGCCATTCAAAAGCATGCAGACGTCGGCTGCAACGATCGGTATGGAGGAGGAATCGTCAGCAGCAATGGCGGATGCAGGCGCCCAGGCTCCCGGCCAGTCCCAGGTAGGAGAGGTACAGCGGTCTTTCCTTTACATATCACTGGGTGTTTTTTTGTTTCTGTGTTAAGTTAACCTGCAGCTGTCTGCTTTGGTATAAAGGTCCATAAGCAGTTCAGCAGGGAGTGAGACTCTGGGCACTTAGGGTGTTTGGCTATGGGGACTATCTGTTCTACTCTTTAGTGGCTACAGTTAAAGAGGACCTGTGGGGTTCTTGTGTTTCTGTTGTTTCAGAAAGCTACTGCTAAATCAGAGAGAACATCAAAGAAATGCCCCTCATGCAAAAATTCTTTAAGGAATTCTTGGCCCAAACCCCTGTGCAGATACTGCATTGTGGATTTAGTGAAGGAGGACTCCTCACAGGAGTGCAAGCAAGGTACTCCTATCTTCTGGAAGAAAAGAAAAGAACTAGCAGAGGCCCTAGGGACAGTACGTTCCCTTGTGAAAAAAACGTGGTCAGAGTTCCAGCCAAGAACAGAGTTCGCAATCCAGTCTCCCTCCGTCCACTTCCATACAAGTAGAAAGTGAGTCTGAGGAAGAAAGGGAAAGCATTCCTCCCTCAACGTTTTATTCTGAGGATGAGGAAGAGGAAGAAGAAGCCAGAGCTTCTAGATATAAACTGTCACTTGAGACTTGAAACTGTGAGGAAGTAGATGAATTACTCAAGGCAATTTATACTACACTGGAGATCCAGGAAGAAAAAACTCAGCTATCAGTACATGACAAAATGTACCAGGGGCTGAAGGAAGTGAAACAGTCTTTCCTGTACATAAAGTGTTAACGGACACTATTAAAAAGGAGTGGAAGGATCCAGAGAAAGGACAGTTCTTCTCTTAAGCCCTTAAAAGGAGGTTCCCTTTTTGAGGAAAATGAGGAGTGTGTTTGGAATAAAAAACCAAAGATAGATGCTGCTTTCTCTCAAGTGTCTAGAAAGATGGACTTAGCTTTTGAGGATGTGGGAATTCTCAAAGATGCTATGGACAAATGAGCAGATGGGCTACTGAAGAAAGCATGGGAGTCTTCCTTAGCCAATCTGAAACCTGCAATGGCAGCTACAGTTGTGGCCAGAGACTTGGAATGTTGGTTAGACCAACTCAATCATGTGGTAGCAGGTACCTCCCAGGAAAGAGTTATGGGAGTCCTTCCCTACACTGCTTAAAGCCGTCAAATACAGTGGTGTGAAAAAGTGTTTGCCCCCTTCCTCATTTCCTGTTCCTTTGCATCATGGCCCTGTGTGAAAAAGTGATTGCCCCCCTGTGTTAAAACATACTATAACTGTGGTTGTCCACACCTGAGTTCAATTTCTCTAGCCACACCCAGGCCTGATTATTGCCACACCTGTTCACAATCAAGGCATCACTTAAATAGGAGCTGCTTGACACAGTAAGGTCCACCAGAAGATCCTTAAAAGCTACACATCATGCCGAGACCCAAAGAAATTCAGGAACAATTGAGAAAGAAAGTAATTGAGATCTATCAGTCTGGAAAGGGTTATAAAGCCATTTCCAAAGCTTTGGGAATCCAGCGAACCACAGTGAGAGCCATTATCCACAAATGGCGAAGACATGGAACAGTGGTGAACCTTCCAGGAGTGGCCGGCCGCCCAAAATTACCCCAAGAGCGCAGCGACGACTCATCCAAGAGGTCACAAAAGACCCCACAACAACGTCCAAGGAACTGCAGGCCTCACTTGCCTCAGTTAAGGTCAGCGTTCATGCCTCCACCATCAGGAAAAGACTGGGCAAAAATGGCCTGCATGGCAGAGTTCCAAGGAGAAAACCACTGCTGAGCAAAAAGAACATCAAAGCTCGTCTCAATTTCTCCACAACACATCTTGATGATCCCCAAGACTTTTGGGACAACATTCTGTGGACCGATGAGACAAAAGTGGAACTCTTTGGAAGGTGTGTGTCCAAGTATATCTGGCGTAGAAGGAACACTGCATTTCAGAAAAAGAACATTATACCAACAGTAAAATATGGTGGTGGTAGTGTGATGGTCTGGGGCTGTTTTGCTGCTTCAGGACCTGGAAGACTTGCCGTGATAAAAGGAACTATGAATTCTGCTGTCTACCAAGAGATCCTGAAGGAGAATGTCCGACCATCTGTTCGTGTACTCAAGCTGAAACGAACTTGGGTTCTGCAGCAGGACAATGATCCTAAACACACCAGCAAGTCCACCACCGAATGGCTGAAGAAAAACAAAATGAAGACTTTGGAGTGGCCTAGCCAAAGTCCTGACCTTAATCCTATTGAGATGTTGTGGTATGACCTTAAAAAGGCCGTTCATGCTCGAAAACCCTCTAATGTAACTGAATTAGGACAATTCTGCAAAGATGAGTGGGCCAAAATTCCTCCAGGACGCTGTAAAAGCCTCATTGCACGTTATCGCAAACGCTTGGTTGCAGTTGTTGCTGCTAAGGGTGGCCCAACCAGTTATTAGGTTTAGGGGGCAATCACTTTTTCACACAGGGCCATGATGGTTTGGATTTTTTTTCACCTTTAATAATAAACACCTTCATTTACAAATTGCATTTTGTGTTTACTTGTGTTGTCCTTGACTATTGTTTTAAATTGGTTTGATGTTCCGAAACACTTAAGTGTGACAAACATGCAAAGGAACAGGAAATGAGGAAGGGGGCAAAAACTTTTTCACACCACTGTACATGGCAGATGCCTCGGCAGAGTCAATCAGGATGTCTGCCAGATCATCAGCACTGGTTAATTCTGCAAGAAGAGCCCTCCTGGCTTATTACCTGGTCAGGGGATTCAGCTTCTAAAGTGAAACTGTACGGAATTCCCTTTTCAGGGGACTTGATGTTTGGTCCTGAACTAGAGACTGTACTTGATAGGACAGCAGACAAGAAGAAAGCTTTTCCTCAGAAAAAGAAAGTATTACAAAAGAGGAAGAATTTTCGTCCCTTTCGACAAACCGATAAGGAAAAAGATCAAACAAAGAAAAGACCTTGGAATCCTCAGAGAGGAAGAGGCAGGGGGGGGGGGGGGGGGTATTGTTCAGAAATCCTGAGCAATCCCCTAAAAAACAATGACCATCACCCAGTAGACGGGAGGCTTCAGGATTTCTTGTCAGTTTGGGAAGAAACAACAAGAAGTCCATTTGTCCTAGGGATAATCCAGCAGGGTTATCTGGAGTTCTCGCAAAGTCCCACCCCCCCCCCCCAAGTCGGTTCTACATAACAAACTTGCCAAGGGATCAGGAGAAGGCCCTGGCTATGAAGTCTCTTCTTCAAGAGCTGATGCAACAGATGGTCATCTCTCAGGTCCCAGAAGGGAAAGGGTTTTATTCCCATATATTTTTGGTCAAGAAACCATCAGGAAAATTCCGCCTGATCCTCAATTTGAAGTTATTGAATCGGTCCATAAAATACAAAAAATTCAGGATGGACACGATTTTTTCGGTGAAGAACTTGCTGACCCCCAGGTGTCACATGGCCTCCATCGATTTGAGAGATGCATATCTCCATGTCCCAATAGCACCCCCGTCCCAGAAATTTCTGCGTCTTGCAGTCAATCTGGGGGGGGGGGGGTGGCATCTACAGTTCAGAGCCTTGCCATTCGGCCTCTCCTCCTCGCCCAGGGTATTCACGAAAGTGATGGCAGAAGCTTTGAAACCCCTGTGGTTGAAAGGGATTTCCAATAGTGCCCTACTTGGACGATCTGCTACTTTTTGCCGACTCAAAAAGTCAGGTGGAAGTCAACCTTCAAGTAACTCAGACACATCTAAAAAGTTTGGGTTGGCTTCTCAACATTCGGAAGTCAAATTTAATACCATCTCAAAGAGTAAGGTTTTTGGGGTACGAAGTAGACTCACTAGAACAGAAAATATTTCTACCTCAGGAGAAAATAGAAAAGATGCAGTCAGTTCTGAAGGCACTTCAATCCAACGCAAAGTTTTTAGTAAGGCAAGCCATGTCAGCTCTGGGCCTATTGACAGCAGCAATTCCCCCAGTACAGTGGGCCAGATTGCATGCTCGTCCACTTCAGGCGGACATTTTGACAAATTGGTCTTACCAGGAATCTCTGGAGAAAAAATTTGTCATAGGGGCAAGAGCAAAAAGATCACTCTGGTGGTGGAGGAACCAGAGAAACGTCTCAAAAGGACTTCTCTGGTTATTTCCAGTAACCCGAAGACTGACCACAGATGCCAGCGCATGGGGGGTGGGGAGCCCACCTGGAAGAACAAACTATTCAGGGGGTTTGGTCCAAGCCAGAGGTGAGAAGGTTGTCGAACTGGAGAGAGTTGAAAGCTATTCATCTAAGCCGTTTATCCTTCAAGGAACTTCTAGAAAATCATCATGTCCAAATCTTGACGGACAATATGACGGCAGTGTTATACCTAACAAAACAAGGGGGCACAAAAAGCAGAACTTTGTTGAATTTAGCCTGTCAAATACTGAGATGGGCAGAGAACAAGTTAGCCTCGCTATCGGCGGTAGACTTAAAAGGGACGGAAAACACCTTGGCAGATCTCCTCAGCAGGAGAGAACCAAGAGAAGCGGAGTGGTCTCTGAATCAGGATTTATTCGAGACTATAGCAAAGAGTTGGGGTTTTCCTCAGGTGGACCTATTCGCAAAACAAGAAAACACAAAAGTGCCAGTTTTCTTCTCCCTTCAGAAACTGGATCAAGCCCTGGGAATAGATGCTCTGGCGCACAAATGGGACTTCCAGCTGTCCTACGCTTTTCCTCCATTTTCACTGATTCCAAGGGTATTAGCCAAGTTCAGACTGGAATCCACAGAACTAATTCTGATAGCTCCTTATTGGCCAAAAAGACCCTGGTTTTCAACCCTGATGAATCTCTCAGTGAAACCTCCTTGGAAGTTACCAAACAGGTCAGATCTGCTGAGTCAGGGCCAGATTCTTCATCCAGATCATCTCAACCTAACAGCCTGGTTTCTGAAGAACAAATCTTAAGACAAAAGGGCCTATCAGAAAAGCTTATTACTACCCTTCTTGCAAGTAGGAAGAAGGTGACAAGAGACATTTAATTTAAAGTCTGGAAGGTATATAATACATGGTGTTCCAGAAAAAACTTTAGTTTGTCTAGTACAATTTCAGTTTTAGAATTTCTTCAAGATGTGTTGGAGACAGGCTTAGCAGCAAGTATGCTCAAAACCCAGGTAGCGGCTTTATCATTTTTTTTTTTTGGAAAGAACCCTGTCAGGGGAACCTTTTGATAATTCGATTTTTTAGGGCTATGGCTAAAGTAAAGCCTAGGCCTATGGTTATTTTTCCCAAGTGGGATTTATCTTTGGTTCTTCAGGGATTGACGAAACTTCCGTTTGAACCCATAGAAGGATCATCACTAAAGTTTTTAACGTTTAAAACTGTGTTGGTGGCAGTAACATCAGCCCGTAGAGTCAGCGAGTTACAAGCTCTTTCAATCAAAGAGCCCTCCATGAGATGCCTACCAGATAGGGTAGTCCTTAAAACAGATCCAGCCTTCCTACCGAAAGTGAGCTCTGCATTTCATCGGGCACAGGAGATTATTCTCCCTACATTTTGCCCTTCACCTTCGGGACCAGGAGAAGAAGCCTTGCATACTCTGGATGTCATGAGGTGTCTTAAGTATCTGGAGATAACAAAGGACTTTAGAAAATCATCCTCACTCTTTGTATTAATGAAAGGCACTCGCAAGGGATGTAAAGCTTCCAAAAACACCCTCGGAAGATGGTTAAAGCAAGCTATTAAAGCACATACACCTCTTTAGGTTTGGAGCCTCCAGAAGGAATCTTGCCTCATTCAACCCGAGCAGTAGCGGCATCATGGGCAGAAAAGGCCGGGGCATCGCCTGAGCAAATTTGCAAGGCTGCCACATGGTCCATTTTCTTTACTTTTATAAAGCATTACCGCTTGGATCTGCTCTCAGCTTCAGACCAATCCTTTGGTAGGAAGGTTTTGCAGGCAGTGGTCCCACCCTGAAGTAAGTTTCTCGGTTATCCTCTCCAAGGTGCTGTCCTTAAAGGCGAAGGGAGAAAACCTTAGACTTACCGGTGACGGTATTTCTACGAGCCTTTCAGGACAGCAGCCTACTTCCCTCCCTAGGTTATGATGTATAATTATAGGGCGTGGTAACTGTCTGCTTATATTTTCCAGCATGTCTGAGGATTTCTCGGTAACAACTGAAGGCATGGTGGAAGCAGCTGCTCTTAAAAAGGGGCGTTGTCACGCAGTGTTTCCTGGGAAAAGGCGGAGCTGCTCTCTCTCCAAGGTGCTGTCCTGAAAGGCTCGTAGAAATACCTTCACCGGTAAGTCTAACTAAGGTTTTCCATGTGCTCAGTCTTCTTACAGCCTACATCCATGCTTGTCCTGGAGATGGGAATGCTCAAGTGTGGGAAAGGTTTGACTAGGCCTCAAGCCTAGAAGAGGCCTCACATGCTGATTGAGGAGGAGAACCAGAGACGCTGGATGACTACTGGAGGTACCTGTTACTGGAAAGGACCTAAGGAGCATGTCTGGTGTCTCTCCTACTGAAGATCTTATGTCTATCCTTATTCAGCTGTTGCTCTAATACCCAATGCCAGCCTGTGCTCCTATTGATTCTGCACTGTGGAATACTGAAAGGGACTGTTGAGTCTGGAGTTCTGTTCTAATCTAGTTTTGCCATGGATGTTCTCAGCCCTATACCTTCTCTGTCAGTTATTGAGTTCTCCAATAAAGCATTCAAAAATGTACTTTAAATGACTGGCGCCAAACTTTTCTTTGATCGCACAGACCTTCATTAGCCTGGGATCTGCCCAAGATCAAAATTTCAGCCTTCCCTGCCTTTGGGTGTCCATGCTATGCCTCTGGGGGTCAGGGGGTTGAGTACTTGTTTTTTGGGGGAGTTTAATGTGGCTTAATGTACAAAAAAGGACTTGGATGTTATCCAATTTCCCCAAAATTCACACAATAGACTGTATCTATGTCAGCATATTCTAAAAATCTCAGGTTGTTTGGTAAAACAGACCAAAGGTTATTCACTTTTAACTAATTTATTCTATTTCTCAAAACATTTAATTGGAATAGCTTAAAGGGTAAGTTCACCTTTACATAAAATCTGTAAGGCGAACTTACACTTGACCCCCTCCCCATCCCCCGAGTCCAGCTGACCTGGAGCCCCGCAGTCACTCGCTGTGCCACATCGGGTCGCCCCTTCACTGGTCAGGGGATTTGAAATCCCTGTGGCTTGATCTCCTAAACGTACCCCGTAAATGTACGTATAGGAGGCAATCGAATTGGTTGGCGTTGTCACATGGATGGCGCCAATCAATCAGGACCCGCCTAGCCCATCTTGTCAGTGCTGGAGAAGAGGAGAGAAAGCCGTGGGGGATTTCAAATCTTTGGACCGGTAAAGCAGCGACCTGATGTGTCACAGCAGGTGATCATGGGACTCAAGGTTAGCAGGACCGGGGGGATGGGGAGGGGGTCCAGTGTAAGTTCACCTTACAGATTTTCTGTAAAGGTGAACTTAAAGGGGAGTTCCAGGCATTTTAAAAGTCAGCAGCTACAAAAAGTGTAGTTGCTGACTTTTAAAAAAAATGACACTTACCTGTTCCACGGTCCAGCGATGCGGCCGAACGGGGTGACGCTCCTCTCCCCCTCCTCTTCGCCGGCGCCGCCATTTCCACTAAGGGCACCCGGCCGTGACAGCTTTCCTCTTCACGGCCGGGCACGGCGCATGCGCGAGCCGCGCTGCGCTCCCGGAGTGGATAGGCGATCTCCTGGGACCTGTCACGTGTCCCAGGAGATCGCCTAGAGGGAGGAGTCGCCTAGGCGGTTACTGGGCGGAAGGAGGAAGTGGGACAGGAAGTCCCCCTCCTAATGAAGCCCCCACTCCCCCCCCAAAAAAATTACATGCCAAATGTGGCATGTAAGGGGGTGAGGAGTGGTTAAAGCTGAAGTTCCATTTTTAAGTGGAACTCCGCTTTAAACTTTAATGTAAAAGGTGCTCTATGCGTAATAAAGTGCCTAAATTAGAGCTGCACGATTAATGCACGATTAATCGTTAAGAATGGAAATCGCAATCTTTTTCACTTCCTGATCTTCAAAATAGCATGTCTCTTTCTAACAAGTGCAGAGAGTTCGAGCAGCTGGAAAAAAATAAAAATACTGGCAGTCTGCCAAGTTTTATCACAACACTGTGAATAAGTAGAAACAAAGTATCTTTTCACTCTTTTATCAAAGAAAAGAACTCTGGTGTGTAAAGTTTAACCATTTAAAGACCAAACCCTTTCTGACATTTGTTGCTTACAAGTAAAAATCATTATTTTCTGCTAGAAAACAACTCTGAACACCCAAACATGATATATTTTTTTTTTTAGCAGAGACCCTAGAGAATAAAATGGTGGTTGTTGCAATATTTTATGTCACACCGTATCTGCGCAGCGTTTTTTAAACACATTTTTTGGGGAAAAATACACTTTAATGTATTAAAAAAAACTAAACAGTAAAGTTAGCCTAATTTTTTTGTATAATGTGAAAGAAGATGTTACACCGCGAGAATCGTGATCTTTATTCTAAGCAAAAAAAAAAAAATTGTGATTCTCATTTTAGCCAAAAAAGTGCAGCTCTAGCATAAATCCCAATCAATTGCCTTGTAACTTTACACAGAACTTTGCACAAGTGTACATTAAACCACATTAAGCTCCCAAAAAAAGGGGTTGTAAACCCTCAATGTTTTTCACCTTAAAGTGGAAGTAAACCCCCCTATCGTTTTCTGCCAAGGAAGCTGCCATCTTTGCCTCTGTTTAATCTTCAACTGCCACGGTGCTGCACATGTGATCCGTTATGACACCAGCCATTGGATGGTTTGACTGTTTGGTTGAGAGCACAGCCAATGTGCAGTTAGCATTCCCGGCATGCCTTTTTTTTTTTTTAAACTGTTAAATCAATGGGTTTACTTCCGCTTTAATGCATTCTATGCAATAAGGTGAAAAACCTCCTGTGATGCAGCAGCCCCCCAGAGCCCCCCTTTTCTTACCTGAACCCGACGTGGACAAGCACACCAGCTCCAACTGATGTCTCCGGCCCTGATTGAATAGCTTGATAGCAGCGCAGCCATTGACTCCTCCTGCTGTCAAATACAATGACGCAGGGGGCAGGGTCGAGTCCTGCTGTCTGTGTCAATGGATGCAGCAGCAGGACATGGGAGCATGCCAGCACAAGTTCCCCCCTGAGGGAGAGCGGCTCGCCATTGGGTCATTTGAGAAAAGGAGGAGCCAGGAGCCCCGCTGAGGGACCCCAGAAGAGAAGGATCGGGGCAAAACCAACTGAACAGAGGAGGCTAGTATGACATGTTTGTTTTTAAATTTATTTTATTTTTTTTAAATTAACCTTTACATATCCTTTAAGCTAAATGTCACTCATTTGCCTTGTGGGAAGCCAAAATCCATAAACTTTTCAGGATAGGGTTGGGAAGATAAAAACTTTGGTTGTGCAAAGTTTCAAGGCTATTGATTTAACCACTTCAGACCTGGAAGGATTTGCCCCCTTAATGACCAGGCCATTTTTTGCGATACGGCACTGCATCGTTTTAACTGACAATCGTGCAGTCGTGCTACGCTGTATTTAAACAAAATTGACGTCCTTCTCCCCCCTTCCCCACAAATAGATTTTTATTTTGTGGTATTTGTTCATCGCTGCGGTTTTTCTTTTTTGCGCTATAAACAAAAAAATTTACTTTTTGCGATAAATATCCCAAAGAAATTTAAAAAAAAGTCTATCATTTTAGGCCAATATGTATTATGCTCTGTTGGACCTGGTAATCTCAAACCATGCAGGGCGTATTTAAGTCAGTGTTCAAGTCAGTTGAATAACAATCTATAATAAAATAAACTGTGTGAAGTGAATGTGATATATAACAACTTATATCACATAATACAAAACTAAATATCTAGTACATGAAAATAGATATATCCCCACTGTGCCAATAATATAACCACTAAATGGAATAAAAAATGAACAGTGCAATATAAATCATAATACAATGTAACTCATATAATGACGTGGGTCTGACTCGCAGACATATTGAAGTCCATGAAACATCAAAATAAGTGAAAAAGTGAAGTATCCTGAAACAATAAAGTGACTTGTGTGAGTTGACTGCAGAAATCCACCACCATAAGAAGAGAGGCTTACCAGATACTTTGGACCCAACTAGGCTTATACCTAATGAGTCTTGAGTGCTTGTTGGTGTAAACACACCCAAAGGGAGTATGTGGCAACTTCCGGACTCTAATATACGCCTGAGTGAACAGAGTAGGACCGAGATAGGATGTTGTGGATTTCACCGTATAGGATGGCAAAAAGGACAGTAATTCTTCCCAGTATAGTATGGACCAAGGAGAAAAAAAGGGAAGCCTCGTAGTGCGATACCGTCTTAAAATGTTTATTTAAAAAGCATATAAAATGGGTACTCACATGTTAGAAGACATATGAAGACATACAATTGTATATTGGCAACGCAGTGGCATCAGCAAGCCCTTCCCAAATACTAAATACAAATACTAAAAAGGTCAAGTCTGAGCATGTAGGCCCTTTACAAAATAATCTAGAGTGGGTGACTGGGGACAAAGAGAAGGCTAATTTATTAAATGGCTCAAAAGTGATATGATCCAGAAATATTTAGACGGAATAAAGGTGGATAAAGCACCTGGACCTAATGGCATCCACCCACGGATCCTAAAAGAATTGAGCTCTGTAATTTCAAAGCCATTACATCTAATTTTTAGGGACTCATTAATGACAGGAATAGTACCACTGGATTGGCGCAGGGCCAATGTGGTGCCTATATTTAAAAAGGCAACAAAGTCTTTACCAAGTAACTATAGACCTGTTAGTTTAACTTCTATAGTTGGGAAGATACTGGAGAGATTAATAAAAGACCACACAGACGAGTTCTTGCAGGAAAAAAATATTTTAAGCAACAGACAGCATGGATTCATGAAAGGCAGAAGTTGTCAGACAAACCTGATTTCTTTTTGAGGAGGTAAGTAAAACCTTGGACAGAGGGGTGGCAGTGGACGTGGTATACTTGGATTTTGCAAAAGCGTTTGATACAGTTTCCAAATGGCTCATGTGTAAGGTAAAGTCTACAGGTTTGGAAATATCAGTTTGTAAATGGATAGAAAACTGGCTAAAAGACAGAACTCAGAGAGTAGTGGTTAATGATTCTTACTCTGAATGGTCTAAGGTTATCAGTGGTGTACCCCAAGGTTCAGTGCTGGCACCCTTACTTTTTAATATCTTTTATAAATGATATTGGGTCTGGGATCAAAAGTAACATTTCCGTCCATGCTATGCAGTGGAATAACGTCCTTACAGGATGTCTCCAATTTACAAGCCGACCTCCATGCTCTGTCTAATTGGGCGACTATGTGGCAGATGAGGTTTAATGTTGATAAATGTAAAGTTGTGCACTTGGGGGCTAAGAATATGCATGCATCATAAATACTAGGGGAAGTATAACTATAATCCATAGTGGAGAAGGTTCTGGGAGTTTTGGTAGATCATAAGCTCAATAATAGCATGCAATGCCAAGCTGCGGTTTCCAAAGCGAGCAAAGTCCTTTCTTGTATTAAGAGAGGTATGGACTCCAGAGAGAGAGAGCTGTCATTTTGCCCCAGTTCAAATCATTAGCAAGACCTCATCTGGAATATTCAGTTCAGTTTTGGGCACCAGTTCAAAAAGGATATTGGGGAACTGGAGAGTGCAGAGAAGGGCAACCAAACTAATAAGAGGCATGGAGGAGCTCGGCTATGAGGAAAGATTAGAGGAACTGAATTTATTCACTCTTAATACGAGGAGATTAAGGGGGGGTATGATCAACATGTACAAATATAGAAGGGGTCCATATAGTGAACTTGGTGTTGAATTATTCACTTTACAGTCAACAAAGAGGACAAGGGGGCACTCTTTATGTCTGGAGGAAAAGATTTCATCTCCAAGTACGGAAAGGTACGGAAATGTGGAATAGACTTCCTGCAGAGATGGTTCTGAGAAGCTCAGTAGATTGCTTTAAGAAAGGCATGGATTATTTCCTAAATGTACATAATATAACTGGGTACTAACATTTATAGGTAAATTTGATCCCGGGGAAAATCTGATTGCCTCTTGGGGGATCAGGAAGTAATTTTTTCCCCTGCTTTAGCAAATTGGATCGTGCTCTGCTGGGGTTTTTCGCCTTCCTCTGGATCAACTGTGGGTATAGAATTGGGTATATGGAATTGGATCAACTGTGGGTATAGAATTGGGTATATGGGATTGTATGATATTTTATTTTTTTTGTGGTTGAACTGGATGGACTTGTGTCTTTTTGCAACCTGACTAACTATGTAACATTTAAGGTCTTTTTTGTATGTTAAGCCACATTAAGCTCCCCAAAAAACAAGCATGTGCCTAGTTTCCCTTGTGGAATACTGAACCACATGAAACTTCTTGGATAGGTTTGGGAAGTTGAGATATATTAGGCTGTGCAAAGTTTCAGGGCAATTGATTGACGATTAGGCACTTTATTACACGTTAAGCTAAATTAAGCCATTTTCACATTAAATGTTTTAGTATGTCCCCTGTTTTGCCTCTCACTTTGCTCTGCTAGTAAAAGGAGAGCAGCGGAGGCTGGGGGAAGGCTTTGGCATAGCCCAGATCGTGATCTAGCTGTTGGCTTCTCGTGATCAACAGGTTGCCAACCCCAGCTGTAATACCTTACACAGAAATTAATAGACAAGGCCATGGAAGCCTAGCAGTGTGAGGTTGTACTGTATATTACAGTGCCACCAATCTAACACCTGAAAATTGCAGACAAGGTGAAATATCAGTTATCTTTGTGTGTGTGTGATCATCAATCTGGTAGTGATTCACTGTCCAGTCAACAGGCTAGGGGTAAATGAGTTATGTTGCTTAAATGTACTAGAAAAGGGGAGGTCACCAACAGGTGTGATGTCTAGTAGACCTGGATTTTAGGACTGGCTGAACAAAACTACAAATGTTTTGGCAAGTAAGATACTGTATGTATTTTAGCTGCATATTTACCATATATTTTTTCTTTTGTAGAATGATTTTCTATCACAAAGGACACTTCTTCTTGATTGTAGCAAAAGCTTGAACAGAGGTACAGACAGTATAGCTAGATCCCACCATATAGCTGCTGAAACAGATGCCATTGGACAAGATATTGTAGAAGTGCTTGGTGGTCAGAGAGAACAGCTGGAACGAACAAAAGATCGAGTAAGTAAGATGTGCATTTCAGAAAAAAAGTTGTTTCACTGTTGCATGATCACGCTGCGAGAGGCACACACTGTGAGAGACACAGGAAGTTAGACGCTGTGAGAGGTGCATGCTGTGTGAGAGCAAGGAGAGAGTGACTGGGATCAGGAACCCGGGAGTGAGGCACGCTGATCTGACTGGGGGAGGTGGCGGGTAACGGGAGGGTGACGGTGGATCGGGAGACAGGTGAGTGTGACAGCTGACCGGGTGAGGCAGCAGGGATCGGGAAACTGGTGTCAGCTGATCGGTAGAGGTGGCGGGAGACCAGGGAGTGTGACAGCTGTTTGGGAGAGGAGGCGGGGACAGGGAGAGGTGGCAGGCACGAGACCAAGAGGGGCTGAAGGAGCTGACAAGCCATACATGAGAAGCCGAGCACGAGGGGCGGATAAGAAACACAAACAGTAAGCTGTGTATAGTGAAGCTGTGAGTATTGTGTGTAGTAGTAGGGAGTAACTGTGAATACCTAGAGTTATAAAGTACTGGGTGTACCCAGAGTTACTGGGGGTACTGGATGTACCTAGATTAACTGGGAGTAACTGGGTGTGCCTAAAGTAACTGGGAATAACTGGAACTAACTCAGAATAACTGTGAGCAACTGAGTACCTGAGACTTCCTAAAGTAACTGAGGGTACTGGGAGTACCTAGAGAACCTAAAGTAACTGGGGAGGAGCTAGAGTAGCTGAGGATAACTGGGAGTAACCAAGAGTACCTGGGAGTACCTAAAGTAACTGAGGGTACTGAGAATACCAAAAGTAACTGGGGAGTACTAGGGGGAGCTAGAGTAACTAGAGTACCTAAAGTAACTGAGTGTAAGTGGGAGGACCGAGGGTAAATGGGAGAACCGAGGGCAACTGAGAACTGGGAGTACCAAGGGAAACTGTGAGTATGAGCTTGAGGGCCAGAAGATAAAGCACCAGGAGGAGAGGACGCTGAGGGCCATGTAAATTAGGAATAGAATAAAATTAGAGTCAGGAAGTGATTTTAACATTTAATTGGGCATAGTATGATTCCTAATCTTCTAGAATTATCCCTATTAAATTAGATGTTCAACGGGTATGGAAATGCCATGCACATCTTGTGACATGTATGCGTTCCTTGATCATCCGATCCAGGGCGAATACTGCTTCACAAAATGTGAGCAGGCTGCTTCTTTGGAAGCCTTGGTCCTGAATCTAGGGAAGCAGCTGGCAACACTGCGAAGCCTCTCCAACCTGAAAGCGAGTTTGGAACGTATCCGTCAGGTGCTGGCAGCCAGCAGAGAGGCGGATTGAGATACAGGGGTGCAGGCACAAGAGCAGAATAGTTGGGGGACATTTAGGCAGGGTAATAGGGGGAAGCATCAAGGGGGCTGGTCCTGGGCTGGCACATCCCCCTCAATACAACCTGTTGTTGGGGAGACCTGTCAAGGAGCGGCAGAATGACAGCAAAAGCAAGGGTAAGGCTAGACAGATTCTCGTGGTAGGGGATTAATTTATTAGAAGGACAGATATGTCAATCTGTTACAAAGACCGTGATCGCCGTATGTTTACTGGGCGCTCGGTTTTCAGCACGTCACGGATCGAAAGGACAGATTATTGGGTGGTGCTGGATAGGACCCAGCTGTCATGGTACATGTTGGTACCAACGACAAAGTTAAAATAAGGTGGCGTGTCCTAAAAAAAAGATTTCAAGGAGTTAGGAGCTACATTGAAGAAAAGGACCTCCCAAGGTAGTCTCAGAACTACTGCCTGTACCTCGAACCACACCAGAGATGTAGTGGGAGATTAGGGAAATTTAACAAGTGGCTGAGGAGCTGGTGTAGGAAAGGAGGGGGTTTGGGTTCCTGGAGCACTGGACTAACTTTTAGTGATATGGTGACCAGTATACCTAAACACAAGGTACATGAGGACGGCCTCATAGCAACTAACAAGGAAATAGTATGTGACGGGACAAAATTGCGAGGCTTGTACACCAATGCTAGAAGTCTACCTAATAAAATAGGAGAACTGGAGCTGTAAATGTACGAGGAGGGTTTTGATTTTGTGGGAATTTTAAGAAACTTGGTTTGACTGCTCACATGATTGACTGGCAACTGTCCTGGGGTATTCCCTATATTGTCGGGACAGGGAGGGTAGGAAAGGGGGAGGGGGGTATGCCTGTACATCAAGAATGATTTTCTAGTGAATGTGAGGGATGACATTACTAATGGGTCAAGGGAAGGAGTGGAATCCTTGTGGGTGGAGCTCCAAAGGGAGGAAACTAATGGGAAAGTAATAGTGAGCGTATGCTACAGGCCCCCAAACCTGAGGGAGGAGGAGGAGTCTGACCTCCTATCGCAGCTAGAAAGGGCAGTTTTATTATAATAGGGGATTTCAATTATCCAAATATCGACCGGGCGAAAGGCACTGCTCACTCATCTAAGGCTCGCCATTTCCAAAATGTCCTGCAGGACAATTTCATGGGCCAGTTGGTGAATGCACTGGCAAAAGACAATGCATTACTAGATCTCCTGATTACAAACAACATAGATCTGATCGAGGATGTAGAAACACAGGGCAACTTAGCACACAGTGATCACGTTAATTACTTTCGGTATAAACCACAGGAATAGGAAGCACAAGGGAAATACAAGTGTGCTAAATTTCAAAAGAGCCAACTTCCCAAAACTACGCTCCTATGCTACATGATATCACATGGGATAAAATCCTAGGAACAGGGAATACGGAAAAAATGGGAGTGCTTTAAGAGCATACTAAACAAAGTGGCAAGTTTATTCCAATGGACAATACATATAAAAGAGCTAAGCTTAAACCTAGGTGGCTAAACCAACAATGCATATAAAAGTGAAAAAAAGGCCTTAAAAAAATATAAGGCTGAGGGTTCTGTGTCAGCATTCCAAGAATACAAGGAAAGCAATAAGAGTGGCTAAAATAGACCACGAAAGGCACATAGCAGAGGAGAGTAAAAAAAATCCCAAGAAATGTTTTAAATATAGTTAAAAAAATGAGGGCAGAACATGTTGACCCCATAAAGAATGATCAGAGGAAATTGGTTACAAAAAATAAAAATAAGGCAACGGTTTTAAATGCATTCTTCTCCTCAGTTTTCACAAAGGAAATGAGGGAATATAGTAACCAAGACTGTAATGTTAATAACACGTCACAGAATGCACCCTCATGGCTAACAGAAGCCAGTGTCAGAAATAGACGTGAAAAACTTAAAGTGGAGTCCCCCCCCCCAAAAAAAATAGTCAGCAGCTACAAATACTGCAGCTTTTAATAATCGGACACTTACCTGTCCTAGGGTCCAGCGATGTGGGGGATTGAAGCCCTGCTCGTCTACCCCTCCTGTGTGTGCCCGGCTGTGGCTTCACATTGTAGCAAAGTGTAATTTCTTAATCGTACATCACGGGACACAAAGCCATAGAAATTACTATGTGGGTTATAGGCCACCTTCAGGTGATGGACACTGGCACAACCTAAACAGGAAGTTTCCTCCCTATATTACCCCTCCCACTACTGGGAGTACTTCAGTTTTTTCGCCAGTGTCTAAGGTGTTGGATCACGAGTAAAGATCTGCTGCGCTGAGCTCCACTGGAGCAATCCTTGCTGGGGCTAGCTATGCAGCTGGATCCATTCAAAGTTTCTTTTCAGGCCGAATTTAATGGTCTCCGGGTCTCATGGTGGAAGAAACAAGGCTAAACCTTAACGCTTCTCTTTTTAGAGAGCTGGACCCCGGGATCCAGTGCTTTGGTGTTTTTAGTCATAAATTTTTTACTGGCGGGGTGCTTTATGGGTGTGGATTCCCCGAGGGTCCTCGGTTCCTGAAGGGTTTGTAATGAAGCCCACCGTGAGGGGTGACGATTGGGCCTGTTGGTTTTACCACAGAAATCCCTGCGGCGGGAAAGGTAAGTGGAGGCTTTCTAGGGAATTTTTTAATTTTCTTATGAAATGTCTCCTTTAAAAAAAGTAAATGTTGTCATGCCTAAGAGTCACCACTTGGGGCTGTATAGAGCACATACCTTGTCATGCTTTCCTCAAAGATCACGCTGTGTCAGCAGAAGCAGCAGGCTTCCCTCCGGCGAGCAGCTCAGACCTCCGGTAAGATTGGGGGGGGTTTCCACTAAAAAAAAAACACCTGGACAAAGCTCTCCCCCCTCTCCCTGGATAGGGGGAAGCCAAAACGATTGGAAGAAGGGGCGGTGCTTAGCGCGGCATTGGAGTGCAGCTACATCCAGTGCGGGAGTATATTTAAAAGCTCCTTTTTGCTGGCTGCAGATGTCGGAGGGACACGAGCAAAAAGGGGCATGTAAGATGATGGTGAAACAGGCATTCCCTTGGCACATTTACTAAAAGCATCAGGCTGAGTGTTAACAGCGGCAGTTGCTGGACTATTGCTCAAGCAGTGGATGTGATTTATTCTGGTAGTACCGCTGCATTTGTGCATTGGGCTATGGTCAGAAGGGGGGTTGAAACCCCCCAAAAAGGGCTAAAAGGGTCTCCCTCAAGCTCTGGAAAGCCTACTCATCTCTACAATGGCCTGAGAGGGGGTGGCTGCTCAGAGTGATCACCGGGCCCATGAAATGTTTGCAACTGATTTCAACACTGCAGCCAGTGTCTTTATTACTAAAGAGGCCTTTTTCCTCAGCCATGATAGGATTGGGAAAAAAGGTTAGCGGCTTTAATCGCATCCCAGGGTGGGATAAAATGCAACAAGTTCCCTTCCATTACCCAGGACCCTCAAGCTGAGGAACAGGAGGTGGGAGAAAATGAATTCCCTCAGGAGACCGTGGTGAGGCTGATTCCTTTTCTGAGGGCGTCAGATGCGGGGGGATCCGCTTCACAATCTGTAAGATTGATGGTGCAATTTCTTACTGAATGGTCCGCTTCACATTTATGCTACCCTTAACTGAGTGTTTGGGTTCGCTAAAGCCTCCTCAAGCTGTGCATGCCTTTCCTGTCCATTCATTGCTAGAAAAGCTTTTTGTATCTGAGTGGGATCACCCAGATGAGCATTTTTTTTCCCTCCTAAAAAGTTTTTTCACACTTTATCCTATGGGGGGAAAAAATTCACTAAAGGTGGGGATACCAGCAATTGATGTTGCTATATCCTCTGTGAATAAAAGTTTGACTTGTCCGGCAGACAATGCTCAAATGCTTAGGGATCCAACAGATAAAAAGTTGGAATTCCTATTAAACACTTTTTTCTCTGGCAGGTTGAGTGTTTCAACCTGCACTGACAGTAATTGGTCAATCCTTGAGAGACCAGTTAAATAGGTCCTCAAGGTTATCCTGTTCAGCAGGCCCAGGATCTGGCAAGCTACTAGAAGCTTTGTTTACAATAGTAGCTATGAGATATTCTATCCTTCAGGCCTCGCACCTTTCGCTAAGCGCCACATGCAAGAAGCTCCTGGCTAGTCTTCCTTTTTGCAGTGAAACTGCTGTTTTGGGAAGATTTGGGTAATACATCAAAAGAATTTCCAGTGGAAAAAGTACCCCTTTTGCCATTTAAGAGAGGAGTAAACATATTTTCATTTTAACAAGCTCCTTCTCCAGTGCCAGGGTCAACAGCCTCCAGGCAGTCATGACGGCCTCCGCCGTCAAGTTCAAGAGGTAATTTTCAGGGTCAACCCCAGGGACAAAAGAAGTCTTGGGGGAGGAAACCTACAAAATACTAAAGCCTTCCCGCTCGTTCGAGTAGGGGGAATACGTTTGCAGTTCTCAAGGGTCTGGCAGGAAGAGTGTAGAGACAGATGGGGGACTTCCTCAATAGCTCGAGGGTACAAATTGGAGTTCCAAGAGTTACCCTCGCCTCGTTTTCTCAGATCAAACGCTCCTAAGAATCCAGAGAAAAAGAAGGCTTTCTTTCAAGCATTGGAACATCTTTTGGTAAAAAAGTGATCATGGTGGCCCCCATGAAAGAGCAGGGGTTGGGGTTTTGTTCAATCCTTTTTTCACGGTGCCAAAACCAAATGTCAATCCCATTTTCGATCCCAAAGATCTAAACCGGTTCCTGAATATTCTTGCGTCAATCGACATCAAGGATGCATACCTCCCATGTGCCTATTTCCCTGCTCACCAGTAATATCTACTTTTCAAGGTAGAAAATCTTCATTTTCAGTTTGTAGCTCTGCTTTTCGGTCTAGCTACTGCACCTTGAGTGTTTACAATGCTTCCGACCCCTCCTCTAGCCAGATTAAGGGCCCAAGGTATAACTATTATAATTTACCTAGACAATCTGCTCTTGATAGACCAGTCGGTATCCCGCTTAGACCAAAGTATGGTCACCACATTCAACTACCTGGAATACCTAGGTTGGATTCTCAACCTAGAGAAATCATCCTTAAAACCATGAAGGAGGCTAGAATACTTGGGTCTGATCATAGATACACCCAGAAAAGGATATTCTTGCCCCAGGCAAAGATCAGTGCCATAAAGGAACTGATTCGGGTGGTCGAAGCAAAGAAGAATCTTTCTATTCAGCTTTGCATGAGGTTGTTGGGAAAGATGGTGGCTTCATTCGAGGCCGTTCCTTATGCTCAGTTTCATTTGAGGCTGCAGTAAAACCGTGTCCTATCGGCTTGGAACCAGAAGGTCCAAGCTTTAGATTTCCCAATGTGTTTGACTCCAAAGGTGCACCGGACCCTCAGTTTATGGTTAATAACCAAAAATCTGCAAAGGGGAAAATCCTTCCTACAGTTACCTGGGAAGTGGTAACAACATATGCCAACCTTTTTTTAGGTTGGGGAGCAGTCCTAGAAGAGGCAACTGTCCAAGAGAAGTGGTACAGATCAGAAATTACCTTGCCCATTTACATTCTAGAGATTGAGTAGAGCACTTGGTCCTGAGGGCCTGAATGTTCAGTTTATGGAATTGTCCTGTCAGGATACAATCCGACAATGCCACAACAATGGCCTATATCAATCACCAAGGGAACACAAGAAGTTGTGCGGCCCAGAAAGAGGTGAATCATATCCTATCTTGGGCAGAAAACAATGTACTTTATTCTAGGAATAGAAAATTGGCAGGCGGACTACTTGAGTCGCCAGCAGTTGTTCCCGGGAGAATGGTTCCTTCACTCCGATATCTTCCTGTCAATATGTCAAATATGGGGGATCCCAGACGTAGATCTGTTTTGCGTCCAGGTTCAACAAAGAAATCAACAAATTTGTGTCAAGAACAAAGGATCCGCTAGCATATGGAACAGATCCCATGGTGTTCCCATGGAATCAGTTTTCACATATTTATGCATTCCCTCCTATTCTGCCTGAGTCCACGACTTCTTCACAGGATCAAGCAGGAAGGGAAGTCAGTGATTCTTGTGGCCCAGGAGATCTTGTTATGCAAAGATCATAAAGATGGCGGTAGGGGTCCCATGGACCCTACAACCACATCCAGACCTTCTCTCGCCAGGTCCGGTATTCCATCCTACCTTACAAATGCTAAATTTAACGGGTTGGATATTGAGACCCACATTCTGAAGAAACGTGGGCTGTCAAGTTCAGTGGTATCTACCTTGGTTAATGCAAGGAAGCCGGCCTCCAGAATCACATATTTTAGAATCTGGAAGGCATATGTCTCCTGGGATGAATCCAGGGGTTGGCACCCCAGGAAGTATGTCATAGGTAGAATCCTTGACTTTCTGCAGATGGGGTTAGAAATTAAGCTGGCCCCTGCACAGGATGCAGACGCGACACGTGCTAGGTAGGAAAGGGGCCTGGCAGGGGGGACACCTGTGAGAGCAGGCGGAGGGGGCCCCGGAGCGGCAGCAGCGCGAGTTGAGAGACCGCGATGTGCTGCTGAGGGATAGCCCCACAGCCCACCTACTCTGAATGAGTGACCAGCGGGAGGATCACGGGGTGAGAGACCGCAACACACTGCTGAGAGAGAGCCCCACAGCCCATCTGCCTAGAGCGAGCGACCAGCAGGAGCAGAGCGGGGTGAGAGACCGCAATGCACAGCTGAATGCTAGCCTCATAGCCCATTTGCCACGTGTGGGAAATCTGAACGGGCTGGGAAGGAAAGTGCGGGAGCTCCGGTGCTTGTGAAGTGGAGGAGTGCACCGTGAGCCTGCTTGGATTTGAACCCGCCAAACTCTCCCTGTATACCAGCAATCGCTAAGTCCGGAGGTGAATTGAGGAACAGTTGGTGCTTCGAGGAACACTGAACAGTCAGCGGACCAGGACATCTCTGCAATAAAATCAAGGCACTCTGAAAGAGTAACCAGGACGGCTCTGAAGTACAGGAGACAAATGGCAGGATGAAGTGAGGAACACCTCTCCCCAGGTAAATGATTTCTGAACTGATATTAATATTGTTAAAATACAGCCAGAAGGATCAAAGCCATTGGTATATATAAAATTACCACACAAAGGAGGAACTGACAGGCTGAAGTAGTTTTATAATTTGAGCCGAACGATTTGATGACTTATAATGAACTGTTACTGCTGAGTGTAAAAGAGAAGATAACTATCCATGCTGGCTCCCTTTTCAATGTTATAAGGAGTGTTTTGACTGCCTATGTGAAGGAAAGGGTTGGAAATAGTCAAGGACTAAAAGGCATTGTAAAGACCGGGATGCGCAGGATTGGCCAGTGTCTCTCTGCTGATTAAGTATAAAAAAAGTATAGGAAAAGAAAAAAAAAAGAGGAAAATGTTTTCCCTTGTTTTTTTTTTTTTTTGTTCTTTGCCTTTTACCAGTGCCTTACGGTGTGATTATTCCAAAGAAGCAAGGGGGCTGCAATGAACTAGTACTGTACACAGTCCTTTCCATGCCTACTCCCCGTGATACGTGGTGTGTTAAAATTATATCTATGAAGCAAGTATAAGCTTTGTTTCATTTTTACTTATCAAACACACCCCTATACTCTTATAATCGTCTTATTGGATAAAGTATACACTCCTTTTATGCTTATTTTATGCGCTCTATATTATGCTTTAATCGGCCCTGGGAAGAAAGGGGGCTTGAATAGACAATTGATACCGCAAAGATTGGTGATTATAAGATAGTGTCCAGTTTGGTATACTGTAAATTTCTGTGTGTATAAGACTGTGCCCCCTTTGACACGTTGGCTAAAGACATCATTGCTTTCTTCTGTGCCTTATCCCTGGGTAGTAAGGTGGGATCTAAAACTATCTGTGGGAATTAAGAGGGCGGGAATGGGTAAGGAGTAAAAGGACACTCCAAAGATACGTGGTTACTAGACTGCGCAAGCCCATCTCAGCTGATCAAAAACACTCCTGTACCCTTATTACCACCCTTTTGGATTTTTACTGAACAAACAGATTCAAGGAATAGAAGCCTATCGCCTGATCCCTGAGGGAGGATCAGAGAGGAGAGAAAGCAATAGAAGACACCTCAAGCACCAAATAGGGTGAGCTATAACAAAAGACGGCGAGAAGAAAGTAGAAGTCAATACTGAGAATAAGAAGGGGAGATATAGGTGGACACTAAAAAAAAAAAAAAAAAAAAAGAGATCAACCTGAGAGAAATTAATAAAACTGAATATAAGAGGCTGGGATCAAAAAGTGATGGAGCCTAAGACCCCTAAAGAGAGTTTGAACACGAGCACGATACAGAAATACTTAAAAGAAGTGAGTCCTAAAAGCCCAGGGGTGGAAAAAAAACAACAAGGGACAAAAGAGAAGAAGAAAGAGGCAGTGAAACAAAAAGAGGACCAAGGCGATAAAACCAGGGAAGATAGAGGCACGGAAATGGAAGCTGACACAAGTAGAATGGAAGAACAAAGAAACATATCCCAAATACCAACTAAAATAGAAATAATGTATTTGTTTGCCAAATTAAAAAACTCAATAAAGACTGAGATTATTAATGTTAGGTCGGATATGGGCTATCTGCTGAAGAGAGTAGAAGATGAAGAGGAAACAACTGAAAAACAAGCTCAAGAGATACTAGACTTAAAAACACAAGTAAGACAATTGGAAACCGAGCATAGAGATATCCTATATAAGCTGGAAATCTAAGAAAATCAAAGTAGACGTCAAAATTTAAGGATTAGAGCACTACCAGGACAGAACTGGGAGGACTTGGACAAAAAAAAAAAAAAAATATTTAATCCAGTACTAGAAAGTGAAGAGGGGGGGTGACCTAAAGATAGATTTAGTACATAGGAATAGGAAGCCCCCGGGCTTGAAGGAGGAGGTACCTCGAGGATAAAGCCAAAATTATGTAGCAAACATAGAGGACTCCCCCCACTACAATACAAGAGAGTTGACCTACAAGTGTTTGCGGACTTATCAGAGACACTGGCCCGAAGACGACAACTGGAACAAATGAGAGTGGCAAACATTAAATATGTTTGGGGGTTCCCTGCATCATTAATCGTCCAGAAAGAAGGAAGAATAGTGAGATTAATATTTTGGGAAGATCTGGAGGATTTTTGTAAAAACCTAGACATTCCAGACATTCTAGACATTCCAGTTCCCAATTCCCAGCTCGGAGGAGGGAGGAGGAGGAGTCTCTATGGGTAGTTTTTGTTTATTTTAATAAACTTTGATTTTACTCTGTATTCACATGGTAAAATCAACACATGGCTTTGTATAACCGAAAAGCATTTCCTTGTTTCTCACTTCCTTGCTTTCCATAGCCTAATTTCAGTATTTAGTGTGTAGTTTGCGGGCATCCCCTCTCAACCCCTGATAACAGTTGACGAAACATGTAGGGCGAGGATGATACTGCAAGGTCACTATGCGCAGACGAAGACATGATCCACATACACTTTTAGGGGTATTTTGAATTCGCAAATCGTTGTGTTGACTTTAACCACGTCCCATCCGGGCCAATTCTGGCACTTCGCTCCTACATGTAAAAATCATAATTTTCCTTCTAGAAAATGACTCGGAACCCCCAAACATTATATATGATTTTTTAGGAAAGACCCTAGGGAATAAAATGGCAGTCTTTGCAACTTTTTATGTCACACAGTGTTTCATGAATTAAAAAAAGAAAAACAGCAAAGTTAGCAAATTTTTTTGTATAATATAAAAAGATGATGTTACGCCGAGTAAATAGATGCCTAACATGTCACACTTTAAAATTGCGTACACTCTTGGAATGGCACCAAATTTCGGTACTTAAAAATTTCCATAGGCAATGCTTTCAAATTTTTTACAAGTAACCGGTTTAGAGTTACAGAGGAGGTCTTGGGTTAGAATTAATGCTTTTGCTTTAACCGCTTTCAGACCGGCGCACGGCGATGTACGTCGACAGAATGGCACGGACAGGCATAAGGGGCGTACAGGTACGTCCCCTTTAAGATGCCATCGAGCACGCGCCGGTCGGGACCCCCGTGAGTCCGGTCGTGGGTCCCGTGGTCTCGATCGCCGTGGGTAAACCCGAGATCGTCTCACGGGGAGACTCGGAAATAAACAGCATCTCCCCGTTCTGCCTAGCAACTAGTGACGCCAATCCTCTGTTCCCTGTAATTGGAGCAGAGATCAGCATTCACTAGCTCACAGCCACGCCCCCCACAGTTAGAAACGCGCCTCTAGGAACATATAACCCCTACACTGCCACCTAGTGGTTAACACCTTCACTGCCAGTGTCATTTACACAGGAATCCGTGCATTTAAATACCACTGATTGCTGTATAAATGACAATGGTCCCAAAAATGTCCGATGTGTCTGCCATAATGTTGCAGTCACAATAAAAATCGCTGATCGCCGCTATTAGTAAACTAAACTAGTAAAAAAAAAAATTAGTTTTATAGCATTTATATTATCTCCTATTTTGTAAACGCTACAAATTCTGCGCAAACTTATCGCTTATTGCGATTTTTTTTTTTTTTTTTTACCAAAAATATGTAGAAGAATTTGTATCGGCCTAAACTGAGGTAAAAAAAAATAATTTTATAAATTTTTGGGGAAAATTTATTTTTTTCAAAATTGTCGCTTTTTTTTGTTTTATAGCGCAAAAAATAAAAACCGCAGGGGCAATCAAATACCACCAAAATAAAGATCTATTTGTGGGAAAAAAAGGACGTCAATTTTGTTTGGGAGCCACGTCGCACGACCGCGCAATTGTCAGTTAAAGCGACGCAGTGCCAAATCGCAAAAAAGTGGTCTGGTCTTAAGCCAGCAAAATGGTCCAGTCTGAAAGTGGTTAATGCATGTGGTAATACCTCACATGTGTGATTTAAACGCCGTTTACATATGTGGGCGTGGCTTACTTATGTGTTCGCTTTCATTTAAAATTTTTTTTAATTTTACACTTTAAAAAAAAAAAAGTTTTGATCACTTTTGTTTCATATTACAAGGAATGTAAACATCCCCCTTTAATATGAATAGTGAGTAACAGGTCCTCTTTATGGAGAGATGTTGGGTTAATAAGATAAAAAAACTCTCTCAGCCTTTCCAGCCATGTCCTCGGCTTTGTTTACTTCCACCGGCCCAGACGTGACATCATAACGTTGCGCCCGGGCCTCCGATGGTCATAGAGATGACTGGGGACCAATTTCTGGCGGTGAACGATTCATTCTTTGGCTCACCGATCGGGAGAAGCACCGGAGGGTGGCGGGAGGGGGGACGTCCCATCCTGCTGCCTGTAAGAATGATCAAGCGGTTGAACTGCCGCTATGATTGTTCTTACGGCGCACAGAATCACCAGCGGAAAAAAATTATACCTGGATGATGCCTGTAGCTGCAGGCATTATCCAGATATCCCCACTCAAAGCACATGATGTTTATATGATGTACTGGCGTCTGGAAGTGGTTAACATGTGGGGGGACTGTATGGTACAGGCCCCCTAACCTAAAGGAAGAGAAGTTGGATCTCCTTTCACAGTTTGAAATAGCGATGAGGCAGGGAAATGTCATCATAATGGGGGACGTCAACTATCCCAATATTGACTGGGCACAAGGGACAGCTCACTCATTAACCACTTCAGCCCCAGAAGAATTTGCCCCCTTAATGGCCAGAGCATTTTTTGCGATACGGCACTGCGCCGCTTTAACTAACAATTGCACACGTGCGACGCTGTACGCAAACAAAATTGACGTACTTTTTTCCCACAAATACCGCTTTCTTTTGATGGTATTTGATCACCTCTGCGTTTTATTTTTTATTTTTTGTGCTATAAAAAAAATCCAATTTTGAAAAAAATTTATCCAAAAATAATAAAAAAAATTTAAAAAAAATTTTATTCATTAGTTTAGGCCGATATATATATTCTTCTACATATTTTTGGTACAAAAAATCACAATAGGCGTGTATTGATTGGTTTGTGCAAAAGTTATCGCGTCTACAAACTACGGGAACGATTTAGGGACTTTTATTTATTTTTTTATTGTATTTACTGGTAATGGTGGCGATCTGCGATTTTTAGTGGAACTGCGACATTGCGGCAGACAAATCTGACCCCCAAAATACGTTTTTTGGGTACCAGTGACATTATTACTTTGATCAGTGCTATAAAAATGCACTGGCAAGAAGGGGTTAACACAAGGGGGCGATCAAGGGGTTAAGTGTGTTCCCTTAGCGTGTTCTAACTGTAGGGGTGGTGGGCTTACTGAAATATGACGGAGATCACTGGGAGGAGTAGATTCCTTTCATGTCACTAGGCAGAACGGGGAAATGCCTTGTTTACATACAGGTACGTCAGTTTGCGCAGGAGAGCCATTCTGCCGATGTATGTTGGTGTGAGCCAGTCGGCAAGTGGTTAAAGGCCACCATGTGTCTTAAATGTCTTAAAGGACAACTTCATGTGCCAATTCCTCAACTAGCAATGATGCATTGCTACATCTATTCATTACAAATGAATCTGATCTGGTCACAGATGTGGAAATATGGGACAACTTGAGAACTAGCGGCCACAAAATAAATACATTCAGCATAAATCATAGGAAAAGGAGGCACGAGGGTAGTAAAAGAACACAAAATTTCAGGCGAGCCAACTTTTGTAAACTGTGCTCAATATTGCAAGATTTTAAATGGGACCGAATCCTAGAAACATTTTACACTGAGGAAAAATGTGCTTTAGGAACATACTAAATAAAGGTATCACCGAGTGCATTCCAATGGGCAATAACTATAGGAGAAAGAAGGCTAAACCTAGGTGGCTAAACCACAACCTAAAAAGTCATAGTAAAAACAAAAAAAAGGCCTTTAAAAAATTATAAAGTGGAGGGGTCATTGTCAGCATTCCAACACTACAAGGAATTCAATAAGAAGTGTAAAAATGCAATCAGGGTGGCTAAAAAAAGACGTATAGGAAAAAATATAAATGTTGCGCTAAAGTGCTAGTGTGCATGAGTATTTAGAAATATCTCATGAATCAAGATTAATCACATATATATGAATCATAAAATATGTAAAAAAACATAAAACAATTGTTTAGATTAAAATAATGAGATCTACGTGAATAAATGACCGTGATGGTGAAAAAGTGACCCAAGAAGGGTATATTCAACTAGGGTGAACAGTAAACCATAAAATATTAAATGAAAAATAAAAATATGGTGAATAAAAAAATATAAAAATATATATTATATTTAGAACGACAAGTGGGTGAGGGGTGAAGAACAACCGAACTATTCATATATGTATAGTACAGTCCATATAGGTGACAAAAATGCTCGTGAACAGCCGTTGACACTGTATGGTGCTCTAAGTGAGGTGATCGTGGTCCTGTCGGCATCAACACTTATTGGAATGAGGCTTCACGGACTTGAAAAGGCATATACCTCACAAGTCGTGACAAGCTTTGTTTATGTGGAGGGTGTCACGTACCTGGTGGTGCGAGCCCGAGATTGCAGGGAGAGGCCTCCCTTGCGTCTCCCACTTCTGGTCCCCTGGCGTGGGAACAGGAGAGCCAGGAGTGAGGAGGAGCACGGGTGCCTGGCAGGATCAACAGACCGGTGAGCAGGAAGCAGGTTAGCAGAGCTGGCAGGATCTTTGGCAAGCAGGCTCACAGGTAAACTGGATAGCAGAGCTGGCAGGATCTTGGGCAAGCAGGCTCACAGGTAAACTGGATAGCAGAGCTGAAGCAGGCTCACAGGTAAACTGGATAGCAGAGCTGGCAGGATCTTTGGCAAGCAGGCTCACAGGTAAACCGGATAGCAGAGCTGGCAGGATCTTTGGCAAGCAGGCTCACAGGTAAACTGGATAGCAGAGCTGGCAGGATCTTTGGAAAGCAGGCTCACAGGTAAACCGGATAGCAGAGCTGGCAGGATCTTTGGCAAGCAGGCTCACAGGTAAACTGGATAGCAGAGCTGGCAGGATCTTTGGCAAGCAGGCTCACAGGTAAACTGGATAGCAGAGCTGGCAGGATCTTTGGCAGGCAGGCTCACAGGTAAACTGGATAGCAGAGCTGAAGCAGGCTCACAGGTAAACTGGATAGCAGAGCTGACAGGAACTGGACAACGGCTTGGCAAGCAGGTTCACAGGTAAACTGGATAGCAGAGCTGGCAGGATCTTTGGAAAGCAGGCTCACAGGTAAACCGGATAGCAGAGCTGGCAGGATCTTTGGCAAGCAGGCTCACAGGTAAACTGGATAGCAGAGCTGAAGCAGGCTCACAGGTAAACTGGATAGCAGAGCTGACAGGAACTGGACAACGGCTTGGCAAGCAGGTTCACAGGTAAACTGGATAGCAGAGCTGAAGCAGGCTCACAGGTAAACTGGATAGCAGAGCTGAAGCAGGCTCACAGGTAAACCGGATAGCAGAGCTGAAGCAGGCTCACAGGTAAACCGGATAGCAGAGCTGACAGTAACTGGACAACGGCTTGGCAAGCAGGTTCACAGGTAAACTGGATAGCAGAGCTGAAGCAGGCTCACAGGTAAACTGGATAGCAGAGCTGAAGCAGGCTCACAGGTAAACCGGATAGCAGAGCTGACAGGAACTGGACAACGGCTTGGCAAGCAGGTTCACAGGTAAACTGGATAGCAGAGCTGAAGCAGGCTCACAGGTAAACTGGATAGCAGAGCTGAAGCAGGCTCACAGGTAAACCGGATAGCAGAGCTGACAGGAACTGGGAGCAGGAAACAGAACCACTGAATGGGCTGGAGACCAACAGGTGATCAGGTTCGTTACAGGAATCAGACTGCAAACTGGACAGAGACTTTGCAGGGAACCAGAGTTCATCAAAGAAGTCAGGTAATGAATCTGAACTGGGAGCAAGGTACAATGGATCAGGCAGGAGGATGGTCATAGGAAGCCGGGGTCGGGTACAGGCAGAAAGCTGGATAGTCTATGGCAAGCCGGGTCAAGGAACAGATATAACAGGATCAGGTTTAATTACACCACAACGCTGTAGAGCAGACAGCAAAGACCGTCTGCACAGGTCAGGCTTAAATAGGTCGGCTGGTGCTAACTAGAGCGCGCGCCCGTCTCCCTGTGCGCGGTTGTGCACGTGCCCGCGCCCGGGCGCGCATGCGCATGCGCAATGGAATCTGAGGGCCGGGACGGCCCGGGTTTAAGTTTCTGGCAGGATCTTCATGACAGAGGGTGACCAGGTCCCTGTTCCACGGATGGGTTCCAAGGTTGATATGCGTGTATAAATGGCCAGCGGATGGAAATGTGGTCATCAAAAGCTCCAATGGTTTCACTAGTATGTGTTGGATCATGATGAGAATAAGACTCACATAGTGTAATACCGTAAGATATGTTTAATGTTGTAAAAAACTGATTAAAAACACTCACATTTGTGTAGATAAAATAAGGCTCGTAGTTTGTAGTAGATTAGCGTGGTGCTGTTGCTGTAGTCCACCCGACGTGTTTCGTCCTCTAGGACTTCGTCTGGGGTGTGGACTACAAGCTCCAGCAACACACTTTTAAAGAGATGGTGACCCCAATCTGAAATTGTGGTGGCTCGAACCGGAAGTAGACCTCACTTCCGGTCCGGCGGTGATATAAGCTAACTGCGCTGTTCACGACCGGATGGAGAGTGGATCATACACTGCTGACACGGTGGTGACCCCGGAAGCCTTCATTGCGCTTGGAGAAAAGATCCATATTGGGGGCAATAAGTAAAGGATTGAATAATGCATGAAAGCCAGAGTGGAGTCATACCTCCGATATGGATAGTATACTCATTAAAAATTTAAGAAAATTATAATATATGAGTTCACAATCAAATTTGTATATATGAATGGAGGAAAAAAATTGCTGAATTTACATCACTGATATTGAAATTGTATAAAAACTTCTTTTTTTTTTTTTTTAAACTATATTGTGTGTATATATATGTATGGAGGAAAGATCATTGAATTTACGTCAATGATATTAAAAACGCATAAATACATATAAAAACATATATATAAAAATGTATTTCTGAAAATTATGAGATACAATTCTGATTAAATTCATAAAAAGGGGGAATTTATATTCTCATAAAAGGTAGTTAATGTGAAAAATATGGATATAAAAGCAACAGCTATTTATGAATACAAAAACCGTATATTACGAAAAAGAGACGGATATAAATACGGATGGTGTTAAAACCAAAATTAAGTTAAAAAGTAGAAATGGAAAAAAAAGGAGGATCAAGCTTTATTAATAAAAGCATTCATTTTCTGGTATGAGAGTACCTAAAACGTTGTCCTTTTTAAGGATTCCCCAATGACGTTCTAAGATAGACTTTATTTGCTTATGTTGTACTATCTTAGAACGCCATTGGGAAATCCTTAAAAACGATAACGTTTTAGGTACTCTCATACCAGAAAAAGACAAAGTTATTTATAAGGGGGCTCCCTCACTAAATAGCCAGATTGCACCAACAATCATTAATCCATCTGCAAAACCCTCCTTTTCTCATGAACTTACAGGTTATTTTCTGTGCAAAAAATGCAGTGTGCCCTTTTAACACAAATGGCAGACGTAGCACCAAAGAATTTGAGTCTACTATTACCAAACAAAAGTTCCAAATCAAAAATTTCTGCACATGCTCCACAACTCATGTTGTCTATTTAATTACATGCCCTTGCTCTAAACCAGGGGTCTCAAACTGGTGGCCCTCCAGCTGTTGTGGAACTACAAGTCCCATCATGCCTCTGCCTGAGGGAGTCATGCTTGTAACTGTCAGCCTTGCAATGCCTCATGGGACTTGTAGTTTTTCAACAGCTGGAGGGCCGCCAGTTTGAGACCCCTGCTCTAAACAGTATGTCGGACGTACCATACGTTCTTTTACCACACGTGTAACTGAACATATCACCAAAATTTAAAATGGAAGTTTAAAACACACAGTTCCAAGACACAATCGACAGTGCCACAATCGAGATCCCCGCAGTACCCAATTTTTAATCATTGATAAATTCATTGCACCATGGAGGGGTGGGGCAAAAACCAGAGGGGTAAACAAACTTGAAACTTTCTCGATCTACCAGTTTCATGCCCAATGGGGAGTGGGATTGTATGTGGAGTGGGATATTAATGCTTTTATTAATAAAGCTTGATCCTCCTTTTTATTCCATTTTGGTTTTAACACCATCCGTATTTATATCCGTCTTTCTTTTTCGTAATATACGGTTTTTGTATTCATAAATAGCTGTTGCTTTTATATCCATATTTTTCACATTTTAACTACCTTTTATGAGAATATAAATTCCCCCTTTTTATGAATTTAATCAGAATTGTATCTCATTTTCAGAAATACATTTTTTTATATATATGTTTTTATATGTACTTATGTGTTTTATACACATGGTTATATATATATATATATATATATATATATATATATATATATATATATATAAATTTTAATATCATTGGCGTAAATTCAATGATCTTTTATTTATATATATATATATATATATATACATATACACAGTATAGTTTAAAAAAAAAAAAAGTTTTTATACATATATACATATTTTTTTTTTTCCTCCATTCATAAATAAAAATTTGATTGTGAGCTCATACATTATAATTTTCTTTAATTTTTAATGTATACTTTTAATGAGTATACTATCCATATCAGAGGTATGACTCCACTCTGGCTTTCATGCATTATTCAATCCATGTGAACCTTTACTTATTGCCCCCAATATGGATCATGTCTCCAAGTGCAATGAAGGCTTCCGGGATCACCACCATGTCAGCAGTGTATGATCCCCTCTCCATCCGGTCGTGAATGGCGCAGGTGCAGTCGGAACGAGGCTTGGTTTCAGGCCAGCGCCGGATTGGCTGGCTGCGACGTCACAGCGCGCTGCTGTCATGCGTGGCCGTCTTCCCCCTAATCCATGGCGAGGCTTGGTATCAACAGGGTTAGTCACAGATAGGGCGGAAGAGAGCGGCATGCGTTCCACCGATCTGTGTTAAAAACAGACACTGGAGCGCTGCAATCATCCTCCTACATGCCAAAATGAACTCGTAATTAATTCATAATAATCCGGAATGCACAATCACTATTAATATAACATTTGAGAAGTAACATGTTAGTATTTTAGCTTATATCACCGCCGGACCGCAAGTGAGGTCTACTTCCGGTTCGAGCCACCACAATTTCAGATTGGAGTCACCATCTCTTTAAAAGTGTGTTGCTGGAGCTTGTAGTCCACACCCCAGACGAAGTCCTAGAGGATGAAACGCGTCGGGTGGACTACAGCAACAGCACCACGCTAAGCTACTACAAACTACGAGCCTTATTTTATCTACACAAATGTGAGTGTTTTTAATCTGTTTTTTACAACATTAAACATATCTTACGGTATTACACTATGCAAGTCTTTTTTTCTCATCATGATCCAACACATACGTGTGAACCATTGGAGCTTTTGATGACCACATTTCCATCCGCTGGCCATTTATACACGCATATCAACCTTGGAGCCCATCCGTGGAACAGGGACCTGGTCACCCTCCACATAAACAAAGCTTGTCACAACTTGTGAGGCATACGCCTTTTCAAGTCCATGACCTCCGGTAAGCCTCATTCCAATAAGTGTTGACGCAGACAGGACCACGATCACCTCACTTGGAACACCATACAGTGACCACGGCTGTTCACAAGCATTTTTGTCACCTATATTGACTGCACCGTCGTATACATATATGTATAGTTCGGTTGTTCTTCACCCCTCACCCACTTGTCGTTCTAAATATAATATATACTATATATTTTTACATTTTTTTTTTTTATTCACCATATTTTTATTTTTCACTTAATATTTTATGGTTTACTGTTCACCCTAGTTGAATATACCCTTCTTGGGTCACTTTTTCACCATCACGGTCATTCACGTATATCATTATTTTAATCTAAACAATTGTTTTATGTTTTTTTACATATTTTATGATTCATATATATGTGATTAATCTTGATTCATGAGATATTTCTAAATACTCATGCACAATAGCACTTTAGCGCAACATTTATATTTTTTCCATTTTGCATTTTCCACTAGTCTATCGGCAATGTCTGCAGCTTTTGTATCATTTTTTCAGTACTCAGCGCAATAGTATCCAATCCTCTTTTCCATTTGGCTAAAAAAGACAAATAGCAGAGGAGAGTAAAAAACATATATTAACAGTAAAAAAGTGAGGTCAGAACACACAGGCCCCATAATGGATGATGAAGCTTAACACAAATAAGGACTGGCTGGCTTACAACTGAGAGCCCTCAAAGAGCTCAGTCAGGTTATAGCCAGATCACTATTCCTAATCTTTATGGACAGCATACTGACAGGACATGGTAACCGCTGATTGGCAAAAAGCCCACATGGTACCAGTGTTAATTTTGGCAACAAATTTTGATTTGTTTTTAGTCGTATTTAGTCGCCTAAATCCCCAGTACATTTTAGTCGACTAAAATCTCCAGTGCTTTTTAGTCCACTAAAACGCATTTTAGTTGTCTAAAATCTAATAGGTGTAGTTGCATTGTAATGCATTATTTAACCACTTAACCACCTGATTACTTTGCACTTAAACCCCCCTCGTGACCAGACCAATTTTCAGCTTTTGGCGCTGACACACTTGGAATGACAATTGCGCGGTCATACAACACTGTACCCAAATGAAATTTTTACCATTTTTTTCCCACAAATAGAGCTTTGCTTTTGGTGGTATTTAATCACAGCTGGGGGTTTTATTTTTTGCTAAACAAATAAAGATGGAAAATTAAAAATAAAAATAAAATCATGTTTAATAGTTTGTTTATAAAATTTTGCAAACGGGTAATTTTTCTGCTTCATTGATATGCGCTGATGAGGCTGCACTGGTGGGCACTGATAAGCTGCACTGGTGGGCACTGATAAGCTGCACTGGTGGGGACAGATAAGTCTGTACTGGTGGGGACAGATAAGTCGGTACTGATGGGCACTGCAAAGATGGCACTGATGGGCACTGATAGGTGGCACTGATGGGCACTGATAGGTGGCACTGGGCACTGATAGAGGGCACTGATGAGCACTGGTAGGGGACACTGATGAACACTGGTAGGTGACACTGATGTGCAGCACTGGCACTGTGGGCACTGACAGGTGGCACTGTGGGCACTGACAGGTGGAGCTAGTGGGCACTTTTATTATGCAAAGGAGGGCACCATGGACCCTGGGCATATTGCAGTGAGAGGGACTGATGTCCCTCTCACTGCCGGTGATCGGCTTTTTTTTTTTTCTTCTCCTCGCGCTGTCAGCGCGAGCAGGAAAAAAAGCCGATTACCGGCTCGGTTATTTTCACATGATCAGCTGTCATTGGCTGACAGCTGATCACGTGGTAAGGGTCGGGATCGACCCCTTACTCGGATCTGTGATCAGCGAGTCTCACAGAGTCGCGGATCACAGAGCGCGCCGCATGCGCCCTTCAGGGGGTGCGCAGGCAGCTCGTTGCCGGGACGACGTCAATAGACATCAGATCAGACATCAGATCCGCGCTGTAGCCGTCATTTGGCTATAGCGCGGGTCTAAGGTGGTTAAGGACCGCCCGCCGTCATTTTATGTTGCTACTTTGAAGAGGAATATCGTTCTGGCAGCAGCCAGCTGCCATAATCACGAGATCCTCTTTTTTTAGCGGGCGGTCCGCTTTCAGATAAAAGTGTTCTTGCAGCGGATTCGCTGCAAGATCACTTTTATCGGTGGCGGGAGAGGGCCCCCCTCCACCGCTTACCGGAGCCGTCTGTAGCGGCGGAGGCGATCGGATCTGCTCCCTGGCTTAGTATGGAGACGAGTAAGGGGGAAGATGGCCCCCACCCGTCTCCATATCATTGCAGGGCAGAAGCGACATCAAAATGTCACTTCCGCCCATAGCTATTAAAGGGATATTACATTTTTTTTTTGTATTGCATATTAGTGTAGATATGAGATCTGAGTTATTTTTGACCCCAGATTTCATATGTCATATTTAAGAGGTCCTGTCACGCTTTTTTTCTATTACAAGGGATGTTTACATTCCTTGTAATAGAATTAAAAGTGACACATTTTTTTTTTAAAAGAACAGTGTAAAAATTTAAAATAAAAGGTAAAAGAAAAAAAAAATTGTTGCCAAGCTCACATGCAGAAGCAAACTGATACGTGAGTAGCGCCCGCATATGAAAACGGTGTTCAAACCACACGTGAGGTATCGCCGCGATCGTTAGAGCGAGAACAATAATTCTAGCCATAGACCTCCTCTAACTCCAAAACATGCAACCTGTAGAATTTTTTAAACGTTGCCTATGGAGATTTTTATGGGTAAAAGTTTGTCGCCATTCCATGTTGGGTATTATCTTACTCAGCGTAACATTATCTTTTGCAATATAAAAAAAATTGGGCTAACTTTACTGTTGTCTTATTTTTTAATTTTAAAAAGTATATTTTTTCCAAAAAAATTGCACTTTTAAGAGCGCTACGCAAATATGGTGTGACAGAAAGTATTGCAATGGCCGACATTTTATTCTCTAGGGTGTTAGAACTTCCAAACATTATATATTTTTTTTCTAAGTAATTTTCTAGCAAAAAAAAATGTTTTTAACTTGTAAACACCAAATCTCAGAGGCTTTGGTCGTTAAGTGGTTAAGCAATATTATAGAGAAAGTACCCCCCCAGGAATACTAGGGACTTTATCAATGATTGGTAAAAAAACTTTGTAATTTATTATTTAGAAAAATATAAAACCAAAGATTATATTACATAGACAAATTTGCATAGTGAACATGAATTAAAGAAAGACAGATCCTTAAATACTGATCACAACATGTTTCTGGACCTCTGTAGAGTGCTTTCTTCAGGGGTATGTCATATAAGGGAACACTGCTGTATTGGTATTCTACAATGAGACAAAATTACACATAGGAATCGCGTTCACAGTAAACAGGGATGAGCATCATTGAGGCCAAGTAAAAACATGCATCCCAGTCACTTAGAAAAAGAATAGGGGCAAGAAGAAAATGAAGACTGACAATTATAAAGTGTGGAATCCCATGCTGTCGGTTCAGAGATACTGCAGGGGTGATGTCGTGCAGGTGCTACAGCAGAGGCGAGATAGACGTTGGTGATCAGAAATGTCCCCTACTGGTACCACCAGGCTGAGGACCCACAGGGTGTTGCTATGCAGGAGTGGCAGCCCCTGAACAAGAAGCAAGGACCTTTTAAAACAAAATGAATAAATTCAAAAGATTAAATGTCTGACGGGTATGAGAAGATCCGATACATTGATATCCACAGACAAAGCAATTAAACTTAGGCACTGTAGCAACAAGTGTGGCACAAAGGGGGCAACCCATACATCCATAGTCAGAGGCGGGTGTATACAGCACCACCAGCATGCCAAAGTTCTGAGGGAATGGCATCCCATCCCAGACCACACAGGTAAAAAATATATATATTGCATACATTTTTTATTTATATATATATATATATATATATATGTGTGTGTGTGTGTGTGTGTGTGTGTGTGTGTGTGTGTGTGTATATGTATGTGTATATATATATATATATATATATATATATATACACACACAAAAAAATAGGGTAACCGGTGGCTATGCCCAAAAAGAAGGAAATGCCAAAGTAATATAGGTGTAAGATGACAAACGTGTGGACTAACCTGCAGAGGTCCCAGTAGAAAAGCAATAGTGTATGCAAAAGGAGAATTGCAGTCCCCAGACAGCAGTGAGGCAGCTAATGAGGGGAAGATCGTTTCCCCCTCGTATAGCTGCGAGACAACGCCCGCACATGCGCAGTAAGTGGTGCATGTGATGTGGGACGTTGTCTCATGCAAAACAGGAGCTGGCCAATAGGAGGTAATTGTGGGGTATGTGTGGGCGGAAGCGGCTACCGCCGCACGTCCAGAAGTTCAGATCATATGCCGCTGAATAAAGAGGGCCAAGGAGAAGCCACAGAGCGCACAGACTCCCCTCACGTATCAAGACACACGCCCCCCCACACGCAGAGGGGGCGAGGGAGGGGGCCGTGCAGAGACCAGCAGGGGAGCCGCAGAACTAAGCCACAGCTTGCAAGCATGCACACAGACACAGGTCAGCAATGAAGAAAAAAGAAGTAATAGTACAGAGGATGAGTAAGAAATAAAAGAAAAGCTCCAAGGCATACATAATGACAAAGAACACATCAACAGACAAACACAGGGAACACATAATTAGGGCAGGGACAAAGAGGAGAAAAGGGATATAAAGAAGATAAGAATAAGAAACCAAGAAATGACTGGCAGCTGGATTACCCAGCAGCAAGGGATTATAAAACCACCACAAATGGCCATGAGAAATAGAGTCTGAGATCTATTGATGAAAAACAAGTTGGCGTTTAAATACAAAACAATAATGATAACCAGAGAAAGGAAGAACACCGGGCAAAAATAACATCATAACATGTTATGCAGAATATACAGAAAATGCACAACTATATGCAATACAGGCTATTGACTCACATATTAGACCCAGTGTTGCTGCATGTACACCATACACCCATTCAGTTAAATGTCCTTTTCACATACTCCCGTGTCGAAGCCTTTGAAAAACTGGTATTGAGACCAGGAAAAGTAGCATTTAATTCCAAAATCCATCATGCTTCACGCGCTTGTTCCAGTCTCCTTCTCTGGAACGTGGATGGATATGATCTAATATCAGGAAACGAAAGCTAGGGCATATTCTCGCATGCTGGCGGCAAACACGTCTCCCAAGAGGGAGTTCAGGGTTTGCCGTCAGCATACTGATGACATGCTACTTAGCTCGCTTGCGAAATTCAAGTTTGGTTTTACCAACGTAAAATCCTCCACATTGGCAGGTGAGTAAATAAATAACTCTGGCGGTTTTACAGTTGGCAAAGTGTTAAAAGGACCCCCATTAGGTGACGTGATGTCTGCCTGAGTATTCATATAGTGACATATCACACATCCACCCCAGGTGAATGTTCCTACATTTTTGCAGGGGTCAACTCTAAAGGTACCCACAAACTCACTCTGAACTAACTGGTCCTTGATAGATTTAGATCTCCGGTATGTAATTGTGGGTTATGGTAGTACATGTGGGCCAAGCGCTGGGTCTATTGTTAATATGTGCCAATGCTTCTCAAGTGTTCTAAGGATTTTATGCTTATCATTGTACTGCGTTCTAATCCGAAAATTGGAGGATTCTCTATCCCTATGTGTTTTGGGATTACTGGGAAAAAGAAGCCTGTTTCTGCTATGATTCCTGGCACGTTTTAAAGGTTTTTTTTAAGGCAAGTGAGAGAGAAGCCCATATCCAGGAGTCTTATTTGTAGATGATGAGCCTCTATCCGGAAGGTGGCCTCTGTAGAGCAATTCCTTCTCAGTCTTGCGTACTGACTGTACGGAATCGACTGTATAAGGTGGGTGGGATGTGCACTTGATGTGTGGAGAATGGTATTCCCCGCAGTTGGCTTACGAAATAAGCCACTAGCAAGGGTTCCATCGTCATTCTTAGAGATATTGACATCCAGGAACGTAACCATCTCTTTACTATAGGACATAGTAAAGTAGAGGTTAAAAGTGTTCTTGTTTATGGCCAAAATAAAGGCCTCCAACATGGCAGCTGGTCCCTCCCAGATGATGAAGATATCATCAATGTAGCGGTACCACGTAGTGATATAGCTCATTGACGTGGACAATTCTTCATTATCTAAGAGGTAACGCTCCCACTCCCCCAGGTACAGGTTGGCGTAGGACAGGGCACAACAAGTCCCCATCGTCACACCCTGCACCTGGAGGAAGTGGGAGCCATCAAAAGAAAAACAGTCGTGTTGCGGAATAAATTCCAAGGATGAAATAATGAATCTCCAAATCTTCCAATCATCCTTGTGCGATTGCGAGAGTATGTGCTTTACAGCTGCGATCCCCAAATGGTGGGGGATCGAGCTGTAAAGAGCCTCAATATCAATCATCCTCACAAGTAAAGCATCAGGGGTGAGGTGGACATTTTTCAGAAGATGGATGGTGTCCTTTACGTAAGATGGTAAATTAATTACGTAAGGTCTCAGATGGGCGTCAATAAACTGGCTGAGGTTTTCTGTGATACTGCCCACACCTGAAATGATTGGTCTACCTGGTGGGTTTTGTAAATATTTGTGTACTTTGGGTAGACTGTAAAAAGTTGGTATTTTAGCAAATTTAGTTTGTATGAATTGCCAGGTGTCTTTGTCTATTGCTCCATTAGCAAAGGCCTCATTAACCAGAGAATATAATTTTTTTTATCAAATCTATCAGTTGCACTTTTTGTAATTTTCTTATACCATGTTTGATTTTGGAGGATTTTATAGCACATGGATTTGTATTGGTCATTAGTCATTATGACTATATTACCCCCCTCATCTGATGGCTTTATTGTCAGGTCATGTTGATCCTTAAGGGATTGTAATCCGATTTTCTCTTCTCTGGTCAGGTTGCCCTTGCATCCGTACTTTTTTTTTTTTTTTTTTTCTGGGAATTTTTTTAATGTCCACACTTACTAAGTTGACAAATGCTACAAGATTAGGATTATCAGAGAATGAAGGGAATTTATCAGGTTTTTTGAAAGTAAGAGGGCGACTTACTGATGTATTCTTTTTTTTTAAACAATATTTTTTTATTGAATATTTTTCAAGAATAATACAAAACTTTTGCAAAGGGAAAGCAAAGGAATACGACAACAAGTCGACAAAGGGTACATAACATTTGTTCATATCATCATATTTAGTCATATAGTGCAATCTAGTTGAATAGCTTACCAATGCACCTGTACCTATTGTGGCGAGCAAAGGCTCTTACTTCACCCCCTGGTGCCACGAGAGGGACTCGATCCCCCCAGCGACTTCCCTCCGGGGTACACATTTGTCGCTCTGAGGGGACCGCCTCCCCCGCAGGAGAGCGCAGTCTGTCTAGAGTGATTAGGTGCAGTAACATTAAACTCTTATTTCGGAGTAAAAAATTAGGTTAGTCTAGGTATTTTCAGAATTATTAGCTGAGAAATCAACTTAACGTATTTGAACAAATAGGGTAAGGGTTGTGAAGAGAGGGGAGAAAGGGGATAGAAGGGGGAGGAGGGAGAGAGGGGTAAGGGAGGGGACATTCTCTCAGCTCAAGTCAGCAAAAATATTAGTCTTGGTAAACATCTAAGTTTAGGGTGTACCAGTCAGTCCACGGTTTCCAAGTGTTCAGCGAAAGATTATATCTGCCTTGCGATGATGCAAACATTATTTCGTATGAGGCGTGGGTGGCGGTGGTGTACAGTATTTCCCTAATAGGAGGCGGTTTTTTGTCCTACCAATGTCTCATGATGGCTAATCTCGTACTTAATAAAATGTGTGAGATTATAGTTCTAAAATTTTTTGGATATGCGGTGATTCCCAAGGAAAGAATGGCCATCCCTGGATCGGAGGGCAAGAGTGTTTTGCATATTGTTCCTATTATCTGGAAGATCTTGGACCAGACTTCTCTGATGTGGGGGCATTCCCATAGAATGTGGAAAAGGGTGCCAGGTTTGTTGCAGTTCCTCCAACATAGTGGGGAGGTATGTGGGTCAAATTTGGCGATCCTATATGGTGTTAAGTACCAACGTAGTAGTATTTTTTGTGTTAATTCCCAGAGGTTGATGCATTTAGTGGACATGTATGTCGTTTGTAGTGCCCGTTGCCATTGTTCTGGGGTATATTGTGCGCCTAGTTCATTTACCTAAGCTATGATATTTGATAGTTTGGTGAAACTCAGTTTGTTATTTAGAGAGTTGTAGAATAAAGATATTCCTTTGATGTTTGTAGTTTCTTTCGTAAGGAACATGTTTATTCTCCATGGTAAGTAAATCTCGGGAGGAGGGGCGGAGGTGGAGTGTAGTAAATGTTGAATCTGGAGGTATTTATAGTGTTCTGATTTGTCAAGTGAGAATTCTATTTGTAGTGATCTAAACGTTTTCATTGTGGGACCTATCAATAGTTCTGTAAGTTTGGTGATGCCTTTCCTGGACCAGTGGGTCACATTTAGATCTGGGATGACCAGTGTTAGACTGGTAATTGGGATTGGGAGTGGAGTGTGTTGTGCGTTTTCGGGGCGTGAAGATAATAGTAGTTTCCAGGCTGCTATAGACGCTTGCATAGGGGGTGCAATGTCTCTAAGTGCGTGGTGGCCAAACGAATTGGCCATCACAAAGCTGTGTAGGTCATGGCCCCTTATCTGAAATTCTTCTAGTTCTTGCCATTTTGTGTTTGAGGAATTTGGGAACCAAACTCTCAGTTGTGCTAAGATTGCCGCAGTGTAGTAGTCTTTAATCACTACATGTCCCACTCCCCCTGCATTTCTTGCTGCTGTAGACTTATTGAATGCCCATCTAGCTTTTTTCCCCCTCCAGAGGAATTTATTTACGAGAGATTGTAATTTATGGAAATACGTGTTAGGGACTGGGATAGGTATTGCTCTGAAAAGGTATATTAATTGTGGAAGAACTATCATTTTGAACGCTGCTAAGCGTCCTGACCATAGGAGTTCTATTTTGGAGATATTGTGTAATTTTTGTGGCAGAGAACCTAGAAATGGGAGGTAGTTTGCATCATAGAGATCTTTTGTAGTGGCCGTGAGGTTGATCCCTAAGTATTTTATATTGTCTTTGCACCATGTGTATGGAAACCGTGAACTGAGCGCCGTTTGCATTTTTGTCGGAACCTTTATGCCAAGTATGTATGATTTACTTTCATTTACTTTGTAGTACGAGATTTTATGGTACATTTGCAGTGCTTCATGTACCAAAGCCAGGGAAGTTTCAGGGTTTGTTAGCATTAGGATAATGTCATCGGCAAACAAGCTTATAATGTGTTCCGATTTATGGGAGTGGATTCCGGTGATGGACTGTTGGTTTCTGATATAGGTGGCTAGAGGCTCCAATATCAATTTGAAGATTAACGGGGAGAGGGGGCACCCTTGACGGGTGCCATTAGTGATGAGAAAGGGATCAGATAGTATCCCAGAGGTGTATACACGGGCAGAAGGTTTTGAATATAAGGCCAAAATTGCTTGAATTATGGGGCCCGTAAACCCGAATTTCTGTAGAACCATTTCTAGGTAACCCCAATGGACCCTGTCAAAAGCCTTCTCTGCGTCTAAAGCCAACAACAGAGAAGGCCCTTGCCGTAGTTTGGCTAAGTGAATCACATTAATTAATCTTCTAGTGGCGTCTGATGTCTGGCGCCCCTTGGTGAAGCCCGTCTGGTCTGCATTGATAACGCTGGGTAATATGTCTATCAGGCGGTTTGCTATCAATTTAGCGTAAATTTTTAAATCGTTATTTAATAACGAAATGGGTCTGAAGTTAGCTGGGGTGTTTGGTTCCTTCCCTGTGTAGAGTTACAATAATTGCTTCAAGCATTTCTGGGGGGAAGGACGAGGAGGCCGCCGCTGTATTAAAGATTTTGCTCAAATAAGGCACGAGAATATGTTTATAAGTGCGGTAATATTCTCCTATGAATCCGTCTGGTCCGGGGGATTTGTTAGCAGGGAGTGAGTCTATCGTCCTTCTAATTTCGTCTTCATTGAAAGGTAGGTTTAGAGAGTCTGTTTGTTGTTGTAAGAGTGTTGGTAGAGATATTTTATGTAGAAAGTCGTTTATCAGTTCTGTGGTGGGTTGTGGGGTGTCTGCGTCGTCTTTTAGGTTGTATAATGTGCTATAGTAATGACTGAAAGCATTTGCTATGTCTTGTGGGTGTTGCATGTGGTGTTTTGTGGTGGGGTGAATGATGTAGGGGATTTTTGTTTTGAGTCTGTGTCCTTTGATTTGATGTGAAAGTAATTTACCTGCTCTGTTTCCCTGAGCGTAGTAAGTCATTCTGAGTCTCTTTGTGTTCTTTTCAAATTCCTCAAGTAAGAGGTTTCGGAGTTCTTGTCTTAGTTGTGTCAATTTAGTGGAAAGTGCTTGGGATGATTGATTTTTGTTCTGGGATTCCATTTTGAATATCTCGGTTGTGAGATCGTTTAATTTCTGTTGCCTCAGCCTCCTCGCCCTTGCCCCCAATTTGATAAAGATTCCTCGTATGAATGCTTTATGGGCATTCCAGAGAAAAAAATGATTAGGCATTGAAGGTTCATTCAAAGAAAAGAATTCCCTCAAATGTTCCTCAATACAGATCTTATTTGGGTTTTGCATAAGGAAAGAATTCGCCCTCCAAAGGGGTCTAGCGTCAATATTGGATGCATCTTTCAAGGAGAGGGTGATAGACGCATGGTCAGACCATGTAATCGTGTTTATTGTTGAAGACACAGTTCTGGTTAGTGCACGTCTGTCTACCAAAAAGAGATCAATCCTGGTGTACGTGTGATGTGGCGAAGAAAAAAAAGAATAGTCTTTTTCACCTGGGTGGAGACATCTCCACGCATCATGTAAGTCTTCTTGGTGTAATGAGTCGCGAAGAGATATAGGTGAACGGACAGCTGTAGTAGTAGTGTCGATTTTGTGATCTGGGACTATGTTGAAGTCGCCGCATAGCACTAACAGACCTTTCTTGTAACTATTGACTTTTTTCATGAGCTTGTGGAAGAAGTGAATTTGGTGTTTATTAGGTGCATATACGTTATATTAAGAAGAGACCTCAAGAGGTGGGATTATACCGGCAACAAGATAAACCATATAGGCATACATAAGATAATTTTATAGATTTATTATCAAAATACAAAGACATAAAAAATGAAATAGTTCTTTAAAAACAGTAAGACAAGTGGTACAAAATGATATGCATATCTGCGATTGGTGAGAGTGTAGAATTCCGACGCGTTTCCAAGAGGCTAAATTATGCCTGTCTTCCTCAGGGAATTATAGTCACCATCTACAGAATATCAAAACGTGTCAATTGTGTACAAGAACAAAGCAAAAATGTTCCCCACCCCAGTGTGACATGGGGTGGAGAGTCATACATTGCATGTAAATATGAACAAATATTCAATATATATCCATAATAAATTTTGGAACATGCACTTACATAATCAAATATTGCATATATAGCATTGCCTCCCATTCACTCTCCGAGAAGAAAAGACGTCCAAGAGTTGGCAAAAAGTAATGGCCGCATTCCCATAATCTCTACAAGACGGTAAGGGTAAAAAGATTCCATATATCTAATGGCGCAGAAACCTACAAAACCACCCATGGAGAAAGAGGAATAGTATCTTAGAGCCTGGATATGAGATTGAAAAAATTGTTTCTCTCATATAAGGGTTGCTTACCCAAGAGTCCATGATCCAAGGGTTCAAACAGAAAGAAATGTTCCAGGGAAAAGTCCTCAAGGAGTCCTAGGTGGAGAGTGATCCACACAGCTCAATGCTGTGAGGCGGAATGACGCCATATACCGTCTCTGGCGTCCTTAAATAGGTGGAATAGAACTCTGTCCCGCCCTTGTGGGTGTGTTGGGATGACGTCAGACGCAAAAGCGTCCCGCGTCATCACCTCCAATCCCGCCCATTGGGCTGGATCCTCTTCCTGGTGGAAAATAGGAGACCTCTTGAGGTCTCTTCTTAATACTTATTTGGGGATGATGGCAACCAATATGTGTCTCGAGATCTGAGTTCAATCTATTTTCAATTTATTTAGGGTGGAAAATACACCTATACCTCAATCATGAGCTCAATTTCTTGACACAGCCTTAATGCTGAACAATTTATAGAATTTTGGAGTTAGTTCATAGTCCCTCAGTAATCAGGCGATTTATATACCTGATCCATAGCTGGGGGGTTCTTTTTCTCCTACCCAGACACTACTTTTTCCCCATCTGGGGAGTGTCACTAATTCTTTTTCTTTTTCTTCTCACCGCTGTCTAGTGACTCTTTTTGGACAGATATGGAGTCTTGTGGGGGAACGGGGAATATGGGGGATCTGCAGGGGAGAGAATGGGATAATCTTATGGCAAATATTCATTGTAATTATCAAGGAAAGGAACAGACTTCCTCTAATCTGACTGCTTTATTTTCAAACCTTACCAAAGTGTTGGAAAGGAAATCAGCATTACATTGGCATATCCACTCTTTAGAACGATATATTCGTGAAAATATCAATCCCATTGGCCTACGCATACAGATTTTCCCAATCTTGGAAAATATTTCCAAAGAACTTAAGATGAACTGGGAAAGTAAATTAAATGACTGTTCTAGGAATCTTATGTTATTATTACAAAATGAATACAAGTCACAATTGGTAACAATGAACGATGAGATTGGATCTCTTTATACACGGCTTACCCCCCTTAAAAATCATGAAGAATATAATAGATCTGAAATAAAACTGAGGGAACATTTGGAAACCTTTGGCAAACAAATTTTGATCAAAAAAGAGAAAAAATACTGGAGGGATAAAAATGCTTTTGGAGAGAATCGTGCTTATAAATGGAATACTGATAAAAAATTTAAAAATGTCAAAGGGACCCGAAAAACCAAAAAGGGTCAAGTTGATAATTTATTCAAATCAAATGATGATTTGTCAGATACGCCCTCTAACTCCTCCTCCTCAGTCTCCTCCCATACAGGCCGGCAATCTGGGAAAAGGAAAAGTCTATTTCCTAGACAACAAGATTTGGAAGGTGAGGTTCACCAATTACCCAAAAAATCGGCTACTGACCTCCATATGGATCGGGACGGTAAGACAGGCATTACTGCAAAAAATTTAACAGGTGGAATTCTCAAAAACAACCCTTCTAATCGCAATACCAGAAATAATAAAAAGGATCAAGGAGCTATCCCTAAAACCCAACGTACACAACTAGATGATTTTTTAGACCGGAACCGGATCCCGCAGATCCCTCCGTTATCAACTCCATCAACACAGACAGGAACTTTCCAGTCAGTGGTAACTCAGATAGAGACGGAACCAATCATGGTCAAGGGTCCAATGAAGGAGGTTTAAATATTATTAATTTGTCTTCCCATACACTTTCGAAATGTGAGCAGGAAGTACTATCTTTGGGATTATCCTTTTGTCCCAATAAAAATTCAGATGTCTTTGAGGTGATTAAAGATATTCACCTCTTTGCTCGAAATCTGTTTTATAAAAGTTTGTATAATAAAAAACAAACTAAAAAAGAGGATGAGATACCACCTAACTTAAGAGCAGCAGATTTCAAAGCCTTGAGGGACCTTAATCTCCTTTTGCTGGAAAGTGGGGCCTGGGATGAGCAAGAGGATGATCCTCTTGATAGTGAGGGGAGTGAGGAGGAGGAAGAGGAGGGTGTTAAATATGAACCTAAAAAGTTTAAACGAAGATCACATGTTTTTCCACAACTTAATCAGAATCCAGCTTTGGCGTTATTTGTTAAACAAACTGCCAAAGACTTGGAAAAATTAAAGGAGGATTCAGGACAGCAAAACCTAAATGTGGGTCAGAAAAAAGCGCTTCAATCTCTCAAAAACAACTTTGATATCACAATCAAAAGTTCAGACAAAGGGGGAAATATCGTTATCATGAATAATGTTGATTATGAAAATATGGTCCTTAAAATACTCAACGACCTTAATTGTTATAAATCAATTTCCCCTTCATTGGTGGACAAATACAATCAAGATTTCTATGCATTGGTTGATGAGTCCTTTAGTGTGGGGACAATTACTCGAGAAATCTGGGAGTTCGTCAGAACTAGATATCCCAGATTACCCACTCTATATGCCCTCCCCAAAGTGCATAAAAGTCTTCAAAATCCACCAGGAAGGCCCATAGTGTCAGGCAATGGATCCATCACGGAAGGAATCAGTCAGGTCATTGATGACCACCTGAGACCCCACGTCATGGATCTACCGTCCTACACTAAGGATACCATTCATCTTCTGCAGATCATCGAAGAGCTAACTATCCCCGAAACAGCGATCCTAGTGACCATTGATGTGGAATCGCTTTATAATAGCATTCCACACGACTTAGGTATCAAGGCAGTGGATAAGGTTTTAAAACAGAGAGCCACTACAGATTGGAAATTCAATTCCTTTATTGTTCAAATGTTGGATTTCATTCTCCGACACAACGTTTTTGTTTTCAAAAATTCCCACTACCTCCAGGTACAGGGAGTAGCTATGGGGACGTGTTGCGCGCCCTCATATGCGAATCTGTACCTGGGGGAGTGGGAAAAAGACTTTTTGACTAGTGAACATGCGTCGATGTACACCTGTCACATTTTGATGTGGCAGAGGTACATCGACGATGTTTTCATCATTTGGGACGGATCAGAGAGACAGCTAATAGAATGTTTGGAACTTATGAATAACAATGCCTACAACTTGTTCTTCACTATGAGCTTTAATCACAATGAGACCCACTTTTTAGATATTTGTATCAAAAAAGCACCTAATGGAAATTTAACCAGTAGGTTGTTTCGGAAGGAAACTGCTGGCAACACCCTGCTTCACGCGGACAGTTTCCATCCATTGCCATTAAAACGATCTATTCCCTTCAGTCAATTCCTCCGGATTAAGAGGAATTGTACGAAGGAAGAGGACTTCCAAAGAGAAAGTGATGGACTCACCCTAAGATTATTAGATAGAGGCTATACCAAAACATGCCTCAAAAAGGCTTTTAATAGGGTTAAGGCTCTTACTAGGAGAGATCTTCTCTTTAAAAAGAAGAAAAAGAATGTTGATGAAAATACTCGTATTATACTGCGATTCTCAAATGAACATGAGAGGATTCGCAAAATTATCAACAAGAATTGGTCAATCCTTACAGATGATCCAGTTGTAGGTATCCTGGTCTCACCTCGCCCTCTGATTTCCTATAGAAAAACTGTTTCAATTGGTAATCTAGTCACACAAAGTGAATATAAGGGAATCTCTAGGAAGGATCCCTGTAGGAACTTTGGAACCTTTCCATGTGGAAACTGTGCTCAATGTTCAGTCATTGGCCAGAGAACCACACTGACGCTGCCAAATGGGGTAGACTTCTCCCTGAGACATTATGCCTCCTGCCAGACTCAGGGGGTGGTGTACCTCATGCAGTGTCAGTGTGGTTCTTTTTATGTAGGCAAAACTAGACAGAAACTCTGTAAGAGAGTTGAAAAGCATATGCATGATATGAAGATCTGCAATCTATATTTGCCTTTGGGGCGTCATATAGCCAAGAAACACAATTATAGAGTGCCGAAAATCAACTTCACAGTTCTTGACAGACTACACATTCCAATCAGAGGAGGAGATTGGAACAAAGTTCTTCTCCAACGAGAAATGCGTTGGATTAGAACTTTGAAGGCAACTACTCCACCTGGCTTAAATGAGGTGGAAAGTTTTAGACCATTCTTGGATGGCTATAGTTCAGGGAAGACTGACTAAATGGTCGGCCCTCCTTCACTTGGTCTCCGTACAATAATAATTTTACATTTATATGACCCCCTATCCTGTCTTGTTTTCTTCAATTGTAGGTCCCCCATCTATTGGGGGGTTCTCCCTCCATTCTCTTTGCTCTTTCTTGAAGTGGGTCACTAGGTTAAGTGAATAGTTCAGCTTTTTGGTTTTGTTTATTGGTCCATAAATGGACAATATTTGTATAAATATGTTTTTTTGATTCTACAATTGTAAATAGCTTTGCCTCCAGGGGGTTTTTACTCACCGAGAAAATACTTTATTGATGTCCCATACCTGGCAGATCTTTAGTGCCCTCCCATTACTCTCTACCTGGCAGCCTAACCCCAATTGACCCATAGTCCCCCTACCCCGTGATGAGGGGCATCGCGGGATTTCCTTTTAGGGGGGTACTTCCTCCATATTCCATCTATGATGGTCTGGAGGTCATTTTGGATCCTTTGGGGTATTATTTATTTGGGTAATTGGGAATTTATTTTCCGATTCCCAGATATATTTCTTGCCAGTGGTTTTAGTCCCCTATTGTTGCCTTGTTGTGGGGGATGGGGTATCTCCTCACATCCATGTACCTGGGCCTTGATTAGGCTCTGGGACAATGGAATTGTGGGGAGGTTTTTCTTCCCCTCCCCAGCACCCTTCTATGCAACAATTAAACTCCCTCCCAGTTTATATCCCCCAGTCTGGTACGGGATTCTTTCCGTATTCTGGGGGACACCTTTTCCCATTGGCTTGTTCCCCTAAGGCGCCACTCTCTATGTCCAGATTTGGGCATGGGGGATGGCGGTTCCATGTGTGGCCACTTGCGCTCTTGGCGCTATCCACAATTCTGTCCATGCAGATCACATTGCGCATGCGCAGTTCCATACTGGGCGCCGGCGCCATAGACAGACTGTCCTTGGCCGAGCTTCCCACTCCGCGCATGCGCACATCGCATCACGCGATTGTGCTGTATGGGCAGAGACGTCTTATGACGCCGTGTGGCTGACGCCTAATGAGACGCAGTAGGCGGTACACACATTGTTAAACCGCCCATGTCAGCGGTTTTTCCTTTCTCCTATTTTCCACCAGGAAGAGGATCCAGCCCAATGGGCGGGATTGGAGGTGATGACGCGGGACGCTTTTGCGTCTGACGTCATCCCAACACACCCACAAGGGCGGGACAGAGTTCTATTCCACCTATTTAAGGACGCCAGAGACGGTATATGGCGTCATTCCGCCTCACAGCATTGAGCTGTGTGGATCACTCTCCACCTAGAACTCCTTGAGGACTTTTCCCTGGAACATTTCTTTCTGTTTGAACCCTTGGATCATGGACTCTTGGGTAAGCAACCCTTATATGAGAGAAACAATTTTTTCAATCTCATATCCAGGCTCTAAGATACTATTCCTCTTTCTCCATGGGTGGTTTTGTAGGTTTCTGCGCCATTAGATATATGGAATCTTTTTACCCTTACCGTCTTGTAGAGATTATGGGAATGCAGCCATTACTTTTTGCCAACTCTTGGACGTCTTTTCTTCTCGGAGAGTGAATGGGAGGCAATGCTATATATGCAATATTTGATTATGTAAGTGCATGTTCCAAAATTTATTATGGATATATATTGAATATTTGTTCATATTTACATGCAATGTATGACTCTCCACCCCATGTCACACTGGGGTGGGGAACATTTTTGCTTTGTTCTTGTACACAATTGACACGTTTTGATATTCTGTAGATGGTGACTATAATTCCCTGAGGAAGACAGGCATAATTTAGCCTCTTGGAAACGCGTCGGAATTCTACACTCTCACCAATCGCAGATATGCATATCATTTTGTACCACTTGTCTTACTGTTTTTAAAGAACTATTTCATTTTTTATGTCTTTGTATTTTGATAATAAATCTATAAAATTATCTTATGTATGCCTATATGGTTTATCTTGTTGCCGGTATAATCCCACCTCTTGAGGTCTCTTCTTAATACTTATTTGGGGATGATGGCAACCAATATGTGTCTCGAGATCTGAGTTCAATCTATTTTCAGGTGCATATACGTTCACTACAGTGTAGGTTACTTGGTTGATGTCACAGACAAGAATGAGAAATCGTCCGTTGGTGTCTTTGTATTCCTCGTGTAGTTTAAAAGCCACAGTGTCTCGCACTGCGATTAGAACTCCTTTAGTTTTGGATACAGCATTGGCAAAGAAAATGTGCGGAAAGTTCTTGTGTTTGCAAGATGGGGCCATGGTTGCACAGAAATGTGATTCTTGTGCGCACACTATGTCACTTTTCTGCTGTAATGCTTCTTTCCATAATGACTTTCTTTTTACTGGGTGATTGAGACCCTTGACATTCATGGACATAAAGTTTATAGCCATATTAGAAATGTAGAGTGTGCTGTGTCCATTGTCTGGGTTCTCGTTGAGAGGACCCAGACAATCCAGTATGGAGCTTTGGTGCTATGCGTAGATTTTTGTTTTGGTTACTCACTGCGTTGGTAGACCAGTTCATAGCGTCCATGTTATTGCAGGGTGTTCGGTCGTGAAGAGAGGTGTGTAGTCCGATGTTGGGGATCCTTCTGGCGAAGACGACTTGAGTTCCATCCTTGTGGTTCCAGCTGAGCAGAGAGAGGGGGATGGAGAGAGAAGGAAAAAAAAGAAACAAAAGAGAACAGAAACATATAACCTGTGTGAGGTCAAAATATAGCGTGGGTGAACGGTGGTTCACTGGAGCCTTGCAGAGGCTCATCTTCAATTATTCCCGTAGGAAGTGTCTGAGTGCAGCTCTATGCTGCTAAATTAAGTATGAGGGGAAAGTTCTGGCCCAATGGGCTAACCGGAGACCCTCGGGTGGACATGTAACGTTTTCTGATTATTGCATGGTTCTACACATGTGACCTGGAGTTTCTTTGTGAGACTGTCTTCCAATCCTGGATTGAGTTGGGTCGGTTGGGGTGGGGGTTGGTGTTTGCATCTGAGTCAGGGAGAATCTTCCATTCTTTCAATAGAGCTAGGCCTTTTTCAAGCGAATCGACAACAAACGATTTGTCTTGGTTGGTTATGGTGATTTTTGTTGGGAATCCCCATCTGTATGGGATATGGTGGTTTCTGAGCACTTTGGTGATTGTGTTTAGGTTTCTCCTCTTTTGTAGAGTGTGCTGGGAGAGATCCGCATAAAATTGCAGATTTTGGTATTGCGATGGGATCTGTTCTTGTTTGCGCATCGCTTGCATCAGTTGTTCTTTCACATGAAAGAAGTGTAGGCTTAAGATCACATCTCTTGGGATCTTTTCGGGTAGGTGTGACGGCTTAGGCAGTCTGTGGATTCTGTCTATGGTGATCTCCATTTCAGAAATTTCTGGTAGAAGGGAGGTGAATAGGCTGGATGCATATGCTCTCAGGTCGGACGGTTGGACTGATTCGGGGATCCCCCTAATTTTGAGGTTGTTCCTCCTGGACCTGTCTTCGATGTCTGCTAATTTTGTTTTTAATCCAGTTTGATTCATCCTCTTGCTCCTCACTAGCGTCCACCAATTCGTTAATGGTGGATGCATATTCCCCCATCTTCCTCTCTATGTGGTCAACTCTGCCTTCTACCGCTTTGACTTCCCCACTGATCTGGTGCATGCATTTAATCATGTCCGTTTGTAATGTGCTTCTTAGTGAGACCAGCATATCTTTTAGGACCGTGTCAAGCACTGGCTGGTTCATGGTGGGGAATGAGGTGATGGATTCTGGTAGTTCTCTTGTATCCTCCCCTATGTCTGAGACCGGACTCCTGGCCGGATTGAATCCTTTGCCATCTAGCTTGAGTTTGGACTTGGCCGGGCTGCCTGACGGTGAGTGGGTAGCTGGGGAGCTTGTGCAGCTTTCTGGGTGGTTATTTAGGGGTGAGATGTTGTATTCAGGTAGGTTTAGATGTTGGTCATGGGCCGGGGTTGAGGACGCGCCATCTTGCTTACCTCCAGACCGCGGCCTAGTGAAATCATCCATCAGCCTCTGGGGTTTGGAAAAGTTCTTTCGCTTGTGGGGCATGGTCCCCTCGATCTCCCGAGTCAGAACGCCAGTTGCTGGGGTGAAAACGAGGTGTTTAAAAGCCGTTGTGAAGCCGCTAAGTCCACCGGGTCACCGGAGCTCCGGAGCTATGCTGCCATTCAGCTCCGTTGCAGGCCACGCCCCCCCCCACTGATGTATTCTTAGTGTCAACATGTTGTAGTAAAAGTGCCTCAATATCAACGGAATTAATAAGATCCGTTGGATCTGAGTCCTTCAGAAGACTTAACAAATTATCAAGTGCCTCGTCAGTATGTTCCGTATCAGTTACTTTCTGTGTGCTTTTCTTCGAGTACAGACTTTTGAAGTAAAGACTTCTAGCAAAAAGTTGAACATCTCTAAGGGTATCATAAAACGTTTGTCAGAGTCTGAACAAAAATTGAGTCCCTTTATAGAGGACTGTAGTTTGTGTTGATGAAAGTTTATAATTGGAGAGGTTAATAACGTTGTGGGCAGCATGATTATGTAATGCTGCCTCAGTATTCCTTTTGTGTATTATGTGACGTGGTTTTGAGCTAACCGATGTGCTAAAAAATATCATCACGAGTAGTGTTAGTAGTAAGTGTATCATAGGCATGAGACGCACCCATGTGAGAGAGAGAAGATGAGCCATCACCTGCAGGCCCTTCCAGGGCGAGAAATTAATGTGCACCATGTGAGTTACCTTTACCAAGATCGAGATGAGACCCAACAGTGGAGGGTGTGGAATGTTGTGTCAACGCAGGTGCCACCATGCGTTTTTTTTTTTTTTTTTTTGATGCCAAGTTGTTGCCAGAGCATGAGCGCTTGTTTTTTTTACTTTTCTTGTAGGTACGTTGTGAACTCTGAGAAAGAGGAGGAAACTGATGAATTTTAAGTAGTATTCTGTGCACTGGGATTGAAGTTATCATTTCTTTGTCTGTTCCTCTGAGGATTTGGTCTATTGTTTTGATGCCATTTGTAGGCTTTTCCCTCCTGGAAGGCTCTATGGTCTCTCCAAAACTTTTTTCTTTTTGTTATTAGTGTGTCTTTAGTGAATGCATCTAGATGATTTTTGACCCTCTCTTCCTGTTCATTAAACACAGCTAATTTTTTAAAAGGCTGCAACTTATTGTAAATTAAATCTATTTCTTTATCTATTGCGATGATGCGTTTTTGATCGATGAGGAGTCTCATCATCGCCATGGTGCAGTTTGGAGATTTATTTTCCCATTTTTGTTTAAAAGCTGTGTCTATGTCTTCCAGGATAGAGAAAATGTGTATCCTGAGCCAATACGGATTCACATTTTCTCTATTATATCTCTCAAAACTTTCCACATGCCAAAAACATGCCGCCTTCTTTTCCACCACTTTCCTCAATTGGGGAAAAAAGTGAGTATCTCCATTTTAAGACTCTTTTTGGTTATGGCTCTTGTAGTAGCATACCATAAGGGCCTCCCATTCCTGTCCCCGAAACATGAGTACTGTTTGCACAAAAAAGTCTCACAGAATGAACAATCACAATTATAAGTATAAATAGCCTCGCAAGGTATCAAAAAAGCAAAATGATTATAAATTTTAATAGAATATATAGGGAATCAAAACTGATCATAAGGTTATCAAAAACCAAAATGAACACAATACTTCTGAAAGAACGGTGAAGAGGGGAGAAAAAGAGAAAATATCTCTATCTCGTCATTCTACTTACAGGAGCGTTTTCCAGATGAATTAGCAAAGTCTGTTTCAATAAGTCAGTCAATAGCCTCTTCTCCTAGAGGATGTGTGTGTAGAGAATTGTATGTATTGTTTCAAGGCAGCATTCTCATACCATTATTAAGAATCAGTTTCTCATCCAAAATACTTGCAAGGTTGTTTATTCTCAGCAAAGTCAAGACATCATGGTTACAGCTTCAGAGATCAGGTCATCTTAGTAAATATGGATGGTTAGGCCTCAGAAGGAGGAAGAGACATCTGATGCTACATTCTCCGAGTGTCGAGTTCCTCCCACTCTACACCTCCCCAACCTAGCTCTACCATTACCTCTCCCTCCATTCTTATTCTGTCTCATACTGTATTGTCAGCATTTCCCTGGTGACACCCCTAATTTGCATATATACCCAACATGGTTTCAGTCTAAGGAACCATAGGCCTGTTTCCTGACGTAGTTTATAATCAATCTGTTTAACGTTTGAAAAAGTGTTCTAAAATGAGTAGCTCAAAATAATTTTCCTTAGCTAAACAAAAAATCAATCAATCAGTCTGTCAGTCAGGTACCTGAATATGCAAAAAAATATATTCATGTATCAGTCTGTACTGACTCTAAGACAAACTTTAAAATCTCATAAAATAATAATCTTTCCAGATTATTGTAATTTCGGAACCACACATGCTCTGTCAAGCTGAAATAGATTAAGATTACATTTATATATGACTTTCCTGATTATAATAATGACAAAAAATTGTTTAGAAGACAATCTCGTGAAACTCACAATTTGAGTCCTGCCCAAAAACTTGTGATTGGCGCCATTTCCCCGAGAAAACTCCTCCCCAACCAAAATCATTACTTTTATCAGAAATATTCATTTTTACAAAAACTTAATAATAGTTTTTTTACAATATTTTTTTTACAAACCTTAGAAACCACATGTAATAACACACATTTTCTGTTGTTCAGGGCTAAAATATTCATAGACATTTACATGCTGCATTAAACTTAGTTTACAGTTTGCCTGTTAGATCTATTCTTAGCCTGTGTGTATGGAGTTTCCAACTTCAAGCGTCAAAATCCGACTTTTCATATCAGCTCACCCAATAGTGTACATCTAAAGGTTTACAAAGTCAATGGATTTTCCGAAAATAGCTTGAAGTGTCCCGTCCATCTGGCCTTGTCAATCAACTTCGTAGGCTGTATCTTTTTTTTCTTTTCTTAGGTGAGAAAACAAACAAAAAAACTCACGCTTTGACTTTTGCTTTCATTTGATGAAAATGTCTCCTTATTCTAGGTTCTTAGATCTTTTTTTCCGTGACTTGACATTCATTGTGTTCATCTTTCCTCCTTTTGTCAAGGAGTGGGGAAAAAATTTGACCATTCAGCCTGGCTCGACATTGAAAGAACGGTGAAGAGGGGAGAAAAAGAGAAAATATCTCTATATCGTCATTCTACTTACAGGAGCGTTTTCAAGATGAATTCGCAAAGTCTGTTTCAATAAGTCAGTCAATAGCCTCTTCTCCTAGAGGATACAAGGCAGCATTCTCATTAGTATGTTCCGTCCTCTGACCTTCAAAACCTACCCCAAGTATTATATATATTTTTGTGTGTTTATCAGAAACTCTACATCACTTCGAACGGTATTAACCTATCCTGCTCAATGTATTTATATAATTTCCAGTACTGAATCCAATTATTTTTATATTCTATACCCAATTAACCTATCCTGCTCAATTTCTTTTTTCCATTTTAGGAAGGTTCCTACTTTCATTGCTAATGGAAATTCAGGGTTATCAAATATGGGGGTCATTGGCCCTATATATGTTGATCCTTTGCCTTGTCTTATTAGTCCATCCCATACTTTCAGTGCCCGGCCTGCAAAGTACGGCATATCTCCGTCTGGTGGACGTCTCTCCTTTCTAATCCATGGCAAGGACTTTAGGCTAATAGTTGAGATCTCTTTTTCCAATCTGACCCATTCTTTAGAATCTTCATTTTGGAACCAATCTATTATTCTGGTTATTAGGGCCGCCTTTAGGTATGTCGAAATATCTGGGAGTGCCAGTCCTCCTTCCTCCTTAGAACGGGTCAGTATTGACCTGCTTATTCTAGCAGGTTTCCCGGCCCAGATAAAGCTTCCTATAACTTTGCGTATTTGATTTAACATTTTCTTTATGGGGAAGAGGGGTATGGCCTGAAATATATATAAAATCTTAGGTAGAATATCCATTTTTATTATGTTTATCCTCCCTATCCAGGAGTGATTCCCTTTTGCATATTGTTGTAGTAGCTTACTTATTTTATTTGTGATTGGGAGGTAATTAAGTTCGTATAATTTATCTAAGTCTTTGGGGATATAAATTCCTAAATATTTTATTGCTAAGGGTTGCCATTTAAAAGGAAAATTAGTCCTAATTATTTCTATTTTATTTTCAGGGAGTGTAATATCCATTACTTCAGATTTATTATAATTTACTTTAAAATTACTAACTCTGGCAAAATTATCAAATTCTTGTATTAAATTTGGAAATGTTATTACCGGGTTTGTTATATATACCAATAGATCGTCTGCGTAAATAGACAATTTGTACTCTGTCTCCCCTATTCTCAGCCCCTGTATATCCATGTTTTTCCGAATGGCTATTGCTAGATGTTCCATAACCAGCACGTATAACAGAGGAGACAGAGGACATCCCTGTCTAGTTCCGTTGGTTATTCTTATGGGCTCAGAGATTTCCCCCGCTGCTCTAATTCTGGCGATGGGTTTTTGGTATAATACCATTATTTTTTCTAGTAAGTTTGGACTTATTCCCCATTGTTTTAGTGTCTCTTCGAGAAAACACCATCCCACCCTGTCGAACGCTTTTTCGGCGTCCACCGTCAAAAGACAGGATGGGATGGTGTGTCTCCGGGCATAGTCCATGAGCGTTACTGTTTTTGAGGTGTTATCTCTTGCTTCTCTCCCCCTTACAAAACCCGCTTGATCCAGATGTATGTAACTTGGAAGTATAGGGGTTAGTCTGTTAGCTATAACTTTTGAATATATTCTAAGGTCAACGTTGGTTAACGAGATAGGTCGATAACTTCCGCAGCTGGTGAGATCTTTTTCGGGTTTAGGTATAAGGGAGATGTAAGCTTGCATTCCCTGTGGAACAAAGGGTTGATTCATTGTTACCTCATTGAATAAACGCTTCATGATTGGGATTAATAGATCTTTAAACATTTTATAGAACCTCGGGGTGAAGCCATCCGGGCCTGGGCTTTTCCCTATTACCAAAGAGTCCACTACCTTTTTAATTTCGTCTTCTGTTATCTCTTCCTCGAGCTGTTCTTTATCAGAGTTTGTTATTGTTTGTAATGGGGTATTCTTTATATATTCCTGCACCTGCTGTTGAAAAACTTCGGGACTCCTTTCTGCCAGTGGGTTGGGAATATTATATAACTTAGTATAAAAACTTCGAAAGGTTTCAACAATGTCTTTTGGTTTCTGGGCATAATTGCCTGCTTCAGTTTTAATTTTTACTATTGAAGTTAAATTTATTTGCTGGTGTATCTTTCTTGCCAATAATTTCCCCGGTTTGTTAGCTTGGAAATAGTTCAGAGACCGTATTTTATCTCGGCATTGTAGGGTTTCCTCGTCCAATAATATTTTAAGCTCGTTTTTCTTAGTGGTTAATTCTCCTAATAACTCTTGTCCCATCTTTTGCTTATGTTCTTTTCCTATTCTTTCTATTTCTTTTGATAATTGAATTATTTTATTTCCTTTTATTTTTTTTAATCTAGACCCATGTTTGATAAATAGACCTCTTATGATACATTTTAATGTTTCCCATTGGTTAGGTGGAGAAGTGTCATCTCCTATATGGTCTGCCAAAAAATTCGTTATTGCTTCCCTGATCTCTGTTAAGCATGGTTCATCAAATAACAAATTATCATTGAGTCTCCAAGAGCCCCTAGTTTTTTTCTCTTTATCTATAGTCAAAGTGATATAGATAGGTGCATGATCTGACCATATCGCACTACCAATCTCCGGAGAAGAGAGCTCCGGCAGTCCCTGTTGGTTTACTAAGAGGTAATCCAGTCGGTGATGGGTTCCATGAACCTTTGATAGGAACGTATAGTCCCTATCTACCGGGTAGGCCATTCTCCATGTGTCTATCAGATGATATCTATTCATCATTTCTGCAAACTTTTTCCTTGCAATATTTTTTTCTTTTTTTGGGGGAGCTGAAGTGTCTAATCCAGGATCAAAAATAAAATTAAAATCTCCGCCAATTACCGTGATCCCCTCTGCTCTACCCATTAATTCTGTAAGGAGTTGTGTCCCAAATTCAATTTGGTCGTAATTAGGCAAATATATGTTAATAGGAGTGTATTTCTTGCCAAAGATGTTAACTTTCAGTAGGAGCCCTCTTCCGTCCTTGTTCCTATGAATTTCTAATACTTGATGTGGTACGGATTTATGTATTGCGATAGCAACTCCTCGAGATTTTGAGTATGCGAAAGAGTCATGGTACCAAGTTGGATAGTGCCTATTTCGAATAGTAGGTATATGGTCTGAACGGAAATGTGTCTCTTGGAGCATAAGTATGCCAATATTTTGTCTATGGCATGACTGGAGAACTTGGAGTCTCTTAGAGGGTGCATTTAATCCTCTAATATTGTATGAGCATATTTTTATCATGCTAGAGATTCCACCAAGATGAAAGGAGAAAGGAGAGAGAGAGGCAGGGGAAAGGGGAAGAAAAAAAAAAAAAAAAAAAAAAAAAGTTAAGCTATCTAAATTGTGTCCTTTAATCAAATTTCACACTCATTCCATTCACTCTACATACATTTGTGTTCTTAATCTACGACTAATCTAAGTCAACCCTTAATGAATAAGGTCCCTATTTGGGGTACATGAGCACGTCCCAGAGCAGATCAGTGCCCTCCCCAATCAAATTTATTAATTGTATATTCTTTATATTAAAGAGAAGAAGAAAAAAAAAAAAAAAAGACAATATCCTATGTAGTCATGGTGGGGGGGAGAGGCAGGGAAAAAAGGGGAACAGGAAGGGGGAAAAAAAAAAAAAAAAGGGCTGTTGAGAAAGAGAGGGGGACAGGAAAATCTCTATAACATGACATATTTTCCTCTATCTGGTACATATCTACATAAGTGCATGTCCATATAAATGTACCCACCCCGTTGGTTTGATTCTAATCATTAACATGGTCATTGACCCATACCCAGAGGGACAAGACAAACCGCAACAAAACACAAAAAAAAAAAAAAAAAGATTTACGTTAGTGTTCACATATTTAGTGCCTTCTTTATTGTCCATATTGGACAGTGAAAAAATTATCCCAAAAAAAAAAAAAAAAAAATTTTTTTTTTTTTGATGCATTAGTGTTTTGATACCGTATTAATTGTCCATATTGGACAGTGAAAAATATCGTGCTCCCCCAAGGGAGAAAAAAAAAAAAAAAAAATTATTTTTTTCACTTTTAACAAATATCCTATATATACTTTTGTCTTTCAACCATGTGATCAAATAAGTGAATAATTGAGTCCAATCAAAAACAAGCAAATGCTGGGAACACAATCAAGGAGATGAATAACCTCTGTGATTGAATGAAGTGCTCAATAAATTTTGTTTTACCTCGATAGAAAAGAAAATATAAGTGAGAAATATATATATATATATATATATATATATATATATATATATATATATATATATATATATATATATATATATATATATATATATATATATACATACTCTATGTGCACGTGTGAACATTTAACCCTGAATAAAGAGTAGTTGTAAATAAAAATGTGTGTGTATGTGTATATATATATATATATATATGTATGTGATGTCACTTAAAACCTAACAAAACTGAATCTGTGCTAAGAAGGGAAAACATTTTTTTAAAAGTTTTTATTTTTTTTATTTTATGTATATACCCAAGTATGAATACTATGAATCCCTATATATATGCTGAATATAAACATTGTTCATATGAATGTTATATTTATTAAATATTTTTCAGCATATACTAAAAAGATGTATGGAATGTGTGCAAATATGTAAAGAAAGGTATTCTATGTGAATAAAAAGGAAACGCTAAAGAGTAAACAATGTAAAGATGAAATGAGTACTTGCATATAATAAATACATGCTATGCACATAACATTTCACTTAAACTCATATAAATCCAATTCAAATTCAATACTATAAACACCTCTCATTTGCATAAATAATATGGTGCATATAACAAAGTTTTTCCTTGTGAATGCATTGACAATGAAAAACAATATTAGAATGTGTCCATAAACTAGTGACTCTTACAAGACAAAATTGTGTATATGTGTGTGTGTGTGTGTGTGTGTGTGTGTATGTATGTGTGTATATATATATATATATATATATATATATAATATAATATGCATGGAATGGACATGAATGTTTGCAAACAAATGGGAGGCAAAATTAGTCTCCCATTGCATGCAACCAAGCTATCGATATAAACGTAAAGACCTGATCTTATTGTGTATGGCTGAATGTATAAACCGTAAATGAGGGTTAGCCTCATCAACAACCTTGCACCATGTATCTAGTCAATTATCATTCCAAACAGAAATCATTATTAAAATATATAAAAGAAAACTTATTGCATTAAAACACATATAGTCATAAAATCCATACACCCATTCGTAAGCACAAGTTATATTGTGTGCACTGATGACCACTTATTCCTTCATATCTTACTTTAAGCGAACTCAATATGTGCATATCTACTCTGAATAATTGCCTAAATGCTTGCAATATACCATTTAATGAGTGAAATCATATTATAATTAGCTCTTTCTTCAGAAATACTGAAGAACTAGAGCGAAAAGTGATCATATAAAATTAAAGCAGAACCCTCCCTACATACATATGGAGCCTAGACCACACATGCAGTCCATAAAAACAATGTCAGGTGTGGGCGGATCAGAAGCTCGTTTGTTGCCGTGGCGACTGCTGCTTACATGTTTCGCACGCATGCGCCTTATCAAAGGTGACTTTGATAAGGCGCATTGGAGCGAAACATGTAAGCCTCGGCAACAAACAAGCTTACGATCTGCCCACACCTGAGTTCTCCTCGTTTCCGGCTCCAACCTCCTGTTCCTGGCCTGTTCATCCGCGTTACTTAGGGTGCCACGGAGGACACCAATCTCAGCTAGCCTGATCAGCCCGCTTGAGGGGAACATCCAGCAGCGCGGACTACAACACACCTCCCGCAGCACAGCGGGATGGACACTTGTGTAAGAGCTATCGGACATAATATTGAGACCCGGGAATTCCTACTGTGATACCTTTTTATTGTATATTGGATTATCCATTCCTGGATCGGAACTTGGAGCTAACTTTTGACATTATATAAACAAAGAAACCGGCGCTGCAGTAAAAGAATAAAAAATGCGAAAAATTTATAAGTGACTGGTTTGCAGCTGCTGTGAAAAAAGTGCTAAAACTTCCAAAAAATGCTATATCAATGAGAACAGCGATAGCAATCGTGACAATAATAAATATGCAAAAATGACAAAACAAGTGGAAAATAAACTAATGTCAGTGACCACAAAAAATGACAATCATCGTAAACATGTCCACCATATATGGTGCATACAAAATATAGTGCAAAAAATGTCTATTTGGTGTCCAGCATAAAATGCAAACAATGTGTCCCCTTCTTGGACTGAGCTCACCACATATGCAGGCAGGCAAAGCTAATAAGGCAAGCAGGTAGGCTGATGTTGTGGAGAAAATCCAAGGAGCACTAGGTACACACTGTGACATGGGGGTATTTTCGTATGAGTTTTCCACCGATAAGAGAAGAACACTTGATATGGTGAAGTACTGTGAGGCTTTGGTTTAAGAGCTGCGCGCTAAGCGCTACTTTACAAGATGCAATGGGAAAACAAACATTCAGAGCGAACTTCCGCGCTCCACGGAGGCAGGAAATGGCATCAATGGTTACAGCGTAGGCCGGAAATTACATCAATGCGTTTCTCCCCTCCTCCAGGGCGTCATCAAAAGACGTCCTTTTGACATTAACCTCTTGTCATCTGGAACATGGTGGTATCATATATACCAATTGTCAGAGTACTCTAACAATGACGATGAGTTTTTGGTTTATGTCATCCCTTTCTCATTAATGGCTGTGTGTTGAGTTATTTTGAGGGGACAGAAAATGTACACAGTTATACAAGCTGTACACTCACTACTTTACATTGTAGCAAAGTGTAATTTCTTCAGTGCTGTCACATGAAAAGATATAATAAAATATATACAAAAATGTGAGGGGTGTACTCACTTTGTGAGATACTGTGTGTGTGTGTGTGTGTGTGTGTGTGTGTGTGTGTATATATATATTGTGGCAGAGCGGGTTCTGTCCCTATGAAATTAGAGGTAAAAGACAGTGTCTGCATATCTGCGGACTGCCAGACTACAGAGTGTAGAATTTAAATGGAGAAAACTGCTCTGTTTTCTCCAGGTTTTGCTAGTTCTGGATGGGAGTCTGTAGTTTGGACATCCCTGAGAGTCATGGGTGGGATGGGATCTCCAACCCTGTGTCCGGGTCTTGAGAATAGCAAGCAAGGTGTGTGCCCAGCTGCACATAGAACATATAATGAGGAGCTGGTGAGTGGAGGATGGTGGAGTGTGAGCAACTTGCTGCTACTGTATGAAGACAGACCTGTGTCTGTAGAGGGGTCATCCCTATGTAAGGGGGATTCTTTGCCCAGAGACTGGGAAAGGCTGGACAGCCTTGAGAGTCAGGAAGACTAAGGAAGCTAAAATGCATCTATCCACTTGCGCTAAACACCCCAATGTCACAAGTGGTGGAGAACGCGGGCATGTAGACGGTGGAAACCGGGTCCTGGCTCCATGGTGAGTCGCATCAGGAATTACTGCTAGCTGTGTGTGGCAGCCAGGCGAACAGAATTGCGCAGAACTTTATTTGATGGACTGTGTTGCATGCAGGTTGTGTACCTGTGGAAGAAGAATAATTTTTTATTCCTTTGCTGAGAACTGTTACAAGTTGCTGTGTGAAAGACTGCAAGGATGGGGCGGTCAGAGCAGAAAAAGGAAGCAATCCTTGCTAAAGCCAGGGAGCGGCTATTGTGGCTAGAGGGTATTTCACCACATGCCCCAGCCACACCAGAGAATTTGTCTGAGTGTGACATCGCTGTGACCTGAGGTAAATTGATCACGTCACCCCCAGTTAAAGGGGTAGTGAAAGAGGACATTGTCCCTGGCAGCCTGAGCCCAAAGGTGCCACAGCATGAGGCAAGGAGGCCTCTGCGCTGCATGCGTTGTAGTGAGTGGGGACATGCTGTTGCCCATTGCCTCTTGTCACAGGAATGTTTGTGGAATAACCAAGCTGATTGTGACCAGCTGTGTCCTCAGAAGTGGTATCCCATGGCAACGAGTGAGAGCCAATCATGGAGAAGATGCCAAGAAGTGAGCCCAGCATGGCCTGAGACGATGTCCCCACCTAGGAGGGCCACTCCAGAAGGCCTAGGGACGTGTGAGACAGTGAACAAATGGTTCAAGCAGAACCGCAAAGAGTGGGGCGCAGTGCAAGGGGCTGCGATGTTGGCCTCTGACTATATGCAACCCATGCTGCCTACAGAGGAGGTTGGGGACTTCCTTGTAAGATTTGAAAAAGTTGCTGAAAAGAGAAAATGGCCTGGGGACCGGTGGCCAAAATTTCTGCAAACCTAATTACGGATCGAGTTCCGGTCGGTTTAACATTTGGATGGGGACCACGATGACTACCGCAAGTTTAAAGAGAAAATCCTTCTTGGAGGAGAGTTCCATCGTATCATGGGCTGCCAGCAATGCTCCAGGATGGGAGAAGTGTCAACGGAAGTGGTCAGCCCAGAAACGAGAGCTCATCAGCCTGAATCTTGCATGAGGTATAGCCAACCAGATTTGGAGTGCAAGTCTGTGGTTACCCCTAGCAACAGGGATCTTGTGTTACCTACAGGGGGCATCAGTGGGTCCAGAAAGGCTGCAGTGTTGCTCCATGGCCACATGGGGGAGTCAGCCTGTGAAGACACCACACCTGAGACAGCGCACTCAAGTGAAGGCTAATACACCAGCTGCAGGAACTGGTAAGACTTTTTCAGTTTATGGTACTGAACCCAGTGAAGTGGGTGTATGTTCAGTGGGGAGATCCACAATACCAATGGACATGGACTTGCTGCAGTGTGCTACCCGGAGCAGTGGGGAGGCACAGCGTAAAGCCCAACTAGCCGCAGGGCTAAAGACTGGAAAGGACATGCGGACTATGCATGTGCCTGCTATAATCCAGCAGAGTGCTGGAGAAGTTAAACTAGGGGTGACCAAAACTGTCATTGTGCCATGTTCCCTAGTGACAGCTGCTGCAGAGTTGCCCTGGGAAATTTCCAAGAAGCCCATAGTGATGGAGCCGAGAGTTTCCCAGGTCAGCTATGGAGCTGCCCAAGTAGGTAAGAGTGCTCCTTTACAGAGAGCGGGCGCTGTGAGGAGTCACTCAAAGGTTGTGGTGACTCATAGACAACCCACAAAAGCAGTAGCTATGTCTCCGTGTAATGAGAATATTGATGGTCATGCCGACAATAGTGTTGGCCAATGTGATGTTATTGGTGATGATGACGTTGAAAAATGTGTTTCCTGTAATGTTATGACTGAGTCACACAGTGAGAGTGTGTGGGCGCAGCCCCACAACTCTAAGTGTAGTCCAGTGGACAAGGAGTTAATTCAGCCTGCAAAAGCTGAGTGTGCAAAGCTGGATGTGTCCATAGTGCCACCAGAAAAAGGTGGTCAAAATGGTGTACTGCACCTAGCTTTAGGTGAAGAAGCATCAACCCAATGCAACATTGGTAAACGTGTGGTGTCACAAAATGATATGTATAGGAGTGACGAATGTGCAGTTGTAGCTAATGAATCCCAGGTTTCTGTGCGACCTTCTACAGCAGGTGATGCAACGCTGTGGAACTCCCATGAGGGAACCACAATAGACTGGGACAGCTGGGCTAAACAATTGCTAGCCATGCTGGGTAAGGCTAGCTTAAGTAACAAGGGTGTGGACACAACTGCTATGCCAGACAGGGGGATCGCAAAACGGCCGGTGGTTGAGGGTGCCTTGGTCCCTGCAAAGGTTGCTGCCCTCCAGTCTGACGAAACAGTTCAGGGCACTGGCATCGCAGATGTATTCTCCACAGCCCTACAGCTAAGTGTTGAGTGTCAAACTGATAGTGTGACTTGTAATGACCTGCAGCGGGTCACTGACACTGAAGGGATAAGTGTGAGACATGTGTCTGACAGCGCTCCAGGGGAGCAACAGGCTGTGATGATGTGTACCTCCAAAGAGGTGGAGCTCGCTTTAAATGTCTCACCTTCTCAACCTGCAGTGGATGAGCCCCTCCATGTCTTGAACATGGGAAAAGACCCTATAAAGGTCTGGTGTTTAGACATGGGATGTTTAGAGATGACAGAAACCTTACTGGAAATGCTAGCGTTGGTAAAAACGCACTTACTGTACACTTGGGTATCTCCACAGCAGTTGGACCAGGTGGTACAGGCCGTGCTGGGAAACCTTGACCAAGAGTGGAATTGGTGGCACCAATGGTTAACCATTTGGCACATGATCTCCATATTCCCTGTGAGCGTACTTCCAGTTATTGATTGGTATGGAAGGCGCACAGGAGAACTGATATCAGAGGTCTCTCCGTCTGATGCAGTGACTAGAAACATCTCTGCTGGTGTGGTCCGAGGTGCAGCTGAGCAGTGGTCAGTAGAGGGCGCAGATACTGCCTCACCCGCTAGGCCTCATGAGAAGGAACGGCCCAGAATAGACTCAGCAGTAGCGGAGATTATTTCTGTCACTGGCCCAGAGGTACAAGTTAAAGTGCCCGGAGACACTGTGGGAGAAAGTGCTAATATTGGTTGCTGTAACAATGTAATGTGTACACCTAAAAAAAAAAAATGGTTTATGCTTGGGTCAGGGTAGTTTGTTAGAACAGGTACCCATGGAGTGTTGGACAACAGGTGAGGTGGAGCTGTGATATGGTCCCGTGGAATGTAGTCCCTCCTTACGTCTGGTTCTAACAAACACTGAGTTAGAAAGCACTGATGATATTGGAAGCTGTGATCTGTTAAGGGTTTGTTCTGCAAACATTGATTTGGTTGAACCTGAAATACAGATAAAGGGTAAAACGGGTATCTAAGTTGAAAGGAGGGCTCAAGGAAGACAGAGTTCCCCAAAGAAAAGTGAATAAGCCCAGGGACCCCAAAAGAAGAGGAAGGCTGAGTATAGGACAATATAGGAACCTGTTTAGATCCAGGGTGGGATGTTCCTGGAAGCGCACCCGGAAAAAGGGTTGGGCCTACGTGTCTGACAGCCAGCACAGAGGTGTCCCAACCATGATGATGGGTGCTGGTGTTCCTCCCTCCGGATCGAAACAGGGGGGGGGATATGTGGCAGAGCGAGGCTCTGTCCCTATGAAATTAGAGGTAAAAGAGACAGAGTTTGCATATCTGCAGACTGCAAGACTACACTGCAAGAGTGTAGAATTTAAATGGAGAAAACTGCTCTCTCAGCTTTTGCTAGTTCTGGATGGGAGTCTGTAGTTTGGAGATCCCTGAGAGTCATGGGTGGGATGGGATCTCCAACCCTGTGTCCGGGTCTTGAGGATAGCAAGCAAGGTGTGTGCCCAGCTGCACACAGACCATATAATGAGGGGCTGGTGAGTGGAGCATGGTGGAGTGTGAGCAGCTTGCTGCTGCTGCTGCTGTATGAAGACAGACCTGAGTCTGTAGAGGGGTCATCCCTGTGTAAGGCTACTTGCAGACTGAGGCACTGGGCGCGCTGGCGGTAAAGCGGCGCTATATTTAGCGCCGCTTTACCGTCGTTTTAGCTGCACTTATCGGCCACTAGCCACGAGCGGCCGAAAAAGGGTTAAAACCGCCCGCTGCAGCGGCGCTGTGCGGGCGAGTTTGGAGCTCTGCCCCATTGTTTTCAATGGGAGGGGGCGCTTTAGGAGCGGTAAATACAGCGCTCCAAAGATGCGGCTTGCCGGACATTTTTTAGCGTCCTACAAGCGCACCGCTCCAGTGTGAAAGCCCTCGGGCTTTCACACTGGAGACACAGCAGCGGCTGTTTAAAGGCGCTTTGCAGGCGCTTTTTTTAGAACTTTAGCGCCTGCAAAGCGCCTCAGTGTGAAAGGGGCCTAAGGGGGATTCTTTGCCCAGGGACTGGGAAAGTCTGGACAGCCTTGAGAGTCGGGAAGACTAAGGAAGCCAGTGAGTCCAGGGGGCTGGAAGGAATCATCTCTGTTGAGAGCAAGCAGACGAACTGCTGATGAGAGAGCCAGGTGGCTTGGTATGTTTTTCATTTATGAGTGCTTAATGAAGTTAAACCCCTGCGTGGGATTTCTGGATGGACTTTTTGTTTTTTTGTTTTTTTTCCTTTTAATAAACGTGGGTTACCAGGCCCTTAACTATATATGCCTGCCTGATGAGGACCAAAATGCATCTATCCACTTGAGCTAAACACCCCAATGTCACTATATATATATATATATATATATATATATATATATATATATATATATATATATATATATATATATATATATATATATATATATATATATATATATATATATATATATATATATATATATATATACATATACATATATACACACACACACACACACACACACACTGGCTATAAAAAATGAATCACCCCCTAATATAATTAAAATAATAATATTTTGTTGCTTTGCATTTCCCAAGATAAGTAATATAATCCGTTTTAAAACGATTTTTAACTATATTTCTTGTCATTATTGTCCACAGCCAAAGATCATCACATCATATCACATATTTGTTGTTTGTACCTGCCCAGAAACAATAGTGAGCATTCTATTTTTTATGCTGCCTAATTAGTAGACCAAAAACCAAATCGAATCGATACTGTTCAAAAACCCCAATCTGTTATCCCAGTTGACTGGCCACAATGTTTGCAAGTGCTTGTCGGGTTGAATGCTGGTTTGTCATAATGTTCTGCAAAAACCATTAGCAATAATGGGCATAGCCCATATATATCGTCTGCATGGTTTACTGTATGTATTGAACTCCAGCCACTTTAGTCCTGGGTGCGTACTTGCATTGATAAGCAGGCATAACTGATATAGCTAGTGTGTGTATGTGAGCAATACTTGTGATGTTTACCCTTCCGCTTCTGTAACCATGCATCTTCCCACCAAAAAGGGGAACTTCCACTTTAAGGTATCCTGACCCGCTGACATGCCACATTTGACATGTAATTTTTTTTTGGGGGGGGGGAGTGGGTACCTAATTTTGGTACCCAGCTCCCACTTCCGCCTGCACCACCTAGGCAATTCATCCTCTTCCCCCTCCCTCAATGCAATCTTATGGGACACGTCAGAAGATTGCCCGGCCATTCAGGATGCGCAGTGCACACCCGGCTGTGAAGCCGCAAGCTCTCACAGCCGGGTGCCCACACTTGCAATGATGTAGACAAGCGGGGGAGAGAACGGAGGCTTTGGGCGGCCGCATTGCTGGACCATGGGACAGGTGAGTGTGTGTTTAATAAGTCAGCAGTTACACTTTTTGTAGCTGCTATCTTTTAATAAATCTGGGTCCAGCTGGAACTCTGCTTTAAGTTTCGTTCATGCTCTGTTTGGTTCCTTGATGCAACTGTCATGAAGTCCACTGTCTGCATCTTTTAAAGTTGCCAGTGTTATTCAATATTTAAATATAAAGTTTTCTCTTCTCTTATAGCTGGTAAATACAAGTGAAAATTTGAGCAAAAGTAGGAAGGTCCTGCGGTCGATATCTAGAAAGTAAGTTAAATAACTGGTAAGTCTAAAATGTATGCAATCCCCCAGTCTCATAGAACCGATATTTAATTTTGGTCTTTAACCCTTTCACTGCCCTGCGCTCCACTGCACTCCATTCTCAGGTGTTCCATGCATCCCCGTGCAGGCAGTACCATTCAAGTCAATTGGGATACAGGGCTGAACAGGCACAGCTGCTGCTCCCAATCTGACATTTGTGTGGGTGCACGGCTCCGAACACAGACAGCGTGAGCTCAAGGACATGCCCCCGGACCTACGCAGATATCAAATTGGGAGCAGCAGGTGTGCTCATGCAGTTGCTACATCACAATTGACATCAATGGAACTGTCTGCGTGGAGATGCATGGAACATCTATGCATCCCTGTGCAGGTAAACATGGCCTTGCAGCGGCATACTCTCTAGTATGCCCTGTGTGTAAAAGGCCTTACTATGTTTTTTTTTTTTTTTTTTTATTTTACAATTTTATTTTTTATATTTTGTTCTTTGTACTTTTTATTTTTTTTTTTTATCTCACCAAAGCCTCCACATAAAAAGGTCTAAACAGACCCCTGATGTCTGTTTTGAGACAGAGAAAGAGACTGAAGAAGGGAGGGAGAATTGTATTATAATGGGTCGGACAGGTCAGACTGGGGTCCCTATTGGTGGGTGGAATGGGGACATGTGGGGGGAGGGCTATGGCAGGTGATAAGAAGGTTCCCATGTTACAAACAACCATTGGAATGGTACGATTTGTACTAAAATAAAAATATGCAAAATACTTGTGCAAAATGTGGCATTGGATTAACATTTTTGTTCACCAATGCCAGAAGTCTGCCAAGCAAAGTAGGTGAGTTGGAAGATTTGATGCAGGAAGTGAACTATGATTTAATTGGTATTGCTGAATCTTGGCTTCATTCTTCACATATTTGGGCTATTAATTATCCTGGCTATGCTCTCGTTCAGAGAGACAGGGTAAAATTGAGGTGTGGTGGGGTCTGTCTCTGTGTGAGAAGTAAGTGTGTATGAGGACCTAGTTGATGGAGCGTGTGATGAGGCTGAAGCATTATGGGTGAAACCGCACATGGGTGTGCGTACTACAAAAGTAATCATTGGAGTTTGTTCTAGGCCACCCAATGTTAATGAGGAGGTGGAGACTTGGCTCCTTGCACAGATAGAAATGGCTGCAAGGGCTGGGACAGTGATAATAGGGGGATTTTAACCACTTGAAGACTAAGCCTTTTTCTGACACTTGTTGCTTACAAGTTAAAATCAGTATTTTTTGCTCGAGAATTACTTGGAACCCCCAAACATTGTATATATTTTTTTAGCAGAGACCCTAGAGAATAAAATGGCGTTTGTTGCAATATTTTATGTTGCACTGTATTTGCACAGCAGTCTTTTAAAATACATTTTTGGGAAAAAAATACACTATCATGAATAAAAAAACAGTAAAGTTATCCCATTTTTTTTTTGGTGAAAGATGATATTATGCAGAGTATATAGATACTGAACATGTAATGCTTTAAAATTGTGCACGCTCATGGAATGGCGACAAACTACGGTACTTAAAAATCTCCATAGGCGAAGCTTTAACAAATTTTAACGGCTACCAGTTTAGAGTTGGAGGGGGGGGAGGGGGGGGATGGGGCTCTTAATTTTTATTTTATTTTTCTTACTTATTTACACTGTCCCTTTTAAAAAAAAAATGTTTTTTTTTTTTTGATACATTTTATTGCTGTCACAAGAAATGTAAAAATTTTTTGTGACAGCAATAGTCACGTGTCAGGTATTTTTTGGAGGGTTCTGGGGTCTATGAGACCCCAAATCTATCCTTTGCACCTAAAAGCATTCAAAATGCCAAGTTTGGCTGTTTTGAATACTGAAATTTTTTTGCCTTTAAGGCTCAAGTAAACCAGAAGTGATGTCATGACATTGCTTCCGGGTTACTAGATTTAAGACTCGATCAAAGCAGATTCTGCTTTTTTTGGTTCTCCAGGCCAGCCGGTGGACAGCAACCGGCTGGTTGCTTGGGCCTCTCTGGGGGACAGGAGAGCCCGCAGTGGAGCGGTGGGAGGGGGGGGATGTCTTCTCCCACTGCTTGTGATAACAATCATGCGGCTGCTTAGCCGCATCGGTTGTGAATATAAGAAAGCCGACCGTCGGCTCTAAAAAAAAATGGTACCAGGTTGATAACTGAAACTGCTGTACCCTGGTACAACCACTTGAAACAGAATGACGCATAGGTACGTGATTTTGCGGCAAGTGGTTAACTACTCGAAAATTTACTGGAGTAATGGTACTGCAGGAACAGTTAAAGGGCAAAAGTGTATAAACCTATTGCAAGATAATTTTATGGTACTGTTCATAGAGGCCTAGACTAGTAATGATGCTCTGCTGGACCTGGTAATCTCAAATCATGCAGAACTTTTTACTAGTGTTCATATAAAGCAACATCTGGGTAGCAGTGACCATAACATGGTTTCATTTAATGTAAGCTGTAAGCAACAAGCATATTCTAGAAATATAAAAACACTTAGGGGCGCCCTAAAAATTTTTTTTAATTTTTTTTAAAGTCAGCAGCTGACTTTTAACTGTGGGCACCCGGCTGTGGCTTCACAGCTGGGCACCCACTTAGCTGTCCCAGGGTCCAGCGAGGGAATATTAGCATTGATGAACACAGAACAGAAATGTGAATTCTTCAAATAGTCTGTATGTGAACACGCTGGAAAATCCCCATGGGCAATATGTTTAAAATGCTAAAAATAAAACCTATGTGTCTCACAGCCAAAGTTAAAAGCTATAAATAATAGGAAAAGAGCTTTTAAAAAATATAAAAATGAAGGAACACTATAATCATTTAAATGTTACAAAGAATATAACCGATTATGTAAAAAGGAAATCAAGGCCGCAAAAATTAGAAATGAACAGCAGATTGCAAAAGATAGGACAAACCCCCAAAAATTCTTCAAATGTATTTAATAGTAAAAAGGTCAGGTCTGAGCATGTAGGCCCTTTACAAAATAATCTAGAGTGGGTGACTGGGGACAAAGAGAAGGCACATTTATGAAATACCGTCTTCAGCTCTGTGTATGCAAAGGAGCATTGGAGAGTTTATGTCCAAAATGGGGATGGTATTGACACAGTCCCAAATGATCCACAATGGCTCAAAATGTATATGGTCCAGAAATATTTAGACAAAATAAGATTGAATACAGCACCTGGACCAGATGGCATCCACCCACGGATCCTAAATGAATTGAGGTATGTTATTTCAAAGTCATTGTTTCTAATTTTTAGGGACTTTTTTTAATGACTGGAAATAGTACTACTGGATTGGGGTAAGGGCTCAAGGTCTTTACCAAGTAACTATAGAACGTTTTAACTTCTATAGCCAGGAAGATACTGGCGAGTTTAATATAAGACCACATAGATGGGTTCTTGCTAGAAAGAACTACTCTGAAAGGTCTAAGGTTATCAGTGGTGTACCCCAAAGTTCAGTGTTGGGACCCTTACTTTTTAATATATTTATAAATGATATAGGGTCTGGGATTAAAAGTACCATTTCAGTCTTTGCAGATGACACCCAGCTATGCAGTGGAATAACATCCTTAACTGATGTCTCCAACTTACAAGCGACCTCAAAGCACTGGCAACTATGTGGCAGATGAGGTTTAATGTTGATAAATGTAAAGTTATGCACTTGGTGGCTAAGAATGCATATTGCATACTAGGAGGTGTACAACTGGGGGAATCAATAGTGGAGAAGGATCTAGGTATTCTGGTAGATCATGAGCTTAATAATGGCATGCATTATTGTACTAACCCCTTGGCGCCGGATGGACGCAAATATACGGATTCTTGGCGGATTGGCCTTGGTGCCAAGTGGCTGCATATTTGCTTGAATTAATGTAAATACAGCTGTGCTGAGAGCGTGCTCTCTGCACAGTTACCGGCGGCCAGCGGAAAGCTCCTAATTCGCTACTTGCAATCGGAGTTTTCTGATCATGTTTCTGCCGTTGGTCGCACGATCATAAACCCTGCTCTGCCTCCCGGCATCCTAAACCTATTAAAGGACTGGGAGGTGCCGTCGCCAAGAGGTTAAGAGAGGTATGGACAGCAGAGAGAGAAATATAATTTTATCCCAGTGCAAATAATTAGTAAGACATCATATGGAATATGCAGTTCAGTTTTTGGCACCAGTTCACAAAAAGGATGTCGGGGAAATAGAGAAAGTGCAGAGAAGGCCAACCAAACTCATAAGAGTTCAAAACGAATGACAGATTGCAAAGGATAGGACAAACCCCCAAAAATTCTTCAAATATATTAATAGTAAAAAGGTTAGGTCTAAGCATGTATGCCCTTTACAAAATAATCTAGAGTGGGCGACTGGGGACAAAGAAAAGGCAAATTTATTAAATACATTCTTCAGTTCTGTGTATACAAAGGAGCATGGGGGAGCTCAAGTCCATAATGGGGATTGTATTGACACAGCCCCAAATGATCCACAATGGCGCAAAAAAGAAATATCTAGACAGACTAAAGGTCTATAAAACACCTATACCAGATGGCATCCACCCACGGATCCTAAAAGAATTGAACTCTGTCATTTCAGTCATTGTTTCAAATTTTTAGGGACTCAATGACTTGAATAGTACCACTGAATTTGCACAGGGCCAATGTGGTGCTTATATTTAAAAAGGGAACAAAGTTCTATATGCAAGTTATTGTCTTAAAAAGTGTTTGGGGACCTGAGTCCTGCCCCAGGGGACAGGGGTATCAATGCAAAAAAAAGTTTTAAAAACTGAAGTTTTTTCGGGAGCAGTGATTTTAATAATGCTTAAAGTGAAATATTCCTTTAAATTTCGTACCTGGGGGGTGTCTATAGTATGCCTGTAAAGCGGCGCATGTTTCCCGTGTTTAGAACAGTCCGAGCGCAAAATTAAATTTCTAAAGGAAAAAAAGTAATTTAAAAGTACTCGCGGCTATAATGAATTGTCGGTCCCGGCAATACACATAAAAGGTTATTGATAAAAACGGCATGGTATTCCCCCCGGACCAAAATAAAAAAAAAATGCCTGGGGGTCCCCCCAAATTCCATACCAGGCCATTCAGGTCTGGTATGGATATTAAGGGGAACCCCGCGCCAAAATGTAATAAAAAAAATGGCGTGGGGTCCCCCAAAAATCCCTCCATACCAGACCCTTATCTGAGCACGCAACCTGGCAGGCCGCAGGAAAAGGGGGGACGAGAGAGCAGCCTCCCCCGCTCCTGAACCGTACCAGGCCACATGCCCTCAACATGGGGAGGGTGCTTTGGGGTAGCCCCCCAAAGCACCTTGTCCCCATGTTGATGGGGAGAAGGGCCTCATCCCCACAACACTTCACGGACCGAAAAAAAGCTGCACGCCGCCTACGATCTGCCTCCATGGGAGGCACTCGCCATAATGACCGGCCTCTCGGGTGACAGTTCTTCTATAACTGAGGGCGGGGCCACGCAATGACGTTGCCGGGTGACCCCGCCCCCCTCTGACGCACGAGGACATCCCTATAGCTTTCCCATATGGTCAGAGGGGGCAGGGTCATATGGCAACGTCATCGTGTGGCCCCACCCTCAGTTATAAAAGAACTGTCATCTGAGAGGTCGGTCATTACGGTGGGTGCCGCCCATGGAGGCAGATCGTAGGCGGCGTGAGGCTTTTTTTTGGTCCGTCGGAGCGAGAGAAGAAGACGACTTTGTGGGAAAGTTTTATTTTTTTATTAAAGGACTTGTCCCAAGCCGTGCCTTGTGTTTTTTTACCATTTTCACAAATTATTTGTGAAGTGGTAGGGGTACATTTGTACCCCATTACCATTTTACACAGGGGGGGGGGGCGGGAATCTGGGGGTCACCTTGTTAAAGGGGGCTTCCAGATTTCGATAAGCCCCCCGCCCGCAGACCCCCACAACCACCGGGCGAGGGTTGTGGGGATGAGGCCCTTCTCCCCATCAACATGGGGAACAAGATGCTTTGGGGTGCTACCCCAAAGCACCCTCCCTATGTTGAGGGCATTTGGCCTGGTATGGTTCAGGAGCGGGGGAGGCCGCTCTCTCATTCCCCCTCTTTTCCTGCGGCCTGCCAGGTTGTGGGCTCGGATAAGGGTCTGGTATGGATTTTTGGGAGGACCCCACGCCCTTTTCTTTAAAAAAATTGGCGCGGGGTTCCACTTAAAATCCAGACCAGAAGGGCCTGGTATGGAATTTGGGGGGACCGCATGCATTTTTTTTTTTTCATTTTGGTTCCGTGTTCCCCTGTGGGGGAATCCCATGCCGTTTTTATCAATGAACTTTAATGTGTATTGCCGGGACCGACAATTCATTATAGCCGCGAGTACTTTTAAATGACTTTTTTTCCTTTAGTAATGTCATTTTGCTCTCTGACTGTTCTAAACACAGGAAACATGCGCCACTTTACAGGCATACTATCGACACCCCCAGGTACGAAATTTAAAGGAATATTTCACTTTTATTGTTTCACTTTAGGCATTATTAAAATCACTGCTCCTGAAAAAACTTCCATTTTAAAAACTTTTTTTTGCCTTGATACATGTCCCCTGGGGCAGGACCCAGGTCCCCAAACACTTTTTATGACAATACCATGCATATAAGCCTTTAAAATTAGTACTTTTTATTTCTCCCATAGACCCTTAAAGGGTGGTCCGTGGCTGTTCCGTGGCTTTCGAATTTGCCGCGAACACCCCAACTTGTTCACTATTCGGCGAACAGGTGAACACCCAATGTTCGAATCGAACTTAAGCTTGACTCAAACATTAGGCTTATCCCTACTGGAGAGTTTAATAAAACACCACATAGATGACTTCTTGCTGGAAAAAAATATTTTAAGCAACAGACAGCATGGATTCATGAAAGACAAAAGTTGTCAAACAAATCTGATTTCGTTTTATGAAAGGGTAAGTAAAACCTTGGACAGAGGGGTGGCTGTGGACGTGGTATACTTGGATTTTGCAAAATCGTTTGACACGGTTCCCCACACACGTCTAATTTGTAAGGTAAAGTCTACAGGCTTGGAAAGCTCAATTTGTAAATGGATAGAAAACTTAAAGGCAGACTTCATAGAGTAGTGGTTAATGATTCTTACTCTGAATGGTCTAAGGTTATCAGTGGTGTACCCCAAGGTTCAGTGTTGGGACCCTTACTTTTTAATATCTTTTATAAATGATATAGGATCTGGGATTAAAAGTACAATTTCAGTCTTTTGCCACGTACACGCAATCGGACTTTTCGGCCGGACTATCCGCCGGACTTTCCGAACGTGCGGACTTGACCACACACGCCCGGACTTTTCCGGCGGACTAGACCGCCGGAGTTTTGAAATTAACGGACTTGCTGACACACGGAGTAATGTTCGTTCATTTTGAACGTGACTCCAGGTAGACTGGACTAGCGAAGGAAGTCAATGCCGCCGCCTCCCTCAGCGAGATTGACACCTTGCTAACCCCGTCGCCTGTTATGGATTTAAAGGGGAATCCCTAGGGACGAGCGAGCGCCCCCCCCCCCCCCCTCCTGAGCCGTACCAGGCTGCGTGCCCTCAACATGGGGGGGTGCCTTGGGGAAAGGGGGGCCCTGCGCCCCCCCCCCCCCCACCCCAAAGCACCTTGTCCCCATGTCGATGAGGACAAGGGCCTCTTCCCGACAACCCTGGCCGTTGGTTGTCGGGGTCTGCAGGCGGGGGGCTTATCGGAATTCAGGAGCCCCTTTCAATAAGGGGGCCCTCAGATCCCGGCCCCCCACCCTATGTGAATGAGTATGGGGTATGATGTACCCCTACATATTCACCTGGTGAAAAAAGTGTAAATAAAAAACACAAGTTTTTAACCACTTTAAGACCAGCCTCGTTTTGGATTTTAGGTGTTTACATGTTTAAAACAGTTTTTTTTACTAGAAAAAAACTTAGAACCCCCAAACATTATATATTGTTTTTTTTTCTAACACCCTAGAGAATAAAATGGCGGTCGTTGAAATACTTTTTTTCACACCGTATTTGCGCAGCGGTCTTACAAGCGCACTTTTTTGGGAAAAAATTCACTTTTTTGAATAAAAAAATAAGACAACAGTAAAGTTAGTCCAATTATTTTATATATTGTGAAAGATAATGTTACGCCGAGTAAATTGATACCTAACATGTCACGCTTCAAAATTGCGCCCGCTCGTTGAATGGCGTCAAACTTTTACACTCAAAAATCTCCATAGGCGACGTTTAAAAAGTTCTACAGGTTGCATATTTTGCGTTAGAGGAGGTCTACAGCTATAATTATTGCTCTCGCTCTACCGATCGCGGCGATACCTCACATGTGTGGTTTGACCACCGTTTTCATATGCGGGCGCTACTCACGTATGCGTTCGCTTCTGCGCACGAGCTCGTCGGGACGGGGCGCTTTAAAAAAATTTTTTTTTTCGTTTTTCTTATTTATTTTTCTTGATTTTATTTATTTTTACACTGTTTTTAAAAAAAAAATTTATTGGCTCACTTTTATTCCTATTACAAGGTATGTAAATATCCCTTGTAATAGAAAAAAGCATGACAGGTCCTCTTAAATATGAGATCTGGGGTCAAAAAGTCCTCAGATCTCATATTTGGACTTCAATTAAAAAAAAAAAAAAAAAAAAAAAGAAAATGTCATTTAAAAAATTACATTTGTAAATTTCTCTTTAAGAGGTATGGGCGGAAGTGACGTTTTTGACGTCGCTTCCACCCTCCTATGGTATAGAGATGAGTGGCGGCCATCTTAGCGTCACTCATCTCTATGCCCATCAGGGGAAAGGACCCGATCGCCTCCGCCGCTGCCGACGGTTCCGGTAAGCGGCGGAAGGCGCGGGAGGGGGGGCACCTCTCCCGCGGCCGATAACGGTGATCTCGCGGCGAATCCGCCGCGATGACCACCATTATTGGACAGCCGACCAGCGCCTGAAGAGATGGATATCTCGGTTGTGGCAGCAGCTGCTGCCGTTACCGAGATATCCCTCTTCAAAAAAGGGACGTACATCGTCGTGCGCCGGTCGGAAAGTGGTTAAAATACTTTATTAGACAGCTCCGGGGGTCTTCTTCCGTCTTGGGGGGGTCTTCTCGCCGGACTCCTCCGCTATCTTCTGCTAGCTTTTTTACTAGCAGAGGAGCCCGGCTTTCTCCTTCGCCGCCGCCGTCTGGGGGTCTTGTTTCGACTTCGGGGGTCTTGTCCCACTCTTCTGTTCTTCTTGCCGGGCCTCCGCTTTCTTCTTGCAGCTCTTTTACCGGTCTTCTGTCGCCGCCTTCTGCTTCTTCTCCTTCTTTCTTCATCTGATGTTGACACGACAATGTCCCTGCTTGTAATGGCCGAGACGTGTTGCACTGCCACTTATATAGGGACAAGGGGCGGGGTTCCCTTATGATGTCACAGTCCCGGAGAATGCTGGGACTGTGACATCATTTTTTCGGCATAGGGATTCCCCTTTAAATCCATACCCGGTGACGGGGCTAGCAAGGTGTCAGTCTCACCGTTCGAGGCAGCGACATTGACTTCTTTCGCTAGTCCCATCTACATGGAGTCACGTTATAAATGAACAAACTTTACTCCGTGTGTCGGCAAGTCCGTTCATTTCAAAAGTCCAGCGGATTGTCCGCCAGACTGCTGAGTCGGCGGATAATTTTGAGTCAACTTCTTTCTAATTCCGCCTACTAATTCCCCAACTTTTGGCAAGAAAAAGTCCGGAGCCCACACACGGTCGGATTGTCCGGTGGACAAATTCACTGGATAGTCCGATCGTGTGTACGGGGCATTTGAAGATTACACCAAACTATGCAGTGGAATAACGTCCTTAAAGGATGTCTCCAATTTACAAGGCGACCTCAATGCTTTAATTGGGCGACTATGTGGCAGATGAGGTTTAATGTTGATAAATGTAAAGTTATGCACTTGGGGACTAAGAATATGCATGCACCATACACATGAGGGGGAGTCCAACTGGGGGCATCCATAATGGAGAAGGATCTGGGGGTTTTGGTAGATCATAAGCTCAGTGATGATATGCAATGCCAAGCTGTGGTTTACAAATCGAGCAAAGTCCTTTCTTATTAAGAGAGGTATGGACTCCAGAGAGAGCGATATCATTTTGCCCCTGTACAAATCATTAGCAAGACCTCATCTGGAATATGCTGTTGTTTTGGGCACCAGTTCTTAAAAAAGGATATCGGGGAACTGGAGAAAGGTGCAGAGAAGGGCAACCAAACTGATAAGAGGCATGGAGAAGCTCAGCTATGAGGAAAGATTAGAGGAACTGAATTTATTCTCTCTTGAGAAGAGGAGATTAAGGGGGATGTGATCAACATGTACAAATATATAAGGGGTCCACATAGTGAACTTGATGTTGAGTTATTCACTTTACGGTCAACACAGAGGACAAGGGAGCACTCTTTACACCTAGAGGAAAAGAGATTTCATCTCCAAATACGGAAAGCTTTCTTCACAGTGAGAGCTGTGAAAATGTGGAATAGACTCCCTCCAGAGTTGGTTCTGGCCAGCTCAGTAGATTTTCTTAAAGGCCTGGATTCTTTCCTAAATGCACACAATATAACTGGGTACTGACATTTTATAGATAAAGTTGATCCAGGGAAAATCCGATTGCCTCTTGGGGGTCAGAAAGGATCTTTTTCCCCTGCTGTAGCAAATTGGATCACATTTTGCTAGGGTTTTTCACCTTCCTCTGGATCAACTGTGGGTATAGGATTGGATATACAGGATTGTTTGATATCATTTTTAATTTATTTTTATGGTAGAACTAAATGGACTTGTGTTTTTTTCAACCTGACTAGCTGGCAGCAAAAGGGTGAAGGCTCCTTTCCACAGTGGCAGCGGGTGGTATTTTTGTTTTGGGGGGGGGGGGGGGCGGCAAACAATGCTTTTCAGGGTGGTTGCAAATACTGCTACTATTGTGAAAGGAGCCTAAAAGGTTAGCAGTTCAGAAACCAAATTTAATAAATTGAATATGAAATTGTACCAATGGTTTATAAGCCCTAGTTCACACCAGTGCGGCTTTAAAGTCACGCTACTTTAGCATGACCTCAAAGCCAATTGAGTGTAATTTCATGTTCAAGTCGCACTGAAATTGCACAAAAATAGTGCAGGAACCTTTTTCAATGTCGCTGTTCAAGTGGTTCAATTGACGCACATGGGGTGCGACTTGTAATGTGACTTTGAACTGTCACTAGTGTGAACCGGGGCTTAAAAAGCAATATCATCATTTTTGTTCATAAATACATAACCCTTTTCGTTTTGAAACTGTTTATTTGAACTTTAGGGTATAAGAAGTACATGGATTACAATGCATACAAGGTCTCTGACTCAGTAAGGCTGATAGTAAGGCTCCTTTCGCACTGAGGTGCTTTACAGGTGCTATAGCGCTAAAAATAGCACCTGTAAAGAACCTCTCCTGTCACGCCAGTGTGAAAGGCTTTCACACTGGAGCGGTGCGCTGGCAGGATGCTAAAAAAAAGTTCTGCAAGCAGCATCTTTGAGGTGCTTTAAGAGCGGCGTATACACCATAAATACCTCCAAACGATTTCTAGTGGAAAGAGTACTCTTGCCAGTCAAAAGAAAGTGTAAACGTCCTTCATTTAAACTGACTTTTTCTCCTGCAACAGGGACATCAGCCTCTAGGCAGTGGCGACCACGTCTGCCATCAGACCTCAGGGTCAGGCTTAAAGAAAGACCTGGGGCCAGAAATCTGCAAAACAGAATACTAAAGCCTCATCATGAAGAGGCGTCCCCCCTCACCAGAATGGGAGGAAGACTTCTGCATTACTCAGAAGTCTGGCAAAGGGAAATTCAGGACAGATGGGTCATCTCCACGGTCTCTCTAGGATACAAACTAGAATTTCGGGAGTTTCCACCTTCTCGTTTTCTGAGCTCAAACGTTCCCAAAGATCCAGGGAAAAAGCAATCTCTGTTTCAAGCATTTGACAGATTATTGGCTCAGGGGGTGATCATACAGATCCCCACAGAAGAGCAAGGTTTGAGGTTTTATTCAAACCTGTTTACGGTACCAAAACCAAATGGGGATGTCAGACCCATTTTAGATCTAAGGAATCTAAATCAGTTCCTGAAGATCTGCTCCTTTCGCATGGAGTCGATCAGGTCAGTAGTTTCCATCCTACAAGGAAAAGAACTTCTGACGTCCATCGATATCAGGGATGCATATGTGCATGTCCCTATATTTCCCGCTCACCAAAGGTTTCTGCGATTTCAAAGTAGAACAGCAGCACTTTCAGTTTGTAGCCCTGCCCTTCGGGCTAGCTACAGCACCCCGGGTGTTCACAAAAGTACAGGCCCCACCTCTAGCCAGTCTAAGGGCACAGGGCATAACAGTCTTGGCATACCTAGACGATCTATTGTTAATAGACCAGTCAGTGGCTCACTTGGAGCAAGGTGTACGCATTACAACCAGTTACCTGAAAAGTCTGGGTTGGATTGTCAACCTAGAGAAGTCTTCCTGAAAACCGCTAAGCAAGATGGAGTACTTGGGCTTGATTATAGACACAGCCCGGAAGGTGTTCTGGCATCCGACAAAGATCAGCTCCATACGAGAGATGTCAGGTCGAAAAGAAATCCCTCAATTCGCCTTTGCATGAGGTCATTTGGAAAGATGGTGGCTTCATTTGAAGCAGTCCCTATGCCCAATTCCATTCGAGACTGTTGCAAAACAGTATCCTGTCTGCTTGGAACAAAACGATCCAAGCTTTGGACTTGCCAATCCGGATGTCCCCAAGAGTGTCCCAAAGACTCAGTTGGTGGTTACTAACCCAGAATCTGCTGAAAGGAAAATCCTTCAGACCAATTATCTGGAAAGATGCCAGCCTCTCAGGCTGGGGAGCAGTACTAGAGAAAACAACTGTCCAGGGACAGTGGTCAAGATTCGAGAGAGCCCTGCCCATCAACATCCTAGAGATTCGGGCAGTGTGTCTGGCTCTGAAAACCTGGACCTCCAGGTTAAAAAATTGGCCTGTCAGGATCCAATCCGACAATGCCACGGGTGTGGCTTATATCAATCACCAAGGGGGCACCTAGAGTCTCTCAGCTGAGAGAGAGGTGAACCATATTCTAAATTGGGCAGAAAAGAATGTTCTGTGCCTATCGGAAATCTTCATTCCCGGGAGTAGATAATTGGCAGGCGGACTACTTAAGTCACCAGTAGTTATTACCGGGGGAATGGTCTCTTCACCCCAAAGTTTTTCGGGCTGTTTGCCAAAGATGGGGGTCTCTGGACATAGATCTTCTAGCGTCCAGATTCAACATGAAGTTAGTCAACTTTGTGTCCAGGACAAAGGGATCCACTAGCATGCGGAACAGATGCACTGGTAACCCTGTGGGATCAGTTCTCACTGAGCTATGCACTACCTCCTATTCAGTTGCTGCCTCGTCTTCTTTGCAGGATCAAGCTGGAAAGAAAGCTGGTAATTCTGGTAGCACCAGCATGGCCCAGAAGGTCATGGTACGCAGAAATCGCAAAGATGGCAGTGGAGGGTTCATGGCCTGCTCTCACAGGGGCCGATATTCCATCCTACTTTACGAGCGCTAAATTTAACGGCTTGGCTATTGAAACCCACATTCTGAAGAAACTTGGGCTTTCTGGGTCAGTTATCTCTACTTTGATTGATGCAAGGAAACCAGCTTCCAGAACTATATATTTTAGAGTTTGGAAGGCTTATGTTTCCTGGTGTTAATCCAAGGGTTGGCACCCTCGGAGATATATCATAGGCAGAATTCTTGCCTTTCTACAATTAGGCGTAGAGATGAAGTTGGCCCTGAGTACTATTAAGGGCCAAGTCTCAGCCTTATCGATTTTATTTCAAAGACCGCTTGCTACGCATTCTTTAGTCTGGGGTTTTATGCAAGGGGTGATGCGGATTTATCCGCCAGTTAAATCACCCTTGAGCCCTTGCAACTTGAATCTAGTTTTGTCAGTGTTCCAAAAACAGCCATTTGAACCGATGCAGCATATTCACTTAGTCTTTCTGACAAGGAAGCTGGTATTTTTGGTTGCTATATCCTCAGCAAGGAGGGTTTTGGAATTGGCTACTCTTTCTTGTAAAGAGACATTTTTGAATATTTATTCCTATTTAGGACAGAGTGGTGTTACGCCCTCGTCCAGACTTTTTGCCAGAATTAGTTTCAGGTTTTCACCTGAACCAAGATATTGTCCTGCCATGGTTTTTTTCAAAACCATGTTTCAGGGAAGAAAAGTCACTACATTGTCTTGATGTGTTGAGAGCAGTGAAGATCTGTTTAAAGGCAACTGCTCAGATTCATAAGACCGATGTCTTATTTATTCTGCCAGAGGGTCCTAATAAAGGACAGGCAGTGTCAAAAAATCCACTGTCGCTAAGTTATAATTCAAGCTTATGATTTAAAGGTTAAGATTTCCCCATTTCAAGTTAAGGCGCACTCTACCAGGTCGGTTGGTGCTTCTTGGGCAGTGCATCACCAAGCCTCCATGGCTCCGATCTGCAAGGCTGCAACTTGGTCTTCAGTGCATACATTCACAAAATGTTATCAAGTGGATGTAAGGCGGTATAAAGATATCGCCTTCGGGCGCAGTGTGCTGCAGGCAGCAGTATAAGTCCTCAAGTCTGGGGGTGCCCTACGGGTTGTCTCTCCCTCCCCTCAAATAGCATTGCTATGGAACGTCTCATTAAGTTATTACTTAGACTCTGTGTCCCATGATGTACGATAAAGAAAATAGGATTTTTATAACAGCTTACCTGTAAAATTCTTTTCTTGGAGTACATCATGGGACACAGAGGTCCCTCCCCTCTTTTATGGGGTTTAAGTATATTGCTTTGCTACAAAAACTGAGGTAATCCTGGAAGGAGGAGGGGTTATATAGGGGAGTGAACCTCCTGTATTGGGTATACCAGTGTCAACACATGAAGGTGGCCCATAGCCCATTAAGTTATTACTTAGACTCTATGGGGTTGATTTACTAAAGGAAAATCCACTTTGCACTACAAGTGCACTGAAAGTGCACTTACATAATTACATAGTTAGGTTGAAAAAAGACACAAGTCCACCCAGTTCAACCACAAATAAAAAAAAAAAATATATATATATATATATATATATATATATATATATATATATATATATATATATATATATATATATATATATATATATATATATATATATCATACAATCCCATATACCCCATTCTATACCCACAGTTGATCCAGAGGAAGGCAAAAAAAAAAACAGCAGAGCATGCTCCAATTTGATAAAGCAGGGAAAAAATTCCTTCCTGATCCCTCGAGAGGCAATCGGATTTTCCCCGGATCAACTTTACCTATAAATGTTAGTACCCAGTTATATTATTTACATTTAGGAAAGTATCCAGGCCTTTCTTAAAGCAATCTACTGAGCTCGCCAGAACCACCTCTGCAGGGAGTCTATTCCACATTTTCACAGCTCTTACTGTGAAGAAACCTTTCCGTATTTGGAGATGAAATCTCTTTTCCTCTAGACGTAAAGAGTGCCCCCTTGTCCTCTTTGTTGACTGTAAAGTGAATAACTCAACACCGAGTTCACTATATGGACCCCTTATATATTTATACATGTTGATCATATCCCCCTTAATCTCCTCTTATCAAGGGTGAATAAATTCAGTTCCTCTAATCTTTCCTCATAGCTGAGCTCCTCCATGCCTCTTATCAGTTTGGTTGCCCTTCTCTGCACTTTCTCCAGTTCCCCAATATCCTTTTTGAGAACTGGTGCCCAAAACTGAACTGCATATTCCAGATGAGGTCTTACTAATGATTTGAACAGGGGCAAAATGATATCTCTCTCTCTCTCTCTCTCTCTGGAGTCCATACCTCTCAATACAAGAAAGGACTTTGCTCGCTTTGGAAACCGCAGCTTGGCATTGCATGCTATTATTGAGCTTATGATCTACCAAAACCCCCAGATCCTTCTCCACTACGGATCCCCTCAGTTGTACTCCTAGCATGTATGATGCATGCATATTCTTAGCCCCCAAGTGTATAACTTTACATTTATCAACATTAAACCTCATCTGCCACATAGTCGCCCAATTAGACAGAGCATTGAGGTCGGCTTGTAAATTAGAGACATCCTGTAAGGACGTTATTCCACTGCATATCTTGGTGTCATCTGCAAAGACAGAAATGTTACTTTTGATCCCAGACCCAATATCATTTTAATAATTTTAAAAAAAAAGTCTCTAAATCTATGCCATAATTTGTAGATTTGTAGTTTTGCGTCAACAAACCAAATATACGCTTATTGGGATTTTTTTTTACCAAAAATATGTAGCAGAATACATATTGGCCTAAAATCGACGAACATTCCATTTTTTTTATATTTTTTATTGGATATGTTTTATAGCAGAAAGTAAAAACTATTGTTTTTTTACAAAATTGTTGGTATTTTTTTGTTTATAGCACAAAAAATAAAAACCGCAGTGGTGATCAAATACCACCAAAAGAAAGCTCTTTGTGGGGAAAAAAAAGGACATAAATGTTATTTGTGTACAGCATCGCACAACCACGCAATTGTCAGTTAAAGTAACGCAGTCCCCAAAAAATGGCCTGGTCATTAAGGGGGTAAATCCTTCTGCGGCTGAAATGGTTAATGTGTTTGTACAGAATGACTTTGAGGACATGTTTTGCTCTCTTTAAACTTTCTTGTGTGTTCCTTTTTAGGATTGCAACAAACAAGCTTTTGCTTTCCATTATCATCATCTTGGAACTTGCCATTCTTGCTGGATTGGTTTATTACAAGTTTTTTAGGAAAACCTGACCCTTTGCTGCAAATGATACTCTTCCAATGAAGACCAAAGTTAAGATACACCAACCAGAAATCTGCTGATTTTGTTATATATGAAATGTACTGAAAAGTTAGACCAACATAAAGAAATAAAATTTACTGAAAACTTATTTTCCAGTGTCCATTCTCATGACATCATATAATTGCAATGTATTGTTGATACTGCAACCAAATTAAACCCAGTACTTAACATCATAAATGCTTAAGTTGTTACAATGTTATAATCTCTTAGAACAAATAATGTGAAACAGGTGCTTTGACAGTGTGCTATGATCCTAGCCTGCTGTTAACCCATTCTAGCAGCAACCAAAACAATTAGGCCCCTTTAACACATACGGACCATTTATCAGTTTTTCATCCATCCGTTGACTATGAAAAACAGACAATCAATGCATCTCTATGGAAAAACTGTATGTAATGTAAATTGATGATCATCTGTTTACATCCGCTTCCATCAGCATCTGTTTGCAACGGATCAAAACCTTATTTTTCTTCTGTTATAAAAAAAAGGATCGGACGAAAAAGCTGGCAGATGTAAAAATTGATGAAAAACTGATGGAAACTTCATCCAATTTTTTTTTGGGAAAAACGTGAGTGAACTGATCAAACGAATGCTTTGCATGTGTGAAAAGGGACCTCACCTGTGCGCGCGCACCACACACACACACACACGGTCTCTTAAACTTCCATTTAGTGTTATCTAGAGTCAAACCCTGTAGAACATGAAGGCAGATCCTATATGGCCAAAATCCAAAAATAGGAGCTCTATCCCTTTTTAAATGTTCACAATCCAGTGCACAATTTTACCTCGCATTACATTTATCTGCATAATAAAATATAAATTCCTATTAAAAACAATAAATAAAAATTATCAGAAATAGATGGATGGATCAATCGTGAATATGTATTATAAGATGATTAAAAAAATAGGATGAAAGTTCATGCCAAACCGTCAAGATGATATTTGTGAAAAACAACTTTAACTGCTTGCTGACCGCTGGCTGTCAATTGACGGCCAGGTGGCGCAGCTCTCGTGGCGGAAGGGCGTCATGGTGCCCTCGCATTTTCGGCCCACCAGGGGGCGCTATGTCCGCTGGGCACCTGCGATTGCCCGGTAACACAGCAGGACCGTGGATCTGTGTATGTAAACACACAGATCCATGGTCCTGTCAGAGGAGAGGATGGTGTGTACTCAATACAGAGAAACACCGATCGGTCTCCTCCCCTTGTCAATCCCCTCCCCCTACAGTTAGAATCACTCCCAGGGAACGTTAACCCTTCCAGCGCCCCTAGTGGTTAACCCCTTCCCTGCCAGTCACATTTATACAGTAATAAATGCTTTTTCATTGCACGGATCGCTGTATAAATGTGAATGGTCCCAAAAATGTGTCAAAAGTGTCCGATATGGCTGCAATATCGCAGTCACGATAAAAATCACAGATCGCCACCATTACTAGTAAAAAAAAAAAATAATAATAAAAATGCAATATATCTATCCCCTATTTTGTAGGCACTATAACTTTCGCACAAAAATATGTAGAAAAATACGTATCGGCCTAAACTGAGGAAAAAATTTGTTTTTAAAAAAGAATTGGATATTTATTATAGCAAAAAGTAAAAAAATATAGTTTTGTTTTCAAACTTGTTGCTCTTCTTTTGTTTATAGCGCAAAAAAATAAAACCGCAGAGGTGATCAAATACCACCAAAAGAAAGCTCTATTTGTGGGGACAAAATGATAACAATTTAATTTGGGTACGGTGTTGTATGACCGCGCAATTGTCATTCAAAATGTGACAGCGCTGAAAGCTGAAAAATGACTTGGTCAGGAAGGGAGTGAAAATGCCCTGTATTGAGATGGTTAATCTGATGGTGCTCCCATTCCTCGCACGCAGGGATATTACCTAAAGCAGCTTACCTCTAGATAATAGGGGGTCATCTAGGCATGTACAGTAATGTTACTAATCGCTGCTCTCCAGCACTGTCCAGTTCCAGTATGACCAAAAATGACTCGACACAAATAGCATTGCCGCGCTCTGGGCAGCAAGCATGATGTCATGATTGGGCTCCCCTTCCAATGCGTTTGCCAAGGAACATCTTCAGGGCATAGAAGTGATCCTATATAGTGCCTGCTGGGGCACCTCCACACTGTGCCTCAAGATACTGGGCATCTTCCCCAGCATAACCCCTTGTTAATAATCAATCTTGTGGCGCTCCACACCAGGACACCCTCTCTTCTTTGCTTCAGAAGAGATTTCCAGAAGCTTGGTGAGCTGCAGCAGCCCCCTGACAGCAGGATCTCTTCACACAGTCAACTTCAGACACGGAGAATCTATTTTCAGCATTGCATGTGGCAGCAGGCACTTCTTATGCCAACTTACTCTATCTGAAGTCAGCTGATGGAACGTGGCCAATCACACAGAGTTCTGTGTGCTATAAACCGAGATCTGGCTGTTTCTTCATGGAGAAAAAACAACCAGATTATAAAGTAAATGCAGCACACATTACACATTGTTAGGCACACAGTTAACCCTTGTACAGTATTATCACTGTATTAGTGTCATCACCAATGTCCGTGATGCTCCCAGATAAATTCTATTAGCGCCAGATTACCCGCCACCCTATCACAGTCACACTATAAGTCGTTGATCATTGCCATTACAGTATATTGTCTATATCTGTGTAAATTCCAGTATGTATACTGGAATTTGTAGTTGCTAAAACTTTCACAGAAGCCAAATATATACTTATTGGGATTTTTTTCTTGTCAAAAAGGTTTGATTACACAATAAAATGAAAGTACAGTACTTACATATACAAGGGTATATATGAATAAGCTCTGTTGAACAATAAAATTTATATATAGGTAACATAAAATGTATTATCTGTGTTAAACTGCATTACACGACCTAACTTAACAGTATTATATAACTTAACCATGTTAATATAGGTATCAAATCTATCAAACGTTGTGTGTATGTATATCTATCTATATATATATATATATATATATATATATATATATATATATATATATATATATAAAAATAAGTGTATAGCCGTGTACTGATAGGTATAGAGCTTGTAAGAGTAAACAAAAATTATGTAAAAGAAAAATACAATTATTGGGATTTTTTTTTTTACCAAAGGCATGTACATTTGGGCTTAAATCTATGAGGAAATTCGATTTATTTTTTTTATTGAATGTTTTATAAGAGAAAATATTGTTTTTTTTTTGGGGGGGGGGGTTAATTTACTTTTTTTTTTTGCTTATATAATAATAAAAAAAATGATCAAATGCCACCAAAAGGAAGCTCTATTTGCGTACAGTGTTACATGATCGTGCACTTGCCAGTTAAAGTAGTGCAGTGCTGAATAGCAAAAAATGCTCTGGTCATGAAAGGGGAAAAAACCTTCTGGATGTCAAGTGGTCAAACTCAATAGAGATCAAACCTGGGGAGAAAGAAATTATTAAAATTGAATATGAAAGGCCGGAACCAAAAAGCTACAGAGCCTAAGACCCCTAAAGAGAGCCTGAATACAAGCACGATACAGAAATACTTAAAAGAAGTGAGTCCAAAGAGCCCAGGGATGGAGAATAAACAAATGGCGACAAAAGAGAAGAAGAAAGAGGCGATAAAACAAAAGGAGGATCAAGGGGCGAAAGCCAGAGAAGATAGAGGCATGGGAATGGAAGCCGGTGCAAGCAGAATGGAGGAACAAAGTAATATATCTCTAATGCCAACCAAAATGGACATGATGGAAATGTTTGCTAATCTAGAAAACTCTATAAAAATGGAGATTATTAATGTAAGATCGGATATGGGCCACCTGTTGAAGAGAGTGGAAGAGGCAGAGGAAAGAACAGAAAAACAAATTCAAGAGATACTGGATTTAAAAGCACAAGTAAGAAAACTGGAAACAGATCATAGAGATATGCTATATAAACTTGAAAACCAAGAAAATCAAAGTAGATGCCAAAATTTAAGAATAAGAGCACTCCCAGAACAGAATGGGGAGGATCTTGAGAAGAAAATGAAAAAAATCTTCAATCCAGTATTAGAAAGAGAGGAGGAAGCTGAACTCCAAGATAGATCGAGTACACAGGATTAGGAAGCCCCCGGGCCTGAAAGAGGAGACATCTCGAGATGTGATTATCAAATTCCATCTGTACCAGGAGAAAGCCAAAATATGGAGCAAACTCAGAGGCCTACCCCCACTTTAATTTGAATGGGTTGATTTAAAAATATTTCCTGATTTTTCAGCAGAGACACTAGCCCGAAGGAGACAACTGAAACCCCTCCTGGAACAGATGAGAGCGGTAAACATTAAATATGGTTGGGGTTCCCGACATCACTAATTGTCCATAAAGAAGGAAGAACATTGAGATTAAAATTTGTGGAAGATTTGGAGGACTTCTGCAAAGACTTAGATATCCCAGTCCCTACTATACCTAGATGGCAAGAAAGAGGAAAACGACAGTGAAGAAAGAACATAGCAGAGATCAAACTGACTTATTCTTACATGACTTGGGATAGATGGGGGGGAGGGGATAGGAGAAGAAAAAGAGAAGAAGAAAGTAAACGGTGGAAAGTGAAAAGGTAAAAAAAAGAGAAAGGAGTGGGGGGTCGGAGGTCCCTCTACGCCCGCTCGTTCCTGCCCCCCTCTTAGAGGAGTGGGGGAGGGGCCTGGACACGAGTGGCCATAGTTAGTCGCACCCTGGGGGTGAGATCCGCAGGATGGGTTTGGAGGGGTTCTCCAACTGTGGGATCGGGCCAGATTGTGGCGGAGGGAAGGAGGGAGGGGAAGGAGGGAGGGCAAAACTTGTACTCCGTGAAATACGGCCTTGCACCTAGATGTGTACTTTGTTTACTGGGAAAAAAAAAGTTAATTTAATCTAATATGACAACAGTCAACTTTATGACCTATAATGTTAAAGGATTAAATACGCCAACAAAAAGACATAAAATTTTAAGAGAAATTGAGCATTATGGGGCAGGTGTGGCTTTCTTACAGGAGACACACCTGTCCCATGAGACAAAGGTGAAATTGTACTCCCCACGATACCCAAGATGGTATTATGGGGACTTAATGACAAGGGGAGTGGCTATAGGGATAAACAAGGATATCAGTTTTTCCCTTGATAGACTGTACGATCCAGAAGGTAGATACCTCTTGCTGATGGGAATGGATTGTACGTTGGCGAATATATATTGCCCAAATAGAAATCCAACAGCTTACCTGGGAGAAACTCTGAGGAAATTATGGGAATTTAAAAAGGGAAAGGTTATAAATGGTTATGAATTTTTGCATTGTTCCGGAACATGACAGTACGTCCCGTGTACAGGGGGTAAGGACCACCCAGCTGAGGGCGATTAAACAGGAGTTGTATCGTTTCCAGCTGATTGATATGTGGAGAATACAACACCCTAATATACGAGATTTTACATATTACTCCCCTGTGCACTACACGTACACAAGGATTGACTACTGGTTCATGGAGCATAGGATGCTAGACTTGGTGAAAGCCACAAATATAGAGATAATCTTTCTTTCGGACCATGCCCCAATGTTAATGAAAATTAATATCCCAGGAATTCAGAAGGCACCATATTCATGGAGGCTAAATGGGGACCTTCTGGATAAACAGGGGGAAGAAATAATAAAAAAGGAAATAGAGCAATTTTTCACCTTTAATGATACGGATGGGATTGCTAATAATACCCTGTGGGAGGCCCATAAGGCCTACATTAGGGGAATTCTGATATCAATGGGGGAAGGGAGGAAGAAAGAAGTGAGAAAGCAGAGGGAGGAAATAATTGAGGAAATCTTTATACTAGAACAAGGCCAAAAACAAATAAAAATCCATGACGGGGGACAAGAGCTGAATCTGCAAAATGAATTGCTAATAAAAAGGGATGAATTAAAAGAACTTCTAGATCTGGACTTGAGGCAAAATAGAATTGCGAAAGAAAGATACCATTGGGGAGAAAAAAAACAGTAAATTCTTAGCAAGAATGTTAAGGGGGAAAAAAAAAAATCAAAAAATTACATAGAGAAAATACAAAATAAAAAGGGTGACATGAGACATAATACAAGGGAGATTGCAGAGGTTTTCCAGGACTTTTATGGTCAGCTGTACTTGGTTGGCCAAAATCAGGTAGGACAACAGTAGAAAAAAATTCATACAAAATGCTAATATTCCCCGGTTAACAGAGGAAGCAACATCAGCACTTGAGAGCCCTATAACAATAGAGGAGATTAATCAGGTACTGAAAGGGTCAGCACTAGGGAAAAGCCCAGGACCAGATGGCTATACGATGGAATACCTTAAAAAATGTCTGGAAATCTTATCCCCAAAGCTAGGTGCATATTTTAGCGGACTAGGGGTGAGGTATGGGATAAGCAAAGAAGCACTTACAGCCACAATAACAACTATCCTAAAAGAGGGCAAAGAGAGCACTAAGTGCTAAAATTACAGACCGATATCATTATTAAATACAGACACTAAGGTATTTGCAAAAGTCCTTGCATCAAGAATGAAAGAACTCTTTCCAGAACTAGTCCACCACGACCAGGTGGGATTCGTCCCAGGAAGAGAGGGTAAAGATAATCGCATGAGAACGCTTCTGTTGTTGCCAAAATTAAGATAGGGGAGAGTCCCCAGTCTATTCCTGTCAATAGATGCAGAGAAGGCCTTTGATAGTAGTAGGGTAGACTGGGGATTCATGATGGGTGCCCTGAAGGGTTTTGGGATTGGCCCAAGGATGAGGGAGTGGGTACAAGTGCTTTATAATAACCCGACAGAGGCTATAAGGGTAAACGGAACATTGTCTGCACCGTTTAGTATGTACAATGGGACAAGACAAGGTTGTCCCTTGTCCCCAATGTTATTCGTCCTTGCGTTGGAACCTCTTCTGTCGATGGTACGAGGCAATGTAAACATTGGAGGTATAAGGGTCGGGGATGAGACACATAAACTAGCGGCGTTTGCAGACGATGTACTGTTTTATGTGTCTGATCCCCGCATATCTATGCCCAACCTACTTAAAGTCCTAAAAGAATATGGGGATCTGTTTAATTTTAGAATAAATCCACAGAAATCGGAAAGATTAAACATAATTGTAGAGTTAAAAGAAGAACTTGGCCTTAAGCAGAAATTTCAGTTCCCATGGAGGAAGAGTGAAATAAAGTACCTGGGGATAAAGTTAACAGTTTCCTTGGGGAAAATTTACCAGGCAAATTTCTTACCACTGTTAGAAGAAATAAAAGCAGAATTAAGGAACATAGCAGCACGCCCCCTGTCATGGATTGGACGGATCAATGCCCTGAAAATGATAGTCCTGCCCAAAGTATTATACAAGCTACAGATGCTTCCTATATCTATTCCACCAGCATACTTTAGAGTCTTAAGAATCTTAATAACCAAATTAATATGGCAAAACAAGAAACCAAGAATATCGTAAGCAACTTTACAGAAAGGGAAACCCCAGGGAGGACTAGGAGTCCCAGATTTTAAAAAATACCACGAGGCAATCCTATTATCACGTATAGTGGAGTGGGCAAAGGATAAGAATGAGAAAAGATGGGTTAAAATTGAACACACAATGGCAAACACACATTTAGGAATAGAAATGTGGATACCACCACAGTTTAAGGGGTTAGGGGGAAACGCGCACATATTAACAAATAATGTAATAAGGGTGTTGGATAGGTTACACAGGGAAAAAAAAATTGGGAGTATAACTCCCCATTAATGGTATTGAATGAAAATAATTATTTTGCACCGGGAAAAAATTTGATAGAAGGGACCTGGTTTAAAAAAGAGAGGGTACAGCTAAGACACAGGCATTATGCACAGGGGGAACATTTGCACAGTACAAGAGTTAAAAAGGAAAAAAGACATGTTTGAAATTGATGAATGGCACTACTTACAGCTCAGGCATTTTGTTGCAGCGATACCACAACCGATAAGGGGAATATTTGTCCCCTTTTGAGCGATTATGTGACACAGAAACAAAGCGGGGTTATACCTCGCGGATCTATAAAATTCTCACGGTTGGGGAGGAGCTGGAAGTCCCGACATTCATAAAAAACTGGGAGAGAGAAATAGGACACTGAGGAAAGAACCAGGAAGTATGGAAAATCATGAGTTGGGTACATGGATCCTCAGTAAACATCAGAGTTGTGGAAATGAACTATAAGTGTATATCTAGGTGCTACAGAACCCCTGAAATAGTAGGGAGGTACATAATGGGACAGTCAACGGAATGCTGGAGGGGCTGTAAAGCAAGTGGGACTGTGGCCCATATTTGGTTGAAGTGCCCTAAGATTGGAATCTATTGGAAGAAAATATTTATGTATATTAACCGCTTCCCGACCGCCTAACGACGATATACGTCTGCAAAATGGCACGGGCAGGCAAAATCACGTACCTGTACGTGATCGTGCATGTGCCTGCCTGTGGGTCGCGCGCTCCGTGACCCCGGCCGCGGGACCAGCGGACCCGATCGCCGCTGGTGTCCCGCGATCGGGTTACGGAGCTGAAGAACGGGGAGAGGTTTGTGTAAACAAACCTCTCCCCGCGCTTCCTACACTGACTGTCAGTGATCGGCGGTTCCCTGTCATCGGGAACACCGATCAATGACGTCACACGTACAGCCACGCCCCCCTACAGTAAAATAAACACAACACGTCACACTGACTCCTCCCCGCCCCCTAGTGGTTAACCCCTTCACTACAACTGTCATTTACATAGGAATCAGTGCTATTTAAATAGCATTGATTGCTGTATAAATGACAAATGTCCCAAAAATGTGTCAAAAATGTCCGATGTGTCCTCCATAATGTCGCAGTCACAATAAAAATCGCTGATCGCTGCCATTACTAGTAAAAAAAAAAAAATATTAATAAAAATGCTATACAACTATCCCCTATTTTGTAAACGCTATAACTTTTGCGCAAACCAATCAATAATCGCTAATTGCGATTTTTTTTTTACCAAAAATATGTAGAAGAATACGTATCGGCCGAAACTGAGAAAAAAAAATGTTTTTTTATATATTTTTTGGGGATATTTATTATAGCAAAAAGTAAAAAATATTGCATTTTTTTCAAAATTGTCGCTCTATTTTTGTTTATAGCGCAAAAAATAAAAACCGCAGGGGCGATCAAATACCACCAAAAGAAAGCTCTATTTGTGGGAAAAAAAGGACGCCAATTTTGTTTGGGAGCCACGTTGCACGACCGCACAATTGTCAGTTAAAACGACGCAGTGCCGAATCGCAAAAAGGGGCCTGGTCCTTTGGCTGCCAATTGGTCCGGGGCTGAAGTGGTTAAGGGGATCACTGGCATGGAGGTGCCAGAGGATCCCTGGGTATGTTTATTCCATGGAGTGGACATGCCCAAAAAAAAAAAATTATAACTAATGGTAATATGGTAATAAAATGGTAATGGTTATACATCTGTTAAATGCCTGATCCCGAGAAAATGGAGAGAGATAGATAGGCCCTCAATAAAATAATGGTTTGAGAAAATAGATGAAACATATGACATGGAAGGACTTAGACTAAGGGAGGAAGCAGGAAGAGAGGTATTCACAAAGAGATGGGAAAATTGGAAAGAATTCAAGATGACAGAGGAATACACCGGGGTGATAAGGCAGTAGGGAAGGGGGCCCTGGGGGGGGGGGGGTTGGGGGGGGGGGTAGGAAGGGTAAAGAAAACAAGGGGGACACAGTAACGTGATAATTGCAAATGCAATGAGATAACTCCACTAAAGCCCCATACACACAGTCGGACAATCCGCGGACCAGGTCCGTCGGACCATGTCCGTCATACTTTGTCCGATGTTGGTTTTGCGTACACACGGTCGGACAAAGTTGTCGGAAAATCCGATCATTCTGAATGTGGTGACGTTTGTTGCCTACGACGGGACTACGTAGAGGCTAGTAGCCAATAGCTTTGGTCTTGTAATGTGATCTGAGCATGCGTGGCACTTTGTCCGGTCGGACAACCGTACACACGATCGGATTTGGTGTGATCGGACCGTGTTGACGGCAAAGATTTCCAGCAGGAGATAAGACTTTGTCCGTCGGTCAAACCGACGAACACTGTCCGATGGTGCATACACACGGTCTGATTTTTCAACAACCTTGTCTGATCGGACAGAATCCATGAAAAAGTCCGACCGTGTGTATGGGGCTTTAGAGTGGGGATAAGTATGTTTCCTTGTTTATTTGCTTTATTCCTTTTGTATGAAAAAAGAATGTTTTGGAAAATTTTGAAAATAAAGAATAAAAAAAAAAAAAAAAAAACTCAATAGAGATCATTCCACCCTCCCACCATTTCATAATCCAAATTACGTAAATCCACAGCTTTGAACTAAAAGTAATATCAAAGCCCATAACGTGTGTAACTTAGTAGAGTTTGATAGGACAACTGCAAATCTTTCCTGATCCATCCTGGTATACACTGCAATAACGCAGATTACTACAGCCTCTACTAACAGCACTTTAAAAAAAACTACAAATAGGGTTTCCTATACAGCAGGGATATGCAATTAGCAGACCTCCAACTGTACTACAACTACAAATACCATGAGGCATAGCAAGACTCAGCCACAAGCATGACACCCAGAGGCAGAGGCATGATGGGACTTGTAGTTTTGCAACAGCTGGAGGTCCGCTAATTGCATATCCCTGCTATACAGCCTCATCACAGAATAGAAGAACCTCCATTCTCACACTAGTGCAATTTCAGTTGTAACTTGAGTGGCACAGAATTGCATGATACTGGAAATCGCATTGTTTTCAATGGTGCCCATTCACATCAATGCAACTCAACACGACACAATTTTGAAAAAGATTCCTGTACTACCTTAGTCTGATTCCAGGATGATTTTGACCCAATAAAATATGCAAACCACGTCAAAGTAATATCAAAGTTGCACTACATAATTGCACTGAAAGTTGGATCAAAATCAGATCACACCAGTGTTAAACCTAGCCTTATCCTCATTCTGGAAAGACCTGTACATGACCTGTCCTCGCATCACCAAATGGGACACAATATTGACTATGCCCACCGACTTACCAATTTATGAAACTGTCACATCCAGGAAAAGATCCCAACAGCATACTTATTGCCCTCTAACAACCGAGTAGATGGCAGTGACAGTTATGTTCACATCTTCAACTTATATCGGATTCCCCAAACTAGCCATGTACCCAACCATCCCAACGATTTGCCTTTACTCCACTTCCTGCTACATCATGGGAACAACCACCTGAAATAGGCTTCTCTTCCTTGACATCTAAAATGTTTTCCTTTACTCTATGTTTAATGTAAAACAGATGTGGTTTCAGGTTTCCTGATTTAAATGTGTATCTAAATAATACCACAAGTGGTTGCATATTTTTAGCAACTACATTGGTTTGAAAAGGACCGGGTACAAGCAACCTGGACATCCCCAGCCATTTCCTCCATCTAGGTTTCTCAATTCCCACAATTGTAGTTCTTTCAGATCAACTCAGGACCCATGGACCTCTGGACGATTGAGAACCCCTGACCTAGGGCTAATTCACACTATGGAGAGCTGCAGCAGAGCTTTAGCGTTGCTGGCTGCGCTAGAGGGGCAGTGTGATGCACAATTCAGCGCACCACACAGTTTTTTTTTTTTGGAAGAACTTTATTTGAGGTGTACAAAATGTACACTTCTTTCACTGCAATGTCAGGCAGTGCGCTGCGTGACATTGCAGTGTGATTCGGGCAGGTGCATTGCAGTGTAAATGGGACACGGGAAACAATTGTTTCCTGTGTGTCCCTACGGTGACAGATGTTTTACCATGCAGTAAAATGGCTGTCACTACACATAGATCAAGTTGGCCTGATGAAAATGGGTTTCTAAACCCACCATTCTTCTTGCATTTTTCTCACCTCTCCTAAAACTTATTACTGTTTTTAGCTCATATCATTCTTTCCCCTCTTGACTGCAGATCATGGATATCACTTAGCAGCAGTGGAGATCACAACTACCTTCTTCCAACTTTCTCCCACAGGATAAGGATAATGACGCCTGCCACAACCTCAGAGATCTGACTAAGTTTACATCTTAGTTTTTTATTATATCCAAAATGGCTAAAGATTAGTTGACATGTTGTATTATGTTTTCTCTCTTCCCTGTATATATTGCACATTATCTGAGGCTTCCAACTTATGGTAACTATTTTCTTTGACCCTGATTAGAACAAATGTTTTTTACTTTTGTTTATCAAGAAAACAATAAAGATATTGAAACAAAGATAAAAATGAATTTAATATGGGGGCAAAGGCTCCTTGAACTATGGCCAGGAGGCTTATCTGGTCCCATGGATCACCGCCTCAGCGTCTTCAAGGGTGGGAGAAAGCTGAGGGGGCCCATTTTTCAGAGATGGAGAGGCAGTGTCGGGCTCGGAGTCTGCATTGTAAGCCGGGTGGGCGCTCCTGTTTGACTCAAGGCTTCCGATTCCAGCCAGGGACAGGCTGGAGAGGGGCCACAAATGCTGTAGAGACAGCACAGGCTCCAGTGGTAGCACCAGGATGTCCGAAGCAGAAGGGAACCAGACTGCTCCAGGAGATGTCAGCTCCAGCCAGACCAAGGTAAGACGGACCCAGGGAAGAGCTCCCCTTACCCCCCTAGCTGGAGTAAGGAACATGGGGTCCCTGAAGAGGGAGGCCCACATGTTCCAAGGCTGCATCCTTGTGCAGGCCCTCCAAACACCTCCAGGGAGGAGTCAGGGGAGGAACCAGATAGCGCAACTCAGGCTCCCAGGAATCAGAAGAGTAAGCTCTGTAAGGGGATTCCAGGAAACCTTCCAGGTGCAAACTTTCACTTGAGGAAGTGGAAAACATCCTTTTATACCACACTGGGTAATCGGAGAAAAAAACCCTTTCACTACACGACCAAATATACCAGGACCTGGGGGAGCAAGAAAGGAAACTTTTCCCAGTCCACGAGGGCTTAGAAAGGAAACCCTTATTTTCAAAGGCATTAGGATGGAGGTTTCCATTCTCAGATGATCCAGCGTCAATTTGGAAAAAAATCTAGACGCAGCATTCTCCCAAGTGTCTAGGCATACAGATCTAGCCTTTGAGGATATGGGGGCCCTGTCCAAGGCAATGAACAAGAGGATAGACTCCCTCTTGAAGTCTTGGGATTCCACCGCGGGGAGTCTAAAAGCCGCTATGGCATTGACAGTAGTGGCCCGCAACGTAGAGTTCTGGCTAACTCAAATACAGGCCACAAGGAACAGCGAAGGAGTAAATGTTATCCTCATTTCCTATGCTCCTCCGGGGCATTGCGTACATGGCAGATGCCTCCGTGGTATCAGTCTAGATGGCTGCAAGGTCCTCGGCTCTAGCTCCCTTGGCTAAAACATGGCAGGGGGACTTTGCATCTAAAGCCAAGCTATGTGGGATCCCACTTACAGGGGATTTACTAATTGGGCAAGGGCTATAGAAAGTGCTGGATCACACAGCAAATAGGAAGAAATTGTTCTCACTCAAAAATAAACCACCCTGAGGACAGCCAAAACAAGCCAAGAAAAGGCAGCGGGTACAAAACCGCGTTTGGAACGTCTAGGGCCGAAAATCAAAAAAGACCCTGGGGACAAAGAGGGAAGGGCAAAGGTGGAACAACATTTCACCCTCCTGACCAAGCCCGTAACAAAGACAAGCCGGTCACGGTGAGGGGAAGATTGGGGGCTTTCCTCCCACAATGGGAAGCGATCTCCTCCAGCCAGTTCATATTAAGAATTGTGAAAAAGGGATATCGCTTAGAATTCTCAAAACCAGCCCAAACAGACTTTACATTACAGAACTTCCAAAAAGCGTGGAAAGGGCCGGTGGGCTGCTGGAGGCCCTAGGGGAATTTATAGAGAAAAGTGTGGTAAACTCTGTACCACTGGAGGGAGTAGGCAAGGGCTTCTACTCGCACGTGTATGTGGTACAGAAGCCCTCAGGGATATTTAGGCTGATATTAAATCTAAAACCCTTAAACCTGTCGGTAACCTACAAAAGGTTCCAGGTGGACTACATTTTTTCAGAGAAAGTGCTACTACCCCCAAACTGTTGTATGGCATCCCTAGACCTAAAAATAGGATTTTTATAACAGCTTACCTGTAAAATCCTTTTCTTGGAGTACATCACGGGACACAGAGCCATGGTAGTTACTATGTGGGATGTCCCAGAGCAATGCCAACTGAGGGCAGGGAGGCACAACAAAAGTAAGGCACCATGAGACTAGAGGACTTATACTGCTGCCTGCAGCACACTACGCCCAAAGACAATATACTCACGCCTTTTTACATCCACCTGATAGAATCTGGTAAATGTATGGACTGAAGACCACGTTGCGGCCTTGCAGATTTGAGCCATGGGAGCTTGGGGATGCACTGCCCACGAAGCAATAACAGCCCTAGTGAAGTGCGCTTTGATTTGAGAGGGTGGAATCTTCCTCTTCAAACCATAAGCTTGAACAATTACTTGTCGAATCCATTTAGAAATAGTGGATTTTGATGTTGCCTGTCCTCTTTTAGGACCTTCAGGCAACACAAACAAAACATCCATTTTTCGAATCTGAGCAGTCGCCTTCACTTTGACTGAGACTTTGGTCTCACCACATCCAGAGAATGTAGTGACTTCTCTTCCGTAGAACAGGGTTCTGAAAAAAAAATGAAGGTAGAACCTTTGGTAGAAAGTTAGGATGAGGACGCAAAACCACCTTATCCTTGTGAATAATTAATTATGGCTCTTTACAAGAAAGAGCAGCCAACTCTGATACTCTTCTTGCAGAAGATATGGCTACCAAAAAAATTTGTTTCCTTGTCAAAAGGGAATATGCCGTATCTGCTCAAAAGGTTGTTTCTGACAGAACTAAATTCAAGGGTTCAGGGGTGACCTAACCGGACGATTAAGCCGCGTTACCCACTGAATAAAGCTGCAAACCAAAGAATGCGAAGAAAGTGGGTGTTGGAATAATACCGATAAGGCCGAGACCTGGTTTTTGATAGTACTCAAGGCCAGCTTAATTTCTAACCCCATCTGCAGAAAGTCAAGGATTCTACCTATGACCTGCTTCCTGGGGTGCCAACCCCTGGATTCACACCAGGAGTCCTATGCCTTCCAGACTCTATAATATGATTCTTGAGGCCGGCTTCCTTGCATTAATCAAGGTAGATACCACTGAACCTGATAGCCCATGCTTCTTCAGAATATGGGTCTCAATAGCCAAACCGTTAAATTTAGCGCTTGTATGGTAGGATGGAATACCGGACCCTACGAGAGAAGGTCTGGACGTAGTGGTAGGGTCTATGGGTCCCCTACCACCATCCTTATGATCTCTGCATACCAGGATCTTCTGGGCCATGCTGGGGCCACAAGAATCACTATCTTCCCTTCCTGCTTGATCCTGCAAAGAAGTTGTGGAAGCAGCAGAATAGGAGGGAATGCATAAATCGGTGAGAACTGATTCCACAGGAACACCAAGGCATCTGTTCCGCACGCTAGCGGATGCCTTGTTCTTGACACAAAGTTGACGATCTTTTTGTTGAACCTGGACGCAAACAGATCTACGTCTGGGATCCCCCATCTTTGGCATATTTTCAGGAAGACATCGGGGTGAAGGGACCATTCTCCCGGGAACAACTACTGGCGACTTAAATAGTCCACCTGACAATTTTCTATTCCTGGAATGAAAACTGCCGATAGGCAAGGTATATTGTTTTCTGCCCAAGTTAGTATATGATTCACCTCTCTCTGGGCCGCATGACTTCTCGTGCCCCCTTGGTGATTGATATAGGCCACTGCTGTGGCATTGTTGGATTGGATCCTGACAGGACAATTCTGTAACCTGAACGTCCAGGCCCTCAGGGCTAAGCACACTGCCCGAAACGCTAGAATGTTGATGCGCAAGGTAATTTCTTTTTTATTTTTTTTTTTTATAAATTCTTTATTTTTCATATATTCCACATATACAATTCAATACATTCACATATTCTTAGTCTAATACAGCTTAGATTAGGTTACATTTTTAAACATTATGAGTTATATCTCTTGACTTCTATAATCAATTGGCTTCCGTTCTCATCTCTCATAGCTCCTAGTTTGACCTTACTTACATCCCCATTCGGGGCATCACCAACAACACAAAAAAAAAAAATGATTTGCCCCCCTTCCTCACTCAACTCTCCCCCTCCCCCACACCTCCCACCCTTAAAGTTTCATTATTTCATCTCTCCCTATATGTCATGTACGGGGTCCATATTACCCTATATCTTTCATCTTGATCCTTGATTGCCATAGTAAGGTTTTCCATTTGTTGTATTTCAGCTATTCTCGCGATCCATTGGGCCCTAGTCGGAGGGCTCTCTTTTTTCCACAGCAAAGGTATACATTCCCTAGCTGCTATTATAAGATGTTTTACTAAGGAGTTTTTAAAATTTTCCATTGCTATGGGGAGATCCATCAACAGAAATGTTGCCGGGTTATCCCCTAGAGCCTGTTATTGTTTCTATTGTTTCAGATACCATCTCCCAAAACTCTTATTTTTGGGCAACCCCAAAAAATATGTAAGATTGTCCCTTCTGCTCATGACATCTCCAACATAAATCGGATAATTGGGGGTATATCCGATATAGTATGTTCGGTGTTCTATACCACCTTGATACAATTTTATACCCACCCTCTTGGTACCTACTTGCCACTGATGCTTTGTGGTTAAAAGTTAATATTCTCAGAAAAAGGAAAGCTCTGGAGTGGGGGGAAGGGGATTGAACAGGATGGACGTGTAGCGAAGGAGCTCCTCCTAGGTCTGGGAAACGACCTGCAGCTGACCACAATGAGCTACAGATGATCCCCACCTACCCTCCCTAAGCCGACGATATGCTGCTCTGACCACAGCTGAAGGACACATCTTTTCAACCTCTCTGCAGCTTAGCTTGCTGGCTGGCGGTAAGCGCAAATAGCGGTGAAAAGGCTCCAAGAAAAGCGCTGGGATATAATCCCAAGAGAGACAGAAAAAGTTCCCAGCGATCTCTTACCTGCAGTGATGGGAACGAGACGTCCCCAGAGTGCGGACTAAAGACCCCCCTTCGGCCGAAGCCGGGATATACCAAACGGGATACACGCCATACAAACCGTGTGGATTCGACGGCCCGTCGCACGCGGAGATACCAAACTGCCTGGGAAGGTAACACAACAGACCAATGTTGCAGCAACCACCGCTGTGAAGACTACATGAAGCGGAGGTCTCCACAGGGAATCCCTAGAGTGACTGTGCAGGACTAACGGAACCAGCAGATAAGTACCCCATCTCATATACCCTACAGACTAAAGGTAAAGCGGAGGGGACCGACAAAAAAACCCCGTTTTTTTCCTTTTTCTTTTTCCCTTTGGATATGTGCTATGGCATAAAAACTGAAAAGGAATAACTGTATAATAAAGGGTATTAAGGGCATAAACGTCACGTCACTCTAGTGGGACCTACACTGTAGTGGGACCTACAGAAACCAGCAGAAAAACACCCAAATATAACCCTCCTGTAGAGAGAAAGACCTCACCGTAAAAGGGTTAAATAATTAATTACATAACTGTACAGAATACCCATTAAAGATATTCCTGGTATATCTGATAAACCTTGCTGACAGTTAACAAAGAATACAGAGTACAATAAAGAGTTTTGAAAAGAAAGGAAAAAAAAAAAAAAAAAAGAAGGGGAAGTTTAACCTAATGAAAAATGGACGGCTAAAAAAGGATTTAAATTGGGGGTGAAGATAGTGCAACCCGGGAGATACCTCCCCACCAGACAGATTAAAAAAGTTATAAGAAAGACCCCTACAACTACCCAAGAGAACAACATTCCATATATATATAGAATATATGATCAGTGGAATATACACTTCTCTTGAGAGGAAAAGGTTTTTTTTTTTTTTTTTTTTTTTTTTGGTTTTCCATCTACTACTTTGAAACAGATAAAAACTCTATAAGGATGCCACCAAAAAGTACACACACTCAGAAAACAAAGAGAGGATCCACAGGTGGAACAACAAAAAATCAGATTAAGCCACAATCTGCACAGAACTCAGATACAAAGGGGTTTTTCAAACAGCCATTAATATCGCCACAACAAGACGCAGAGACTTCCACTGAATTGCATTTTGCTTCACCCAGTATGAGCCCAGAGCTCCCACTCAACAATAGCCCCACAGGGAGTACACAATATCCCATAATGGACACAACGAGACCAACAAACAATCCCAACTGGGACATACAGACACACTTAAAATCACTACCAACTAAAGAGGATATGGATAATTATGTCTATAGATTAGAGACTACATATAAAGAGCAAATAAATTCATTGAAGGTATCCTTAATAGACACCCAAGAGCATATGAATATCATAGATGCCAAAATCCTGACGATCGACCAGAAAACACTTACCCTGGAAGAAAAAATAATAGAACACGATCGATTAATAAAACAAATAAGAGATTCAACAGATGAACTCGAGAATAAGAATAGACGTAATAATATAAAAATAAGAGGACTTCCAGAATCAGTAGACACCGAGAATCTGAAACAAATATTACAACATATATTTAATATTTTATTACAACAACCTGAGACAACAGCAATAGAGATCGATCGAGCACACAGAATTCAAGGACCCAGAGATCCCAATCAAACGAGACCTAGAGACATAATATGTAGAATACATTTTTTTTCAAACCAAAGAAAATATAATGATAGCAGCAAGAACACAAAGGGAATTCAAGTATGAGGGAGCTCAACTTATATTTTTACAAGATCTATCTAAACATACATTAAATAAGAGAAGAGCGGTGAAACCACTACTGGAGCTATTGAGAGAGAAGGGATTCCTTTATAAATGGGGATCCCCCTTTCAAGTAATAGTGTACCAAGAAGGCCAGAAGACGGTGTTTCGGAGTATTGAAGATCTACAAGAATTCCTCAACCATTTGGGACTCCCTCTGATAGAACTGCCCTTGTGGGCCCAGATATATTAAATCTCTTCAGAATGAAATGAGGGGGAAAGAGAAGGGAAAGAGATACATAATTTCCCTCCTTCTCCCCTTTTTTTTTTTTTTTTTAATTTTTTTTTTTTTTTTTTTTTTTTTTTTTTTTTTTTTTTTCCCCTCTCCTTCTTTTTCCGGAGAAGGGGGAGATGGGAGGGTGAGGGGAGGGAGAAAAGAGGGAGGTTTAGGAATAGGGTACAAACAGTAACCATCACAATATACACTGCGGATATGTAATAGATAAAGAGGAAACAATGTTAATATTAGAAGTGATCAGGGAAAGACCAGAATCATTTGAGTATGAATAGGGGCACAAAAAAATTTTTTTTTTTTTTTTTTTTTTTTTTTGAAACACATCACATAACTTTACCATATCTACACAAGGACTCACATTTTTGGGGGCGGACATAGGACCGGGGAGGGAAGGGTAGAAGGGAAAGGGATACACCGATCACATGCCTGTACACTAATATTATATACACACGACACGGACACACCAGACACAATTTATAATCTATTACTTACACACACATCTCTAGAAGAGGGGGAAATGGAACGAGGGAGGAGAACAAGGGGGATTGGGGAGATTCCAAAAGAATTGGCCTCCCCTCCCCCCCTATGTGCTCCCCCCCCTTTAATTTTTATTTTTTAAATTTTTTAAAATTTTTTTTTTTTTTTTTTTTTTTATAAAAAAAAAAAAAAAATTTTTTTTTTTTTTTTTTTTTTTTTTTTTTTTTTTTTTTTTTTTCATATAATTTTTTTTTTTTTTTTTTTTTTTTTTTTTTTAAATGCATAGAGTTATAAATATAATATGTCAGAATATAATGAAAATATGATAAAAATGTATAAATTGTAATGTACCTGAAAAATGGACACTTATGAGCTGTGGGCTTTTGGGAAATTGGTTTGCCCCCATTGGATACAATTGATTCAATCTTCCTCTGCCCTCCAAAAAAAACGACCCTCTGCGGAGGGGAGGGAGTGGGTGGGGTGGAGGAGAGAGAGAAAATTTCCTCCCCTTTTTTTCCTCTAGGTTTTTTTTATTTTTTTTTTTTTTCCTTTTTCCTTTCCCTCTCCTTTTTCTCCCTTCTCTCTCTCCTTCTCTCTCTGCCCACTCTATCCCCACAACGAAGAGCAGAGGAAATAAACTGTATAGATTATGCACCAATAAACCACATTGTATCCATGGGAAACAACCCAAATACCAATCTGCAATAATGGAATAACAGAATGGAAAAGACGTATATATACCACATAAACTGTCGGCTTTCAAATATAACTTCAAAGGTGAGGGGGGAGGGGGAGGGGAAGAGGATAGGAGAACAAACATAAGTAACACAATAATAATAGCTCATGAAGGTGATAAATAAGATGTAGGATTAAAATACCCATTAAAATCCTACATTATTTAAACTAAACTATTCCCAGACCAGGGACACGTCCTAACCCTAAGGAAATCCCTATATACCCCCAAATAGGGAACTTACATTGTAAGGGTAGACTCAACGAGTCATTTAGAGAATGATAAAGTATGAAAGTTTAAATTATAAGTGAGTAGAACACCAAAGAGCACTTGACTCTTAGTACGAGTGAATGTGAACTACAGAAGAGAAGCTTTTTTTAAAAGAATAAAAAATATTTTAATTTTTTTTTTTTTTTTTTTTTTTTTTCTTCTCTCTCCCTTCCTTCTTTCTTCTTTTTCTTTTCTCTCTCTCCTTCCCTCTCCCTTTTCCCCTCTCCCCCCCCCCCTTTTGCTCTCTCCCTCTTCCCTCCTCTAGACCCCCTATTGTCGAAATATGACAGCTATTAAAGTTTGTTCTTTCAATACAAGGGGACTAAATATAGCATCTAAGAGATCACAAATCTTATATTCTCTCCAGAAACAAAATGTAGGAATTATTCTCTTCCAGGAAACGCACTTCCGCACAAATCAACTACCAAACATACAGAATAGACAATATCCCAACTGGTATCACGATACATACCCATATTCAAAATCCAGAGGGGTCTCAATAGTAATTCATAACTCAATACCTCATCAGGTTTTAGAAAAATGGACAAGTCGAGAGGGCAGAGCACTATTGCTAAAGCTGAATATATACGGACAGATATACACTTTTATTAATATCTATCTACCAAATATAGATCAAATTAAAACAGGCATTCAACTACTAACAAAGATGATGATTAAAGCAGAAGGGACAATCATAATTGGAGGAGACTTCAATTTTGTTCTAGATCGAAATATGGATACCACATCAAAGACAGGACCTCAAAAGAAAAGTGAGAAAAGAGCATTTAAAAAACTACTAGAACAATACCAACTAATAGATATATGGAGAATAACAAATCCAAGTATAAAAGACTATACATATTACTCCCAGGTACACGATACATACCATAGACTGGACTACTTTTTGATAAACTCCTCGGCGATTGCAACAACCTCTACCCCCGAGATAGGGAATTTCATATGGTCAGACCATGCACCCATCTACCTAACTATAGATACAATAAATAAAAGTATGCCTAGAGGTACATGGAAATTAAATGATAATTTACTATTTGATGAATCCTGTAGAACTGAAATTGCTTCCGCGATATTGAACTTTACATCAGACCACATAGAAGACAATACATCACTCCCAAATCAATGGGAAGCCCTTAAATGTATAATAAGGGGCCTCTTTATTAAACATGGGTCTAGATTAAAAAAATGAAAAACAATAGGTTAAAAGAATTGATACAAGAAATTTCGGCATTAGAGAAACACCATAAACAGAATACAACACGAGAAACATTAATGGTCCTCTCGGATAAAAGAGTAGAGTTGAGAACGATATTGAATGAACAATCACTTCGAATTAGAGACAAAAATCGCGCCCTATATTACCATCAAGAGAATAAACCAGGTAAAATATTAGCTGGAGCTTTAAAACAACAAACAAGAACTACATCAATTCCCAAAATTAAAACAGACTCAGGGGAACTGACGTATGATCCCAAAAAGATTATGGAAACTTTCCATACATTTTACTCTGGGTTATATAACCTACCTAACCGACTAACAAAACAAAACCTAGAAGACCTTGACCAAAAGGTAAAACAATACATAACAGAAACCCCGATACCACCACTACCTGATAGCGATATAGAACAACTTGAGAATGAATTCTCAGAAACGGAAATACAAATAGTAATAGACTCACTGACAATAGGTAAAAGCCCAGGGCCTGACGGATTTACCCCACGCTTTTATAAATTATACAAAGACCTGCTTATCCCAGTTTTAAAACGCACATTTAACTCTGTATCTATAGCTCAGCCATTTGTATCACAAAGTATGCAGGCATATATATCTCTCATACCCAAACCCGATAAAGACCATACACTATGTGGAAACTATAGACCGATCTCCCTGACGAATATAGATCTCCGAATCTACTCTAAAGTTATAGCCAATAGGCTTACCCCTAAACTACCAACAACGATACATTTAGACCAAGTAGGATTCGTGGAGGGAAGAGAAGCGAGAGATAACACTCTTAAAACTTTGACATTAGTCGAATATGCGAAAAGACACGCCATCCCATCCTGTCTATTGGCAGTAGACGCTGAAAAAGCGTTCGACAGGGTGGGATGGCGATTCTTTGAAGAGACATTGAAACAATGGGGACTGGGCCCTAGATTATTAGAAAAGATTCTGGTTCTATATCAGAATCCAACGGCCAAAATTCGAGCAAATGGGGAATTATCAGACACGATAACAATACGAAACGGAACCAGACAGGGATGTCCCTTATCCCCACTGATATATGTTTTAACTATGGAACATCTGATGACAGCAATCCGGATAAATAAGGATATACAAGGAATTAGAATAAAAGATCAGGAATATAAACTTTCAGGATACGCAGATGATCTATTATTATATATTACAAACCCCATAGTGACGCTACCCAATCTAATAAAAGAATTCAAACGCTTTGCTGAAGTTAGTAACTTCAAAGTTAATTATAATAAAACGGAAGCCTTAAACATTTCACTTACTACAAACACTGTTGATACTCTTAAAAGGAATTTCTCTTTTAAATGGCAAAATAGTACTATTAAATACCTAGGAATATTTATCCCCAATGACATCAGAAAACTCCAAGAAAACAACTATGTCCCACTAATACAAAAAATAACGAAACTACTTCAAAACTACAACAAAGGGATTTTCTCTTGGACAGGGCGTATAAATATTATAAAAATGGACATACTTCCCAAAATACTATATATATTCCAAACAGTTCCAATATTTCCCCTCAAAAACATATTGAATACTCTACGAAAACTGATAGGCAGCTTCATCTGGGCGGGTAAACCAGCAAGAGTCAGCAGGGAAACACTTATAAGATCTAAAAAAGACGGGGGTTTGGCTCTTCCGGATTTATCCACATACCTTAAGGCATCCCTGATCACTAGGATTCTGGATTGGTTTCATAATAAAGGAACTAAACAATGGGTGGAACTAGAGGAAGAAATTATGAATATAAATTTAAAAATACTACCATGGATAAAAAAGAGAATAGACCATTAAGACAAGAAATGCCATTTTTGATTGAAGCAACACTGAAAACATGGGACGGACTGATGAAAAGGGGAATAGGGTCATCATATATAGGCCCAATGACACCCCTCTTCGGCAATCCCGATTTCCCCCCAGCAAATGAATCCAGAACCTTTTTAAAATGGGAGAAAAAAGACAACATCAGAATAGTACAAACAATGGAGAACAAAAAACTTATTCGACTAGAAGACATGGGTAGAGAACATGCACATAAATGGATACAACACAGACAGCTTCAGGAATATATAAATACTCTTGAGAAAACAGGAATACTGGACAGAACACCCACAACATTGGAAACATTATTATTACAAGAACAAAGACCCATACATAATCTCTCCAATATATATAAATATTTAATTTCAAACAGTAACACACAAGAGTTAAAGTATGTAAGAAAATGGGAACAGGAGATGGAAGAGGCCATACCCAGAGAGAAATGGGACAAAGCAATTTTACTAACACACAAAATGTCTCTATCCAATAGGCATCAGGAAAGAAACTACAAATTACTAGTGAGATGGTATAAATGCCCAATTGACCTGTATAAAATTAATGTAGAAAATGATAGCACCTGTTGGAGATGTCAAAAAGCAACCGGGACTATGTCACATATCTGGTTTTTATGCCCAAAGGTGTACATATTCTGGGAAAAAATATTTAAGATATATAGCGAGATGACAGATATAAACATACAACCAGAAATAAAGATCGCTATTTTATCAATGATACCAGGTACGATCAAAAAGATAAGAAAAGGGATACTAAAACACTGTTTAACCGCAGCTAGAACAGTAATAGCAAGGAAATGGAAAAACAATATAGCACCCTCAATTGAGGAATGGATCATAGAAATGGATGATATGCGTTCACTGGAAGAGAGGATTATAAAGGAGGAGGATCCCAAAGATCACATAAACGAAACTTGGCAAAAATGGAAAGACTATAGGATGTCGTCCTTATTGCTGCGGACGATATGAGAGGGAGAGGGGAGGAGGGAGGATGGGAGAGACCTTGTCAAAATCCTTTATTTTTTTTTTTTCTCTCTCTTTTTCTTTTTTTTCTCTACTGGACACTAATATGAATGAAGAGAGTATGATAGATTGTTTGATAAGTTTTAATGACATATGATGGGGAGAAAGAATGAAAGTAATAGCAACCATATATAACTAACACGCAAAAGTACAGGAGTTATAAACAGACACAACTGTAAATGCCTGTATAATACATGTAACTGCAAAGTTTTATGTTTGTTAAGATGTGAAAATGGAAATAAAGTAA
>CM053038.1:161515472-161595144 GCA_028564925.1 Lithobates sylvaticus
ATAAATGTCCATATGAAGAGTGATAAACAGCAAAAGTCAATATATGCAGATGGCTTAAACCCAGCCAGGGCCTTTAGAGAAACCGAATAAACAGCGTTAAACGACAATCCTGTGGTTGCTCGGGTAGACCCAAACTATGGCTCAGCATACGTGATGATTCGGAGAAAAAGAAAAATATACATAGCGTAATACTGTCAAAATATACAAACATTTCTAAACATTCATGTGTGCACTTACAAAGTGAACAAACAGTGATTGCAAAAAGGAGTGATCACATCCAGTGGTCAAACGAAAAAATGAAGAAGTGCTCCTACACCACCACCTCCCAGATTCAATGCTTACCAGAGAGTAAGCCAACAGTAAACAATTGGCTCAAACCCAGCATGGGCCTTTTAGGGGACATCAAAGAAACAGAAAAACCAGTGATCCAGACAAATAGCACTCTGTGTCCCAGCACCACATGGGGAGAGACAGACAAGAAGTTGAAGGAGAAAATTACGGGATCGGAGGACTAACCAGTGCTGATCGCCAACGTATAGCCTTGTGATGATTTTACCTACCAAGGAGACAATTCTGCAATAAATAGATTTGCCATCTGGTAAGAAGCCCCCCCGTGTGGTGCTGGGACACAGTGTGCTATTTGTCTGGATCACTGGTTTTTCTGTTTCTTTGATGTCCCCTTAAAAGGCCCAGGCTGGGTTTGAGCCAATTGTTTACTGTTGGCTTACTCTCTGGTAAGCATTGAATCTGGGAGGTGGTGGTGTAGGAACACTTCTTAATTTTTTTTGACCACTGGGTGTGATCATTCCTTTTTTCCTTTTTGCAATCGCTGTTTGTTCACTTTGTAAGTGCACACTCGAATGTTTAGAAATTTTTGTATATTTTGACAGTATTACGCTATGTATGTTTTTCTTTTTCTCCGAATCATCACGTATGCTGAGCCATAGTTTGGGTCTACCCGAGCAACCACAGGATTGTCATTTAACGCTGTTTATTTGGTTTCTCTAAAGGCCCTGGCTGGGTTTAAGCCATCTGCATATATTGACTTACTTTTTGGTAAGCACAAAATCCGGGAGTTGGTGGATGTATGTATATATTTTCGTCACTTCGTCACAATTTCTGTCATAAAAGCGACCTTAAATATCGCATGCACTGCAATCAATAATACATTCTAAATCCTCGTATTATTATACATATATATGTATGGGTTTACTGTAGTTGTACTTATTGTGCGTATTGTTACTAGTCATTAAAAGCTATAATAAAAATTAATCGATATTCATAAAATACAAAAAAATATATTTTTTAACCTAAAACCAGATAAAACTGCATAAAATTTGTACAAAATTTAAAAGTCACTGATAAAGCAATTTAAGTCCAATTCCACGTTCATACCATTCGGACATAATGTGTCAGTTAAATAAATCCATTTTGTTTCACATTTGGAAAGTTCCCTAACTTTATTGCACCCTCGCCAATCTGGGTGTAGTTTTTCTACACCCCAGAACTTCAGTCCAGAGGGGTCCTCATTATGTTTTAGTTTAAAATGGAGTGAGACACTATGGTCTTTGTAACCTATTTTAATATTGTTAATATGTTCTGACACTCGTTTACTCAAAGTACGTTTGGTGCGTCCGATGTACATCAAGTTGCAAGGGCACTGCAGTGCATATACCACATGTGTGGTCATACATGAGATGAAATCCTTGATTTTAAATTTTTTTGCATTTGCAGTATATTGAAATTCAGTTAGTCCTCTTAGTTTAGTGTTAACCTGTCTGCATGATATACACCTGCGACAAGCATAAAAACCGGGATTATTCCAAAACATGATAGGCTGGGTGGGTGGATCTACGATTTTTTTCACGATTTTATCACCAAACGATTGTCCCTTTCTATAGATAAAAACAGGATCCTCTGGAATCACTTTAGTTAAAATTTTGTCTGATGTTAAAAGTGGCCAATATTTTTTAAAAATTCCTTCCACCTCTCTGTATTGGGAATGGTACCCACTAATAAATCCCCACTCATGTTTATTACTAGTTTGTTTCGGTCTATCAATCAGACAATCAGTCTGTGATATATTCTGGATTTAATTTATCGTTTTATCCAGAATATTTATCTCATATCCTTTTTCTATAAATCGTTTTTTGAGGACGGCTGATTGTTCCAAGAAATCGTCAATTTGTGTGCAATTGCGTCGTACCCTTATAAACTGGCCTTTAGGGATATTTTTTTTTTTTTTTAACCATGTCGGATGATGGCCGCTATGAATTGATAAATAACTATTGCGGTCACTGGGTTTAAAAAAACATTTGGTAGTCACTTGTTGATTAATAAGCATTACAGTTACATCTAAATAATTTATTGTTTTGCGACTCCATTGGCATTCAAGCTTGATGTTATTAGTGTTCAAATTAAGGCCGGAAATGAACGTTTCAAGAGACTGTTCCGTGCCTACCCATATAAAAAACAGGTCATCTATAAATCTTTTATAAAAAATGAGTTCCTTCTTCTGTTGTTTGTATATGGTTTTGTCTTCCCAGGCGCTCATAAATAGGTTTGCTAATGACGGTGCAAATTTAGCGCCCATAGCAACACCTTTTATTTGCATATAATATTTCCCGGCATACCAAAAATAATTATGGCTTAAACAATAATCCAAAACACATCCTAAAAACTTTTTTTGAGAAAACGGTAAATCATCTCTCTTACTAATAGCCCAATTCAAAGCCAATAAAGCATCATCGTGGTTTATTATTGTATATAATGACGCTACATCTGCTGTAACTAAAAAGACATCATCATCAGACTTTGGGATATTTAAATTGTTCAAGAGCTGTAGAAATTGCCGTGTATCTTTTAAATAAGCTTTAGTCTCAACTACACTCTGTTGCAAAAAATTATCCAGGTATTGACCCACCCGTGCCGATACAGAATTAATACTGTTCACTATCGGTCTCCCGGGTGGGTCACAGGGATTTTTATGTATTTTAGGTAAGGTGTATATTGTTGGTACTCGACTGAAGCTAGGCACCAAATACCTTTTTTCTTTTATGGTTAGTATTTTCTCCTCCTATGTTCTCCTATGTTATTTGTGTGTATGTGTTTGTATCAGATAACATATCTGCCAGCTGAGAGTGGTAATACACACTGTCCAAAATCACCACTCCCCCTCCCTTATCAGCGGGTCTGATGATCACTTCTTTTCTAGCTTCTAATGATTTTAAACCATCCTCAATGTATTTTGGATTTATTTGTCTTTTGGGCACCAGTTTCTCCACATCTTTTAAAACCATTTTCTTAAACACATCAACATGTTTGTTTGAGGGTTGAGGTGGATTGAATAGAGATTTATTCTTTAGGCCACTGTCTACACCCAAAGTGGTACTGTCTTTTTTTATGCCCCTATCGGTTGTCGTATTGAGGCCCAGAAAGTACCGCTTCATGTTTATTTTTCTTATGTACTTGTGTACATCAATATAAACTTTGAATTTGTTAATAGAAGTTTTAGCTGCACACTTAAGTCCAGCATTTAGTATGTTTATTTCTTTATTGTTTAATTGTATTTGCGCTAGGTTGTAGATTCCTGCTAATCTATCTCCCGCCTTCTTTTTTTGGGTTCTAGACCCGCCTCTCCGGCCTCTGTCCTGTGAAGAGGTGGAAGGATTTTTTAAAAAATATTGGCCACTTTTAACATCAGACAAAATTTTAACTCAAGTGATTCCAGAGGATCCTGTTTTTATCCATAGAAAGGGACAATCGTTTGGTGATAAAATCGTGAAAAAAATCGTAGATCCACCCACCCAGCCTATCATGTTTTGGAATAATCCCGGTTTTTATGCTTGTCGCAGGTGTATATCATGCAGACAGGTTAACACTAAACTAAGAGGACTAACTGAACTTCAATCTACTGCAAATGCTAAAAAATTTAAAATCAAGGATTTCATCTCGTGTATGACCACACATGTGGTATATGCACTGCAGTGCCCTTGCAACTTGATGTACATCGGACGCACCAAACGTACTTTGAGTAAACGAGTGTCAGAACATATTAACAATATTAAAATAGGTTACAAAGACCATAGTGTCTCACTCCATTTTAAACTAAAACATAATGAGGACCCCTCTGGACTGAAGTTCTGGGGTGTAGAAAAACTACACCCAGATTGGCGAGGGTGCAAAAAAGTTAGGGAACTTTCCAAATGTGAAACAAAATGGATTTATTTAACTGACACATTATGTCCGAATGGTATGAACGTGGAATTGGACTTAAATTGCTTTATCAGTGACTTTTAAATTTTGTACTAATTTTATGCAGTTTTATCTGGTTTTAGGTTAAAAAATATATTTTTTTGTATTTTATGAATATCGATTAATTTTTATTATAGCTTTTAATGACTAGTAACAATATGCACAATAAGTACAACTACAGTAAACCCATACATATATATGTATAATAATACGAGGATTTAGAATGTATTATTGATTGCAGTGCATGCGATATTTAAGGTCGCTTTTATGACGATATGCAAGATTATTGGTTTAATATTATGCATTATAATTCCTGTTAAATTAAGTGTACTTTTATGTTTGATCACAATAGGTAGTCAATGTAAAGTGGTGCGACACTTAATTAGCAATATCTTTTGCCAAATCGCATGAACATGGTTATTGGTACTGAAAGTCGCATGTTGATCTGCATATGGCTTCCATCAAATGACTGCTCTAATTTCATTCCAGTATAAATGGCTTTTGCCTAATATGCTATAATTTTATATGCCATTATGAGTGTTATTATTTCTGCTTAATTGCATATATTGGGATTTGGTCTGCAAACAGACATATATTATGAGAGGGGGTTGTGCAATGTACAATTCAGTGGCGGCGGATTGGACACATATTTTGCGCATTAATCCTCTCTCTATTTATAAATTCCCTTTTTGACATACCCTGTTTTGCTCTGTACCTCCGAGTCAGCTATAGACTAAATAAAATATATTTTATGCTGATGTGCAGACAGCATAACACGGAGGTACATACTTTGCTGACAGTGATTGAGGGGCGGAAGCTCAGTCACACAGCTATACACCACACCTGACCACAGGAGGCGGCACCGCTAGGTGGGGCTATGTGTATTTGGTCTGTATTTAATCTTCAGTGCTGCGCTGCGTAGCTATGCCCTCTGATGAAAGTAAAGACGGAAACGCGTCAGGGCGTCGCTACGCAGCAACCCCCAGTGCCACTCGTCTCGTATCTCTCCTACCCGGGAACACCGCAGGAGCGGTGAGAGGTTAGAACGGGATTGCAGTGGCAAATTTTATTGATTATGAATACGCTCTTGTTTTATGGATATATAGTGAGTGTTTTATTGTGAGATGTGCTTTTAAAAATAAAATAGTGTGATACAGGATTACGCTATGTGGCCTTCTTTTATTCATTGCTTGTAATGAGCATAACACAGATTGGATGCGCCCAGAGAATTGGAGACTATTTATCAGCCTGATAGGTGCATAAACCAGCTGGGTCTGGTAAGTAGATGTCTTGCAGTGGTGTGGTGAAGTGAAGAGTCTTTTTTTTCTACACTGGAATTGCTGACAGCTTGGTCTCTGGATATTCCACATGACACTAATACATTTTGCACTTTATGGACTTGAATTGATTATTGTATTATCATTATATTGACTCACAGTGGATTTAATCTTATTATTCATTGTTATACCAAATAATTTTGATGGTATTTTAGATATCTGCAATTTTATAGTGCTGCTAATGTTTTTGGAATTTTATTTCTCTGACATATTTATTTGAATATATATATATATATATATATATATATATATATTTATTAATTTTTTAATTTGTTTCTTTTGTAATAATTTTGATCCAAGCGCAGTTTTCTCCCATTTTCTCCCATTTTCTTGCCTTGGACAGTTGCCTCTTCCAGGACTGCTCCCCAACCTGAAAGGCTGGCATCTGTTGTAACCACCTTCCAGGTAACTGGTAGGAAGGATTTTCCCTTCTGCAGATTCTTGGTGATCAACCACCAACTGAGGCTCCAGCGCACCCTCGGAGAAGGGCACATTGGGAAATCTAGAGCTTGCCGATAGGATACTGTTTTGCAGCAGTCTCGAATGAAACTGAGCATAAGGAACGGCATTGAATGAAGTCACCATCTTTCCCAACAACCTCATGCAAAGTCAAATAGAAGGATTCTTCCTTGCCTTGACCACCTGAATCGGTTCCCTTATGGCACTGATCTTCGTCGGCGGCAGGAATACCTTTTTCTGGGCTGTATCTATGATCAGACCCAAGTATTCTTATCTCCTTGATGGGTTTTAAGGAAGACTTCTCTAGGTTGAGAATCCAACCTAGGTATTCCAGGTAGTTGACTGTGGTGACCATACTTTGGTCTAAGCAGGCTACCGACTGGTCTATCAAGAGCAGATCATCTAGGTAAGCTATAATCGTTATACCTTGGGCCCTTAATCTGGCTAGAGGATGGGCCAGGACCTTTGTAAACACTTAAAGTGCAGTAGCTAGACCAAAAGGCAAAGCTATAAACTGAAAATAAAGATTTTCTACCTCGAAACGTAGATATTTCTGGTGAGCGGGAAAAATAGGCACATGGAGGTATGCATCCTTGATGTCGATTGACGCCAGAACTTCTCCACCTTGTAGGATGGAGACTACTGATCGGGTTGACTCCAAGCGAAAAGAGCAGATATTCAGAAACCCCAATCCCTGCTCTTCTGTGGGGACCATCGATATCACCTTTTGAGACAAAAGATGGTCTAATGTTTGAAAGAGAGACTTCTTTTTCTCTGGATCCTTGGGAACGTTTGATCTGAGAAAACGAGACGGGGACTCTCAGAACTTTAGTTTGTACCCTAGAGATATTGTGGAAGCCACCCATTTGTCTCGACACTCTTCCTGCCAGACCCTTGAGAACTGCAGAAGTTTTCCCCCACTCGAGTGAGCGGGGGCACCCTTTCATAAGGAAGCTTTAGTATTTTGTAGGTTTCCTTCCCCAGGACTTCTTTTGTCCCTTGTGTTGACCCTGAGGTTTACCTCTTGAGCCTGACAGCAGAGGCCGTCAGGACTGCCTGGAGGCTAATGCCCCCGGCACTGGAGAGGAAGCTCGTCTAAATGAATTACGCTTACTTCTTTTCCTAACTGGCAAAAGGGTACCTTTTCCATTAGAAATTCTTTGGATGTATTTATCCAGATCATTCCCAAACAGCCGTTCACCGTGAAAAGGAAAACTAGCCAGGAGCTTTTTGCATGGCACTTCGGCTGACCAATTTTTCAACCATAGTATTCTACGCATATGCACCAGCCCAAGCGTAAGACGCGAGGCCTGAAGAATGGTATCTCTCTATTGCAAAACATAACACCACTGGTAGTTCGGCCAAATCCTGGGCCTGCTGATCATGAATTACCTTGAGCACCTGATTAAACTGGTCTCTCAGGGACTGTCACTGAGCCTGCCAGGAAAAATGTGTTTTTTAATAGGAATTCCAACTTATCCATTGGATCCTTAAGCATTTGAGCATTGTCTACCGGACAAGTCAAACTTTTATTCACAGAGAATATAGCAGCATCAATTGCTGGTATTTCCCATTTTTCAAATAAACTTTTCCTCCATAGAATAAAATGTTAAGCATTTTTTTCCTCCTAAAAAGTGTTCATCTGGGTGATCCCACTCAGAATACATACGTTTTTCCAGCAACGAATGGACAGGAAAGGCATGCACAGCTTGGGGAGGCTTTAGCAACCGACTCAGTTAAGGGTAGCATAAATGTGGAGCAGACCAACTCAGTAAGAGATTGTACCAACAATCTTTCAGATTGTGAAGCTGATCCCTCCGCATCTGACCCCTCAGAAGAGCCTCTTCACGGTCACCCAAGAAAAATTCATCTTCTCCTGCCCCCAGTTCCTCAGTTTGAGGGTCCTGGGTAATGGAAGGGGACCTGTCGTGCTTTGTCCCACTCTGGGATGAGATTAAAGCTGCTAACCTTTGCTCCAATCCTATTATGGTTGAGGAAACAACCTCTTCAGTAACATTGACAGGGGCTGCAGTGTTGGAAACAGTTGCAACATTTGACGGCCCTGATGGCTCACTCTGACCAGCCACCTCAGATCTCTCAGGGGAGGATGCCATTGTAGAGATGAGTTTAGCCTTTTTTGAGCTTGGAGTCACTCTTGAGCCCTTTTTTTGGGGTATTTCTACCCCCCCCTGACCATAGCCAGATGCACAAATGCAGAGGTACTACCAGAAGAAAATGCATCCACTGCTTGAGCAAATAGTCCAGCAACTGCCACTGCTATTCGTGCTTAGCCTGATGCTTTAGTAAATGTGCCAAGGGAATGCCTGTCTCACCACTTACATGCCCCCTTTTGCTCTTATGTCCCTCAGACAGCTGCAGCTACCAAAATTGAGCTTTTTAAACCATACTCCCATGCTGGACATTGCCGCACGCCAACGCTGCATTAAGCCACACCCCCCTCCATAACATCGCACCCCCTCTCTTTTCAAAGAGCGTTTTCCCGTGCGGGCGGGGGGTGGCGAAGAGGAGCTGGTGACTAACTGCCGTACAGCAGCGGTGGACGAACGAAGCGCCATCGTCGATAGTTCCGTTTCCCCCTATCCAGGGGGAGGGGGAGAGGTTCTACCCAGGTGGGGGGTGTTTTTGGAAAAAAATCCCCTCCCAACATCTTACCAGAGACCTGGGACTGCAAGCCGGAGAGGAGTCTGCAGCTTCTGCTGACACAGCATGATCGGAGGAAAGAATGACAAGGTACGTGCTCTACACAGCCCCCAGTGGTGACTTTTATGCATGACAACGTTTACTTTTTAAAGGAGACAATTCATAAGAGAATTTAAAATTCCTTAGAAATCTCCACTTACCTTTCCCGCCGAAGGGATTCTGTGGTAAAACCAACAGACCCAATCTTCACCCCTCACTGTGGGCTCCGTTAAAATACCTTCAGGAACCGGGGCCCCTTTTTTATCGGGGATCCACACTCCTGGACTCGTAAAACACCCCGCCAGGAAACTTTATGGCTGAAAAAAACCAAAGCACTGAATCCCGGGGTCCAGCTCTCTTAAAAGAGAAGTGTTACTGGCTAAACCTCGTTTCTTCTGCCACGAGGCCCGGGTACCACTCAATTTGCCCAGGAAAGAAACTTTGAATGGATCCGGTTGCATAGCCTGCCCCAGCAAGGAATATTCCAGTGGAGCTCAGCATAGCACATCTTTACTCGTGACCAATGCCTAAGACACTGGCAAAAAAACGGCGGTACTCCCAGTAGTGGGAGGGGTTATATAGGGAGTGGACTTTCTGTCTTTGGGTGTGCCTGTGTCCATCACCTGAAGGTGGCCTATAACCCACATAGTAACTACTATGGCTCTGTGTCCTGTGATGTACGATAAAGAAAGATGCGTATTTACACATCCCTATCACTCAAAACTGCCAAAGATTCCTAAGACTGGTAATTAAAACAAATCAAGAAACGATCCACCTTCAGTTCCAGGCCCTGGATCTTCACAACAAGATCATGGCAGAAGCCCTGGTGACACTACAAATCAGGGACATCTCTGTAACCAACTATATCGACGATCTGCTCCTCTTTGAACCCTCTCCAGAGAGGTTAGCAAAAGACCTGAAGTACACCCAAGATTTTCTGAAAAACCTAGGTTGGTGGTTAAATATAGAAAAGTCCAACCTGATTCCCTCCCAGCAGATCACATACTTGCGGTATATCTTGGACTTGATACATAGTTACATAGTTAGTCAGGTTGAAAAAAGACACAAGTCCATCCAGGTCAACCGCAAAAAAAAGGAGAAGGTGCAAAAAATACAAAACGCTATGAAGATGTTGCAGAACAGTCGGCCATGCTCGGTAAGAGGGGCAATGTCAGCATTGGGGCTACTGACCTCCGCAATTCCGACGGTACAATGGGCGGGGAAGGGATCACCGCTCCAGGTGGATGTGTGGAAATGGCACTTTCCTGAAGGTGGAAGCATTAGGTGCAGGCTAAGCATATAGCAATTAGAGGGAAGGTCTGGACAGCCGCACTCCAATAAAAACACATTTATTGTGCAAAATAACAAAAGTACAAACCACAGCAGGGTACAGAATAAAGAACCTGACGTGTTTCGCACTCAACAGTGCTTAGTCATAGCCATGGCTAAGCACTGGAGAGTGTGAAACGCATCAGTTTTTTTCTGTACACTGCTGTGGTTTGTACTTTTGTTATTTTGCACAATAAAGCCGTTTTTCTTGGAGTGCGGCTGTCCAGACCTTCCCTCTTCTAATTGATACAATCTACAGATATTCATCTAAAGATGTTGGACCACAGGCAAGAATCCTTGGATGCACACGTGCACATACCAATGCAAGTGAAGAGATCGTTGTGGTGGTGGAGAAGATGAGAACCTGACCCAGGGACGGGTATGGATCCTACCAGTCACCAAGGTAGTGAACTAAGGCGCAAGCAGCATAGGGTGGGGCGCACATCTAGGCCCCTGGGTGACACAAGGAGTTTGGTAGGAGGAGGATGTGAAGAGATTCTCCAATTGTAAAGAATTGAATGCAGTTCTAGCAATCATTGCCTTTCAGAAAGAGCTGGGTGGTCACCACATACCAATCGGGTCCGACATCTCATCAGTAGTTGCAAACTCAACAAACGGGGGGAAACAAGAAGCGGAACTTTGTGGTCCCTGGCAACGGAAAACCTGAACTGGGCAGAGAACAACATGCTGTCACTTTCAGCAGTGCACCTGAAAAGGGAACTCAACCAAGTGGCCGATTTACCTCAGCAGGAAGAGACTAAAGAGGGTGACTTCAGAATGATCACCTGGAGAGGGGGAGTCCCGCAGATCTATTCACCTCAAGAGAAAACACGAAGGTTCGAGCCTGCTTTTCCCTGAAGAAGGAAAATGGCGCGCTTGGGTTGGACACTGTGGCACAAAGTTGGGTGTTCGCCAAGTGCTATGCCTTCCCCCTGCCAGAGGTTCTAAGGAAGTTCCGAGCAGAGAACACCTCTCTGATCCTTGTTGCACCACATTGGCCCAGGAGACCATGGTTTTCTAAAATAACTGTAGGGGATCAGGGAGTGAGAGGCAGTCCAGTAAACTAAAAGTGGCTTTATTCAGCAAAATGGCAAAAAAAATCAACATAAGACCAGACAGACTTGTCTTGTCACACGGTTGTGCACACAGGTACAGCTCACAGTTCAGCAGCACACAGGCTTACAGGTAAAAGTTCATGGCTCCAATCAGAGCTACAGTCTTTATGTGGTTAAGCTCACCCAGCAGGTACACCATCCAGCAATGAACATTTCCACACAGCGTCCTGCTGTGTCTCTCTCTCCTACTCAAACAGCTCCACCCTGACACTTTCAGCACACCTGATAATAATCAGGTCTGAAGGGGAAGTACCTGCCTTTTTCGATTAACCCCTTCTTAACCCTGCCCCAGGCTGACCCTCTACATATCCCCCCCTCTGTTCCAGGCCAGGGGTCTGGACACCACAAATCCAGTGGGCATAGACCCAGGTCTATGCCCCCTTCCTCCTCGGCATCCACATCATTTCTAAACCGTATGGCTGCTGTAAATATTTTCTTCCCAGAAGCACCCATAGGACTTCTAGTGTGTTAGTGGCAGCAAACAGAGCTCCTATATTTTCTTCCCAGAAGCACCCATAGGACTTCTAGTGTGTTAGTGGCAGCAAACAGAGCTCATATATTTTCTATATTTTCTTCCCAGAAGCACCCATAGGACTTCTAGTGTGTTAGTGGCAGCAAACAGAGCTCCTATATTTTCTTCCAGAAGCACCCATAGGACTTCTAGTGTGTTAGTGGCAGCAGAGCTCCTATATTTTCTTCCCAGAAGTACCCATAGGACTTCTAGTGTGTTAGTGGCAGCAAACAGAGCTCCTATATTTTTTCTTCCCAGAAGCACCCATAGGACTTCTAGTGTGTTAGTGGCAGCACACAGGAGCTCCTATATTTTCTTCCCAGAAGCACCCATAGGACTTCTAGTGTGTTAGTGGCAGCAAACAGAGCTCCTATATTTTCTTCCCAGAAGCACCCAGAGGACTTCTAGTGTGTTAGTGGCATCAAACAGAGCTCCTATATTTTTTTCCCAGAAGCACCCATAGGACTTCTAGTGTGTTAGTGGCAGCAAACAGAGCTCCTATATTTTCTTCCCAGAAGCACCCATAGGACTTCTAGTGTGTTAGTGGCAGCAAACAGAGCACCTATATTTTCTTCCCAGAAGCACCCATAGGACTTCTAGTGTGTTAGTGGCATCACACAGAGCTCCTATATTTTTTCTTCCCAGAAGCACCCATAGGACTTCTAGTGTGTTAGTGGTAGCAAACAGAGCTCCTATATTTTCTTCCCAGAAGCACCCATAGGACTTCTAGTGTGTTAGTGGCAGCAAACAGAGCTCATATATTTTCTTCCCAGAAGCACCCATAGGACTTCTAGTGTGTTAGTGGCAGCAAACAGAGCTCCTATATGTTCTTCCCAGAAGCACCCATAGGACTTCTAGTGTGTTAGTGGCAGCGAACAGAGCTCCTATATTTTCTTCCCAGAAGCACCCATAGGACTTCTAGTGTGTTAGTGGCAGCGAACAGAGCTCCTATATTTTCTTCCCAGAAGCACCCATAGGACTTCTAGTGTGTTAGTGGCAGCAAACAGAGCTCCTATATTTTCTTCCCAGAAGCAACCATAGGACTTCTAGTGTGTTAGTGGCAGCAAACAGAGCTCCTATATTTTCTTCCCAGAAGCACCCATAGGACTTTTAGTGTGTTAGTGGCATCACACAGAGCTCCTATATTTTCTTCCCAGAAGCACCCATAGGACTTCTAGTGTGTTAGTGGCAGCAAACAGAGCTCCTATATTTTCTTCCCAGAAGCACCCATAGGACTTCTAGTGTGTTAGTGGCAGCAAACAGAGCTCCTATATTTTCTTCCCAGAAGCACCCATAGGACTTCTAGTGTGTTAGTGGCCAGTGATGTAAGTAACTGAGTTAAAATAAACTGAGTTACCTAACGCAGTTACTTTAGAGGGTAACTAGTAATCTAACTGATTACTTTTCCCCTCATGGTAACTCAGTTCCCATTACTTTGGCTTAGTTACCCCAATTACATCTACCGCCACTAGATGGCAGTAGTGTAATTCCGGTGTCCTGACGAAAAAGTTCCCCCGCCGCATAAGGACCCCCTGTACTGCACAGGCGCAGCGCTTGCGCAGTATGAAGGACTATGGAGCTTCCGAAAACAGCTCTGAGTGAACTCTACACCGCGCAGACGCAGTTAACGTGTAATTGTACGAGGCGATGCCGCACGCTCCCGATGCTCGTGCTACTCTGCAAGGGGCATCTATCGTGTAAGTAAGGGGCGGGTCTAGTATTACTGTAACCAAGGGGCGCATTTATTATTATTGTTATGTATCGAGCTCTGCCCATTAATTTAACATTCGCCCTCTTCTGTAGCCATCCGCCCCTTACACGATATAATAATAATAGACCCGCCCCTTGCTTACACGCTATAACAGATCTGCCCCTTGGTTAGAGTAATAATAGAGCAGCCCCTTGGTTACACGATATATAACAATAATATTTTTTAAAAAAAGTCAGTTACTTTGCTGAGTAACTAATTACTTTTCCAATGTAGTAACTGAGTTACTAATGCAATTACTTTTTGGGAGAAGTAATTTGTAACTTAACTAATTACTTTTCTAAAGTAAGATGACCAACACTGTTAGTGGCATCACACAGAGCTCCTATATTTTCTTCCCAGAAGCACCCATAGGACTTCTAGTGTGTTAGTGGCATCACACAGAGCTCCTATATTTTCTTCCCAGAAGCACCCATAGGACTTCTAGTGTGTTAGTGGCATCACACAGAGCGCCTATATTTTCTTCTTTTCTTTGGGTGCGGGGTCCCCCTTAATATCCATACAAGGGGCTGGGGGGGGGGGGGGGGGGGTGATGGGGTAGCCATGCCATTTTTCTCAAGGATTTTCAGCCATATGGCAGCCAGGACAAGACATGACATTAAAGCCGCAAGTGGTTTTAAATGGCTTATTTTTTTCCTTTACAAATGTCATTTTGTGCAAGGACAGTTCTAAACACGGGAAACACATGCCACTTCACAGGCATACTTTAGACACCCCCCAGGTACCATATTTAAAGGAAAATTTCACTTTTTTTTTTTTCACTTTATGCATCATTAAAATGACTGCTCCCGAAAAAACGTTAGTTTTTAAAAGTTCTTTTTGCATTGATATATGTCCCCTGGGGCAGGACCCGGGTCCCCAAACCTGTTTTATGACATTAACATGCATATTGGCCGTTATAATTAGCAATTTTGATTTCGAACGTTCGCGTCCATTATAATGAATAGGGTTCGAAAATTCGCGCAAACTTTCGGTCCGTTCGAAGGTTCTGGTGCGAACCGAACCCGGGGGTGCTCGGCTCATCCCTAATCAATACCAGTTTTTGTGTTTAAGTTGATGTTTACAGTGACAATGGGTGTTATTTAACCGCTTCAGTACCGGGCCATTTTTCACCCTTCCTTACCAGAGCACTTTTTGCGATTCGGCACTGCGTCGCTTTAACTGACAATTGCGCGATCGTGCGACGTTACACCCAAACAAAATTGACGTCCTTTTTTTCCCACAAATAGAGCTTTCATTTGGTGGTATTTGATCGCCCCTGCGTTTTTTATTTTTTGTGCTATAAACAAAAGAAGAGCGACAATTTTGAAAAAAAACACAATATTTTTTACTTTTTGCTATAATAAATATCCCATTTTTTTTTTAAAAAAAAACTATTTTTTTACTCAGTTTATGCCGATAAGTATTCTACATATTTTTGGTAAAAAAATCGCAATAACCGTATGTAATGGAAATTTGTAAGTTCTGTATATAATTGTATTCTATTTTGTATGTATTGCACACTGCCCTCACTGTGCACACGGCACTAATAATGTTTTCTGTACCTGTTTACATTCTTTTGAGTCCTGATTAGACTAAGCCTGCCTATGATACGCCCCTTGTTACCATAAACGTACAATTGTAATATTAATGTGATACCATGTGTATAAAACCCCTGAATTGCGTCATAATAAAGGAGAACGGTTATTTGGAAAGATGCTGAGCGTATCTTTTGTGTCTGTTCCCTACTGCAGTAGTTATTATTAATTTGGAACCACTAATCAATATGAGGATAGGCGTTGCCTATCTATAAATTTCCAGGACAGGTGGCGAGCCAGCCAGGAGGGGTTAAAAGGTGACCCTGAGTATCCGAAACGAGGAGCTTGAGACGATCCGGGAATTTCTGATAATCAGCCGGCTGAGGTAAGCCTTTTGCTTACATTTGAGTTATCAGACTTCCTTGATCGGTAAGGCATTTTCGGGACAAAGGGTACCTATCTTACTCCCCTTAATCGAACTGTATTGATTAGTGGTTATATGTTATGTTGTCACTGTCTACTGTCCATCAGAGTGTTATAGATAAGAAAGGGAAGAATAGTGCCGTTCACAGGTATATGTAGTACATCTGCTTGAAAAAGTAGTTTAGAGGCAAGAGGGTATAGGCACACGTAGAGAAGACTGGCCAGTCATTATGGGCATTAAATTAAGTAAGAGAATGAAGGGTAAGAGACCCTCAAAAATGCCCAGCGCAAGAGGAGCGCTATATATGAACCGAAGGTGCGGTTCCGCCTATTCTGAGCCCCTAGATTAATGGTTAAAGTGGACATGGATCCACAATGGGTAACTGGGTTACCACCGAAGTCCACAGGGACTAAGAATCATGCAGAGTAAGTACACAGCTAGAGAAACAGCTATCTATGTGAGCAGGGTGGATGAAGGGTGACAATTAACACTAGACAGAAAGGGACATTTTCATGTTAAGTTGTGGGATTAATTTGGGGTTAGGCACTACAACTAGTAAAGTCAAGAAATAGAGACATGAGAGTTAAAACAGAATATTTTATATGTTGTCAGATAGGGAAGATGGGATGAGCACTATGGCTGCCCGTCTGATCATAGAAGGTACAGTATGTGAAGTATGGTATTACAATACATTGGATGCAAAGGATATCAGAACAAAATAAGGAAAGCAGAAGGAAGTATTTAAAAGAGTTAAAAGAATGTGAGAGAATGATATGCATGTGTTGTGTACAAATGGTAAAAATGTAAGCGATTTTAGAGAGATATTTGTGTATGTGTGTGAATGCTGGAACCTTTAGTTCTATCGCTTGTGTGTGTCATGTACGCAGATGTGACCCCCTCCTTTGTGCTCTCCTGAAAGAATGTAGCTGGGATGAGAGGTTGGTGATAAGCTGGAAGGACACCCTGCCAATTTCAGTTTTTTAGACAAAACATTTATAACTTTATGTGCCGGGTTAACGAATCTAATGATAAACAATGTGATCACAATTATTTTTGAATCTGTTTTCCAAACATGGTAAAATGAAGGTTACATTTAACCGTGTATTACACAAATTGAATATCCTTTGATAGTGGAAACAGTGCATTTAATAGGGAATTAAGTAAAATTAAGTAATATGTCCCCCTTTAAGGAACGTTATCTGTGGATATATATATTAGGGTGTGATATTGAAATTATCATTTGAGTATTAATTTCTAATTGGAGTTTAATAATTGTATTAATATAGATATATTGAAACTGGTTTAGACAACCTTTGATTGGAAATGAAATCCAGGTTAATGGGGAATTTATAAAAATGGTATTAGTTTAGTTTAAGATAACAATTTTGTAATTTTACATTTATTGAGTGGAAAGAAAAAAGATTAAGATGAGGTTGTTAATTGGAATACAGCTGCCATAATGTTTAACAAAGCCAAGATGGATGGGATACATAAGAAGTTTTTCTATAAAAATTAAATCTTAAAGTCTGATAATAAATTGATGTGCGGTCCATGATGTGAGAGTAATAATAAATAAAATGTAAATATGACAGACCCATCACATCAAGTCCACACACCCTGTTAGGATAGATCTCTCCTGCAGCCAGTTGTTTCATAGTTTTTGATGTGGCTGAGCGCTCTGTTTGTTTTTATTTATTTTTATTTTTGAATCCAAAGCAGAATGTGTGGATTGTGAAATGATGTGCCCCTTTTCCTTGTAAGTGCAGTGGGTATAAGCAGAAGAATATTTTGGATTTATGGACATCTCTGCATGACCGCAGGGTATTATCATTTATTATAATATTGCCAGGAAAAAGTTGTCTTTTTGAAACATGAAACTGGAGTTCTTACACAAACAGTGTGATAGAAAACAAGCCATTGTAATATATTTATGCAAGCTGGACCCAGTAATGAAGGGTTCACCCCGATATTTTAGAGCTGTACCTTTATACAAAGGTGCTATTAGACAAAGTTAGACATTATTTTGGTCAAATATTTAAATTTTAATGGTCCGACATCTTGCGCAGCAAATATACAGCTAACTAAATGTTTGTCTAATGAAAGGTTTAAAATATGAGTTTGTTTATGTACAAATCTAACAATGAAAAATGTGTACATTTTAATCCAGCCACCTTATTGCCCCTATTGGAGGAGGCTGTAGATGGGGGAGACCACATGTGTTAAATTGATGACGTAGGAATCAGCTGCTGTGAGCCCAGTGCAGGACACACTCCCTGAAGACCCAGATATTTAATATTTTGTAGAGTTATTTCCGGTTTTATACTGAGTATGCAGTTTATCACCCAGAAGGATACTCTGTATATAGAGTCATTGGATCCTTTTTTCCCAGCTCAAGAAGCAGAGCTCCATGTTTTAGCAAAGCCTGTGAGCTATAAAAATAGTGTATATTTATATAGATAGTAGAGAATTAGAGAGCTTTTGGTTCCATTTGAAGGGCCAGAAGTTTGTTTTTACTTCGGCAGGTAAACCAATCAAGCATGCTAAGTTAATCTGATCGGCTGTTTTCAGCCTTCCAGGTTCTTGCTGAGGTAGCCATACTAACATTAAAACTCACACATGGAAGCAGACCGACTAAGGATGCTGCATTTACAGCCCTGGACACTTGCTGGGTCTGTGCAACTCACAGATTCCACCCTAGTTCTGGCCCAGTATAGCTGGGATTAATAATTAAACTTTAAGGACCCCAGAACGAGAAGAACAAGTGGTCCACAGTGGGCAACTTCTTATGAAACAGGACATTGGAAAAGGTGATCATTTATGTCTGCCAGCCACTCTTTTCCCTCCAGCTTGACACATGGACCGTGTCATCAGTCACAAGCAGTTATGGCTGCCTTAGTAAATGAGCGTGGGATAGAGCCAGGGTTCTCCATAGTTGTTTTTTATAACATACCACTTCTTGTTTTACCTGTTATCAAAGGTGTTACCAAAAGCTGAACATCCCTTCCAGAGATTACAAAAAGATATATCAAGTTTCCCAAGTCAGGATCTTATGAGCATGCATTTTGTCTGTATGGACATGTTTTTGATGTCCAGTGGCCAATGCTACTGCAAAGGCCACAGTAAAAAGTGTTATCAGAAGTAGTTTGTAAGTACAGAGAGTAACGGATGAAATCATTTTTATAGGAGAGTCCTTACTAGGAGTTTTGAGGTTTTATTTTTACACTCCCTACTGTCTACAATGTAGCGGACAAAGTAGAGTAAGAAAACTTTTGCCTGAGTGTTTTCCTATAATTTATCAAGCCCCTAAGGGGATGTTGGACTCTCTCCCTATGGGATTTGGTTGGGGAGTGTGTTACTCACTTGCTTATATTTTGTCTCAGCAGCTGAAGTCCTCCATTCGGATCTCACAGAGAATGTTGCTGATCTTTTAAGGTTTTTGACAAACTCATTTATGTGTTTTCTCCCCAATTCCAGATCCTAAAAGGTTGGAAGGATCTAAAACTAAAGCCAGGTGACTTGTGGATTGTTAAGAGACATTTATATATAAGGAAATGTTTGGAGACTCAATACAACATCTATTTCATGTACAGTTTTGCAAAACTTGAAGGAAAAGTCACCTGGATCCACACCAGACACTGCAAAAATGACTAAATTAAAGAAATCTCTGAGTTTGATTTGTTTCCCTTTTGCAATCACAGTCTAGGGTACTTATTGATTCAATTACTTTAATGTAAGGGATATATATTTGAAAAGTAGTTTAGCCATGTTGAAGTCATATTTGTCTTTTGTACCTCTTCCATTTTATGTAGAATTGTCTGTGTTTACCTGTGCTGATAAGTCAGCATACCAACATTAAGCTAGAAGGCCATTCTGGCCACAGGAGTGTACAGCCAGTACTCTGTAAATATATCTTATCAATCATTTGTTTTTCACAATGAAAAGTCATTTTGTAATGAAAAAAGCTTCTCAGCTATTATTTTCTCCACAATGGAGTTTTTGCCTCTTTGGCCAGGACTACCTCCACCTAAGCGTGTGGAGGTTCCAGGTTAAAGGTGATAGCAGGTATGGTTAGTGATCAAAATATTGATCAAAAGAGGGGAGATGTAATGGAAATTTGTAAGTTCTGTATATAATTGTATTCTATTTTGTATGTATTGCACACTGCCCTCACTGTGCACACGGCACTAATAATGTTTTCTGTACCTGTTTACATTCTTTTGAGTCCTGATTAGAATAAGCCTGCCTATGATACGCCCCTTGTTACCATAAACGTACAATTGTAATATTAATGTGATACCTACGTAATCATGTGTATAAAACCCCTGAATTGCGTCATAATAAAGGAGAACGGTTATTTGGAAAGATGCTGAGCGTATCTTTTGTGTCTGTTCCCTACTGCAGTAGGAGTTGCCTATCTATAAATTTCCAGGACACGTATATTGATCGGTTTGCGCAAAAGTTATAGCGTCTACAAAATAGGGGATAGATTTATTGCAATTTTTTTTTTTTTTTTACTAGTAATGGCGGCGATCTGCGATTTTTTTTTCGTGACTGCGACATTGCGGCGGACACTTCGGACACTTTTGACACATTTTTGGGACCTTTTACATTTACACAGCGATCGTTGCTATAAAATTGCATTGATTACTGTGTAAATGTGACTGGCAGGGAAGGGGTTAACACTAGGGGGCGCTGCAGGGGTTAATGTATTCCCTATATGTGTGATTCTAAATGTGGGGGGAGGGGACTCAAGGGGAGGAGACCGATCATGTGTTCCTCCATACTGGGATCACATGATCGGTCTCCTGCTCGCTGACAGGACGTGGTGCTGTGTGTTTACACACACAGCACCACGGTCCCGTTGTTTTAACGGGCACCCGCACCGGGTCCCGAGCGATGGGAGATCCACCTTGTGGGCGTCATATGACTATGGGCGGGTATTGAAGGGGTTAATAATGCAAAAACCACTAGAAGACAGCAAAAATAAACACAAGCAGTAAATCAAAATCAAGATTTTAGCTGATTAAATATAAAATTTATTCCAAATGTGCTGGCAAAGCAATGGCCCCCCTACCTGAAAAATAGTCCAAATAATTTTGACACACTTCACGGGCGCTTTTGGGGGGGCAAGCCAGGACGGGCCTGTCACGTACCTTAAGGCAGACTGGTTCGGGAACCCCTGGTAGGGATGACAGGGGCTCAGGAGCACAGAGGAGCACAAGTGCCTGGCTAGTAAGCTGGGTAGAGGGCTGAAGGTCTGTATCAAGCAGGAACCAGGAAGTGCTCTGTAGTCCAGCAGCAGGAAGCAGACAGGTAATGTGCAGCAGACAAAAGGAGGTGTCCTGTAGTCAAGCAGCAAGAAGGCAGACAGGTAATGTGCAGCAGACACAAGGAGGTGTCCTGTAGTCCAGCAGCAGGAAGCAGACAGGTCTCAGGCAAGCAGGGTCAAACACAGACGGGCAGATCAAGCACAGAAGGGGCATCCAAAGAATAGTCAAAGTCCAGAATCAGGATCGGGGCAGGCAGCGGTAAGAGGAGTCAGGGGCAAGCCAAGTTTCAGCACGGATCAGGTAAGTCAGGTTTTGCAGGTCACTGAGTACACACAGGAAACGCTGTTGATTGGGCAGCAAGGCAGCAAGGTCTGGGTCCAGTTTAAATAGCGCTCTTGGCGCCAAACAGCGGCAAGACGGGCGCATGCTCCCACGCGCGCCCGGCGCCGCGCGTGCTCCTGCACGTTCGAGCGCACTCCCGCGCGCGGCGTCAGCCGCGCTATTGCGCATGTGTGGGCGCAGAAGGCCCGTTCTGAGCCGGAGGACTCTTCTGTTCCTGGGGATGTTGAGACGCCCGCTGGGGGGGCTTTCCTGACATTGCCCCCCTCCAATGGGCAGCCTCCGGATGCCCAACTGGGCCCACTTACTTGGAATGGTCTCAACCTCTTGGCAACTTTTAAATATTCAAAATTCTTGTGGTCCGTGTAGACCAGTAGGAGGTAACGCCACTCCTCGAGTGCTGCTTTAATGGCCAATAGCTCCCTATCCCCGACGTCATAGTTCCTCTCCACTTCGGACAGCTTGCAAGAAAAGAACGCCACCGGGTGTAGGAGCGCCTTGGGAACTTACCTTTTGGGAGAGTACTGCCCCCACTGCCACTTCAGAGGCGTCAACCTTGAGGATGTAAGGAAGCGCGGGGTCTGGGTGTTTAAGAACAGAAGCCGACACAAACTGGTCCTTCAATGCCGAGAAAGCAGACTGAGCTTCTGGGGACCACTGAAACTTGGTGCCTTGCTTGATCTCATGATGGGGGCGATGATGTTAGAAAACCCCTCGATAAATTTCCGATAAAAATTTGCGAATCCTACGAACCGCTGAATTCCCTTCTTGTCCGTAGGGGCAGGCCAATCCAAGATGGCAGACACCTTTTGTGGATCCATCTTAATTCAGTCTATTGAGATGACCAAGCCTAGGAACTGGATACTTTGGCGTTCAAACTCGCACTTTTCAGGTTTTGCATACAGACCGTGCTGGCGGAGACGGGTTAGGACCTTTCTGACGTGTTCCCTGTGAGTAGGCAGAGAGGGAGAGAAAATCAAAATGTCATCCAGGTAGACTATAACAAACAGGTCAAAGTAATCTCTAAACATTTCATTTACAAAGTCCTGGAACGTAGCAGGGGCATTGCACAGCCCAAAAGGCATCACAAGGTATTCAAAGTGTCCGAAGCGGGTGCGAAAGGGAGTCTTCCATTTGTCCCCGCTTCGGATACGGACCAGGTTATATGCCCCACGAAGGTCCAATTTGGTAAACACCACAGCTGTCCCAAGCCTCTGGAATAGTTCCGGTACCAGGGGCAGTGGGTACCGTTTTTTAATTGTGATTTTGTTCAAGTCCCGATAATCTACGCAGGGGCGTAGAGAGTGGTCTTTCTTCTCCACAAAGAAAATCCCCGCTCCTGCTGGGGAAGTGGAAGGTCGTATAAACCCTTTCCTCAGGTTGTCATCAATGTATACTTTGAGAGTCTCAAGTTCCAATCCTGTTAAGGGGAAGATTCTCCAGAAAGGGATTTCTGCTCCTGGTAGAAGTTCAACTGGACAATCGTAGGGTCTGTGTGGAGGGAGTGTCTCTGCCCCCTTCTTACTGAATACATCCTGGAAGCTGTGGTATTCTTCTGGGACAGCCCTACGGGCCTCAACGTCGACCTCTAGACAGAGCAGGGAGGGTGAGACGTTGGTGGTCCCTTGTAGACAGTGCTGACGGCAGAAGAGAAGAGGAAGCTGATGCTCCCTGTGGGCCAGTCAATTTGAGGATTGTGGGCTTTGAGCCAGGGCATGCCCAGGATAACAGGGAAAAGAGGGGACTCAATGATGTCCAGGCAGAGTAGTTCTCGGTGGTTGCCAGCAATGGTGGCGTGTAAAGGAACCGTCTCTTGAGTCACAGGCCCAGACTTGATAGCCGACCCATCGGCTAGATGTACTGACAGTCCCCTGGCTCTGGGACGTAAGGGAACCTGGAATTTGTGGGCAAATGTCAAGTCCATGAACCCGCTACAGGCTCCAGAATCAATTATGGCGGGGACCAGAGTATTCCCTCCTGGGAGCTGTAGGGAAAGGGAGACAGTCAGGTGAAAAGCATTGTTAAACGCTGCAGGCAGAACAGTGGAAAACAGAGAGGAGTGCTTACAGAACTTTGCGTGGCAGGCCCTCACGTAGTGTCCGGGTTCCCCACAGTAGAGGCAAAGGTTATGGGTCCGCCTGCGTTGTCGCTCCTCTGCAGTGAGCGATGGGCGGAGTACGCCTAGTTGCATAGGCTCTGAAGATCCAGTCATGGAGCGGGCAGACGGGTTGGGTGCCCGGGGTAGCATCCACACAGGACGGGCAGGACCAGCCATGCGCTCAGTTCTGCGCTCCCTCAGGCGTCTGTCTATCTGGGTGGACAGGTTAATCAGGCCTTCGAGAGTCTCTGGAATGCCCACTCGGGCCAGCTCGTCCTTTAATGATTCGGAGAGGCCCATGCGGAACTGGTGACGCAGGGCTGCGTCATTCCAGTTCGTGTCAGCGATCCAACGCCTGAATTCGGAGGCATAGTACTCTTCCGCCCTACGGCCTTGTTGCAGGGAGAACAGTGCTGCTTCTGCGGTTGCTGCCTGTTGCGGGTCTTCATAGAGGACGCCCATGGCCTGGAAGAAGGTTTGCTAAGGCACCCGTCCTTCTGTTCCACCAGGCGATGGGCCCAGGCCTGGGGTTTTCCTAGTAGCATTGAGACTACGAAACCCAACCTTAGTGGTTCGAGGGAAAAAGTTCTGGGTTGGAGTGCAAAAAAAGTTCACAGGCGTTGCGGAATGCCCTATACTTGCTCCGGTCCCCGGAGAACCTTTCTGGAGTGGGGACCTTAGGCTCAGGAGGCAGCCTGACCACTGGCGGTGTAGATGACGCACCAGGCGCTGTAGGACCTGAGGTGGATAGGACCCGCACGCGTTCCTCTAGACGGGAATACCCCTCCTGTAGGGCCTTGATGGCCTGTGTCAGCCCAGCCAGGTGACAGCATAAGTCCTCCATAGCCGAAGCTCCCTGCGCGGGCTCAGACATGGCTGCCCGATACTGTCACATACCTTAAGGCAGAGCCCGCAGTGCAGGGAGCGGCCCCTCGTAAACCTCTGGTTCGGGAACCCCTGGTAGGGATGACAGGGGCTCGGGAGCACAGAGGAGCACAAGTGCCTGGCTAGTAAGCTGGGTAGAGGGCTGAAGGTCTGTATTGAGCAGGAACCAGGAGGTGCTCTGTAGTCCAGCAGCAGGAAGCAGACAGGTAATGTGCAGCAGACACAAGGAGGTGTCCTGTAGTCCAGCAGCAGGAAGCAGACAGGTCTCAGGCAAGCAGGGTCAAACACAGACAGGTAGATCAAGCACAGAAGAGGCATCCAAAGTATAGTCAAAGTCCAGAATCAGGATCGGGGCAGGCAGCGGTCAGAGGAGTCAGGGGCAAGCCAAGTTTCAGCACGGATCAGGTAAGTCAGGTTCTGCAGGTCACTGAGTACACACAGGAAACGCTGTTGATCGGGCAGCAAGGCAGCAATGTCTGGGTCCAGTTTAAATAGCGCTCTTGGCGCCAAACAGCGCCAAGACGGCCGCGTGCACGCGCCGTCAGCCGCGCTATTGCGCATGTGTGGGCGCAGAAGGCCCGTTCTGAGCCGGAGGACTCTTCTGTTCCTGGGGATGTAGAGACGCCCGCTGGGGGGGCTTTCCTGACAGGGCCGCTTCCAGGGCCGTCATTGTTTCCTGAAGTCCAGCTTCAGGCCCAACTGAGACCACTTAATTTAACAAGGGGACCATCAGATTCAGACCCCTCCTGTGTGAAATGGTAAGGGGGTACAAAAGTACCCCTACCATTTCACAAAAAAAGGGTCAAAAATGTTAAAAATGACAAGAGTGTCAGGTGTGTACTTACCGAGGCCGAGAGCGGTTCACCCTTGCGACGGAGTGAAGTCCGCCCCCTGGAGGTGAGACAGGGAGTGGATGGCACAAAGAGGCACAGGCTACCCAGTTGGTGGGAGGAGCCTTGCGTGTAGGCTTTAGGTGAAGTGTCAGAATGACACCAGGTAAGTCCAAGGTCACAGGCAGAGGTTCAAGGGTTGGAGACAAGAGGGAAATCCGGGTCACAGGCGGAGGTTCAAACACAAGAGGTAAGCAAAGTCCGTTCAAACAAGCCAAGGTCAAGGGGCAGGAGAAGGCAGCAAGGTCAAAGGCAATCCGGGTCACAGCAGGTAATCAATAACAGGAAACAGGGTCAAAGCTTTAGCAGGAAGCTGAAGAAAAGCCAGCAATGGTTTGTACTCAGGGCCATCCTTAAATAGGCAGTCCTTAAGGGTCACGTTGCGCTGCCATGTGCCGGTGCGCACAGACGTGCGCCAGTGCGCATGTGCGTGCGCCGAGCCGCGAATGCGCATGCGCCGGAGTGCCCTTCCGCCGCGCATGCGCACAGGCGCGTGGCGCACAGAACTGAATTGGATATTCTCCTGACAGTGCCCCCCCAGGGGTGGCCTCTGGACACCCTATCTGGACATCAACTCTGGATGATCGTGATGGAAAGCTTGGATTAGGCGTGGGGCGTGTAAGTTCCTGGAAGGTTCCCAGGAGTTCTCAGGGGGATACTCCTTTCATTTAATTAGGTATTGGAGTTGCCTACCCTTTTTCCTGCAACTCAGGATCTTCTCCACTTCAAATTCAGTCTCTCCATCCACAAGCACTGGTGAAGGAGGTGGCTCCGATCTGTCAGGGAAAGACCAAAAAGGACCCCTTAGGTTGGGACTTTAATCAGACCACCATAATAAACAAGAATGTATAAAAGGTATACAGGTCCTTCTCCAAAAATTAGCATATTGTGATAAAGTTCATTATTTTCTGTAATGTACTGATAAACATTAGACTTTCATATATTTTAGATTCATTACACACAACTGAAGTAGTTCAAGCCTTTTCTTGTTTTAATATTGATGATTTTGGCATACAGCTCATGAAAACCCAAAATTCCTATCTCAAAAAATTAGCATATTTCATCCGACCAATAAAAGAAAAGTGTTTTTAATACAAAAAAAGTCAACCTTCAAATAATTATGTTCAGTTATGCACTCAATACTTGGTCGGGAATCCTTTTGCAGAAATGACTGCTTCAATGCGGCGTGGCATGGAGGCAATCAGCCTGTGGCACTGCTGAGGTGTTATGGAGGCCCAGGATGCTTCGATAGCGGCCTTAAGCTCATCCAGAGTGTTGGGTCTTGCGTCTCTCAACTTTCTCTTCCCAATATCCCACAGATTCTCTAAGGGGTTCAGGTCAGGAGAGTTGGCAGGCCAATTGAGCACAGTAATACCATGGTCAGTAAACCATTTACCAGTGGTTTTGGCACTGTGAGCAGGTGCCAGGTCGTGCTGAAAAATGAAATCTTCATCTCCATAAAGCTTTTCAGCAGATGGAAGCATGAAGTGCTCCAAAATCTCCTGATAGCTAGCTGCATTGACCCTGCCCTTGATAAAACACAGTGGACCAACACCAGCAGCTGACATGGCACCCCAGACCATCACTGACTGTGGGTACTTGACACTGGATTTTGGCATTTCCCTCTCCCCAGTCTTCCTCCAGACTCTGGCACCTTGATTTCCGAATGACATGCAAAATTTGCTTTCATCCGAAAAAAGTACTTTGGACCACTGAGCAACAGTCCATCTGTAGCCCAGGTCAGGCGCTTCTGCCGCTGTTTCTGGTTCAAAAGTGGCTTGACCTGGGGAATGCGGCACCTGTAGCCCATTTCCTGCACACGCCTGTTCACGGTGGCTCTGGATGTTTCTACTCCAGACTCAGTTCACTGCTTCCGCAGGTCCTCCAAGGTCTGGAATCGGTCCTTCTCCACAATCTTCCTCAGGGTCCGGTCACCTCTTCTCGTTGTGCAGCGTTTTCTGCCACACTTTTTCCTCCCCACAGACTTCCCACTGAGGTGCCTTGATACAGCACTCTGGGAACAGCCTATTCGTTCAGAAATTTCTTTCTGTGTCTTACCCTCTTGCTTGAGGGTGTCAATGATGGCCTTCTGGACAGCAGTCAGGTCGGCAGTCTTACCCATGATTGCGGTTTTCAGTAATGAACCAGGATGAGAGTTTTTAAAAGCCTCAGGAATCTTTTGCAGGTGTTTAGAGTTAATTAGTTGATTCAGATGATTAGGTTAATAGCTCGTTTAGAGAACCTTTTCATGATATGCTAATTTTTTGAGATAGGAATTTGGGGTTTTCATGAGCTGTATGCCAAAATCATCAATATTAAAACAAGAAAAGGCTTGAACTACTTCAGTTGTGTGTAATGAATCTAAAATATATAAAGTCTAATGTTTATCAGTACATTACAGAAAATAATGAACTTTATCACAATATGCTATTTTTTGAGAAGGACCTGTATTTTTATTTAAATGTTAAAAAATAGCGTCAAGAACAAAGTACGCAATGCAATATGCACAATACAAAAATAGTAAAACAAACCAAACATAACAAAACAAGAAAAGGGTAGGTAGCACTGAAGCTCTCATGGGGGTTAGGTTGCCCCCAGGACCCAACGCGTTTACAGTTCTTTTGATGGGAGAACTTTCATCAGGGGTAGAGAGTGAGTAGATTTGTAATAACAGACAAATCAGAAAATACAAACATACATAAAAATAAAAAATAAATAAAAAAGCAAAATTAATGGCATGAAAGAAAACCCCTCTTCTCCATGCCCTGAGAAAACAAAATGACAAAAAACCCATATACATACAAATATGTATATATAAATATGTCATACATAGGGATGAGCCGAACACCCCCGGGTTCGGTTCGCACCGGAACCTGCGAAGGGACCGAAAGTTTGCGCGAACCCTATTAGTTACAATGGACGTGAACGTTCGAAATCTAAAGTGCTAATTATAACGGCCAATATGCATGTTAATGTCATAAAATGGGTTTGGGGACCCCATGTCCTGCCCCAGGGGACATGTATCAATGCAAAAAGAAGTTTTAAAAACTGATGTTTTTTCGGGAGCAGTCATTTTAATGATGCATAAAGTGAAAAAAAAAGTGAAATTTTTTTTTAAATATGGTACCCGGGGGGGTGTCTAAAGTATGCCTGTGAAGTGGCATGTGTTTCCCGTGTTTAGAACTGTCCCTGCAAAAAATGACATTTGTAAAGGAAAAAAATAAGCCATTTAAAACTGCTTGCGGCTTTAATGTCATGTCTTGTCCTGGGAATATGGATGAAAATCTTTGAGAAAAATGGCATGGCTACCCCATCACCCCCCCCCCCCCCCCCACCCCAGCCCATTACCAGCCTCTTTGGGTCTTGTATGGATATTAAGGGGAACCCCGCACCCAAAATAAAACCCTATACCTACAACCCTATATACTCTGAACAGCAGTATACAGGCGGTGCAAACAAGACAGGGACTGTAGGTTTGTTCTTAAGTATTATTTGTTTGTAATTTTGAACAGGTACATTTTTAAGTGTAGCTCCATCCAAAAAAAATCTATTTTTAAGCTTTTTGGAGAACATAGGGAAGGGTTATCAACCCTGTAACATTTGTTTTGCTGTCTGTGCACCTGTTCAGAACATTTCACCTCACTTTCCATCCCAATGACAAATGTTTTTGGAAAAGTGGGGTTTTTATTGAAACAAGGATTGGTGATAAAGCATCAGTAGAGAGGAGATACCTTTTTCCCAAATTAAATCTAGCAGGATATAATTTCCCTTCCTAGGGGTAGATTTCCTCTCACTTTTCTCCTTCCGTTTGCAAGTAGGAGTCGTTTCTAAGTTGGATGTTTGAAAGTAGGGGCCTGCCGTATATACTCTGCAATAATTTGCCCCATTAGATGTTGGTGTTGCCACAACACTGTAAGCCCTCACAGTTACTCTTGGTGGGCACAGGAATGGGCCCTGCTGTGAATTATTAGATCAAGATTTGTAATTACACGCCCCTGTTAAACAGGGCTGAAAAATTGGGCCTTAGTCACTGGTGCTGGTGCCACAACACTGCAACCCCTCACAGATACTGTACTTGGAGCACAGCAATGAGACCTGTTGCAAAGCATTGCATAAAAAATTGTAATTACAAGCCCCTGTTAAACAGGGGCTGAAAAATTGGGCCTTAGCCACTGGTGGTGGCACCCAGAAACAAAAATGTTCTTCCAAGCTATCATCAGGATCATTGAGGAAGAGGATAGTCAGTCAACATAACAGGACAGTCACTCAGCATCAGCATAGGCAGTCTTGAAGAGATCTGACATTTCAAAATAAATTATTCTGTTGTATCAGCTTCAGGTGCCTGGTAGCTGGTGGTGATCCAAGACTGATTCATCTTTATGAAGGTCAGTCGATCAACCGAGTCGGTGGACAGGCGCACCCTGTGATCGGTGACAGCCTCCAGCAGCACTGAATGTGCGTTCGGAAAGAACGCTGGATGCAGGACAGGCCAGTAGCTCAATTGCATACTGTGCAAGCTCTGGCCAGTGATTCATCCTCAAGACCCCTTAAGCCAGAGGATTTTCGGTGGGAAAGGTGTCCAAGTCTGACCTTGCCCCTAGGTATTCCTGCACCATGTATATCAGACGCTGGCGATGGTTGCTGGAACCGATTATACCTTGGGGCTGCGGACTAAGAAATTGTCTGAACACATCGGTCAGACGTCCACCTTCCCCACCGCACCTTCTGCTACTGACCGAAGCCTCAGCAACTCGTCGTCCAGGACCAGGAGTTTGTAACCTCCCAGTCTCTAGGAACGCGTTGCACAGACCTTTCTGCAAGGCCTCCCGGAGATGTCTCATCCTCTGCTCCCTCTGCGACGGCAAGATAAGGTCCGCAACCTTACCCTTGTACCGTGGTTCAAGGAGAGTGGCCAGCCAGTAATGGTCCCTCTCCTTGATCCGAAGAATACAAGGATCCTTCTGCAGGCTTTGCAGGATCAGGGAGGCCATACAATGTAGGTTACCTGAGGCATTCGGTCCGGAGTCTTCTGGGTCACTGAGGACGACATGATCCGCAGCCACCTCCTCCCAGCCACGTACAAGTCCACTGGTTTCTTGGGACTGTAAATCATCCCTAAAAGACTGCTGCTGCTGATGCTGAGTGCCAGGCTCCACCTCCATGCTGACACAATCCTCCTCCTCCTCATCCTCTTACTGTGTGATGGGTAGGAGAGAAGGAACACTGTCTGGATAAAGGGGGTCTTCAGAGGCAAGGAAGTTCTCCTCTTCCTACCTCTGTTCTGCCTCAAGTGCCCTGTCCATTATTCCACGCAGCGTATGCTCCAACAGGTGGACAAGAGGTACAGTGTCACTGATGCATGCACTGTCACTGCTCACCATCCTCGTGGCCTCCTCAAATGGTGACAGGACAGTGCATGCATCCCTGATCATGCTCCACTGGCGTGGGAAAAAAAATCTGAGCTCCCCTGACCCTGTCCTGGTGCCGTAGTCGCACAGGTACTCATTGATGGCCCTCTGCTGCATGTGCAGTCGCTGCAGCATGGCCAATGTTGAGTTCCACCTGGTGGGAATGTCACATATAAGGCGGTTCTTGGGCAGGTTCAACTCCTTTTGCAGCTCAGCCAGCCGAGCACTGGCATTATATCATCGGCGGAAATGCACACAGACTTTTCTGGCCTGCCTCAGGACATCCTGTAAGCCTGGGTACCTGCCCAAGAACCGCTGCACTACCAGGTTAAGGACGTGAGCCATACAGGGCACATGGGTCAGCTGTCCCTGTCTCAGGGCGGAGAGGAGGTTGGTGCCATTGTCACAAACCACCATTCCTGGCTTAAGCTGGCGTGGCGTCAACCACCTCTCGGCCTGCCCCCGCAGAGCTGGCAGAACCTCTGCCCCAGTGTGGCTCCTGTCCCCCAAACACACCAGCGCAAGCACGGCATGGCATCTTTTTGCCTGCGTACTTGCGTAGCCCCTTGGACGCCTACGGAGCACCGCTGGTTCCGAGGACAGAGCACTCGAAGAGGCCATGGAGGAAGAAGAAGAGGAGGGGGTGGAGGAGAGAGGTGCGTCACAACCAGTAGTAGCATTTTGGAGGCGTGTTGGCAAAACAACCTCCAACACTACTGCACCTTGTCCTGCATCCTTCACAACTGCCAAAACAGTGACCCAATGGGCAGTGAAAGACAGGTAATGTCCCTGTCCATGCCTGCTGGACCATGAGTCAGTGGTAATATGCACCTTACCACTGACCGCCCTGTCCAGCGAGGCATGGACATTGCCTTCCACATGCCGGTAGAGAGCCGGAATTGCCTTTCTTGAGAAAAAGTGGCGTTTGGGAACCTGCCACTGAGGAACCGCACATTGAACAAACTCACAGAAGGGGGCCGAGTATACCAACTGAAAAGGCAGCAGTTGAAGTGCTAGCAATTTAGCCAAGCTAGCATTCAACCGCTGGGCATGTGGATGGCTGGGAGTAAACTTCTTTCAACAGTCCCGCAGCTGGGGCAGGGAAATTTGCCTGGTACAATCGGATGTCGGTGTACTGCTAGCAGAGTGCCCGCAAGTACTTGGCTGTGACACACCTAATTCTACACCTCCATTCCTCTCAGTGCAGCTTTCAGAGAGGACTGAAGGTTTAGTGGGGTTGGAGATCCCAGCTGATGAATCGCTTTGTTCTTTGGTGTGGGTCTTTAATGTGCGCTTGCCAACGAGCTGCATGGCAGGTCAACATATGTCTGGTCATGCTTGTGGTGCCCAAGCGGCTGATGTTTTGGCCACGCGAGAAACGCTTGAGACATATGTTGCAAATAGCAGTGGTGCGATCTGATGCACTCGTCTCAAAAAAGGCCCACACCAAAGGACTTTTGTAATAACGTGCAGAGGCAGCGCCCTGCACAGGCGGAGCTCTGCGGTGTGATTCAGTTGGTGTGCTGGCCCCAAGCTGGCCCCCGGAGGGCATCCTGCCTCTTTTGGAGATGTGCCGCCTCCTCCTCCTCCTCTCTCCATTCAGGCACCCATGTGGAGTCAATGACCTCATCATCCCCTCCCTCTTCACCACTGGAGCAAACCTGGCAGTAAGCTGCAGCTGGTGGAACATGACTGCCAGATTGCTGTCCTTGAGCATCCCCTCTATCTGCGCTCACGCTACTGCCTTCCTCTAGCTGGGTATTATCATCCGAGCATTCAAAACACTGGGCATCCTCCTGGAGCATGTACCCAACACTGTGCTCAAACAGTTCGGGGGACTCCTCAGGGGGACATGGTGGGTCTAGGGAAGGGGTGCCTGATGATGACATTGAGTGCACGTTGGCAGCTGCTTTGCCAGTACCTTGAGCCTGGGTGAGAAAGAATGAGGAGGATGAGGAGGGCTTGGTCATCCACTCTACCAAGCCTCCGGCATGATGTGGCTCCACATGTCCAGCTGCTGAAAATAAGGACAAGCATGTCCCATGGCCACGTGCTGATGACGATGCACCACGTCCACGACCAGCACTGTTGTCTCTAGACACAGAGCCTGCTTGCCCTGTTTTCTTGGCTCGTGACTGTCTGCCTCTCCTTGTTGGTCTTCCAGACATTGGAATGGGTAGTGTATATTGTGCTGGAGTCACACAGCACACACACTAACTCCTGCAGATGGCTGCTTTAGATAACAACAGGCCAGAAGGGCAGATACAGGGTAATGTGCTTTAGTGTGCTGTGTTATAGTCACAGAGCACACACACACACACACACACACTCCTGCAGATGGTTGGCTTGCTTCCTTAGATGACAACAGGCCAGAAGGGCAGATACAGGGAAATGTGGTTTAGTGTGCTGTGTTAGTCACAGAGCACACACACAATCCTGCAGATGGCTGGCTGGCTGCCTTAGATGACAACAGGCCAGAAGGGCAGATACAGGGTAATGTGGTTTAGTGTGCTACTGCTGTGCTATACTAACACAGCACACACACTAACTACTTCTGCAGATGGCTGGATTGGTAGAGATTGAGATCAGCACTGAGAAGAATAAACTACCCCTGCCTATTTTTCCTCTCTCCCTACACTAATCCCCAGAATCCACAAGCAGATAATGCAGATAATGAATCACAATCAGATAATGCAGATAAAGCAGATAATGCACAAGCAGACACTGTACAGTACAGTCTGTCACTGTTCCTAACGCCGGAACACTGTACATGAGGCCGCCGGCGCGGCGGCCTTATATAGTGTGGGGCGTGTACTAAACCCCCTGAGCTATAATTGGCCACAGGCATCCTGCCTGTGGCCAATTATTGCTCTCCACGCTGCTGGCTCTATGATTGGCCAAGCATGCAGGGTCACAGTGCATGCTTGGCCAATCATCAGCCAGCAATGCACTGCGACTGGCGCAGTGCATTGGTCCTGAGAGTTCTGGTTTCTGCGTTCGAACGGCCGATGTTCGATTTGAACATGGGTTCGAATCGAACACGGGGCCCATCCCTAGTCATACATAAACACATTTCGACATACCACGATGGAGAAAACACTCAGTGCAAGATGAAATTGATAGAAGAAATAGATCATGGGTGCAGCTGGAATCTTGGTACTGAGACTTCCATATGTAGCCAATGGACTGATTTATATGCCCAGCAGGGACCCAATATAGTTTCCTGTAGATCAGAGGACCGATATGGAGCCTATATTAATATATAGGGAAGGGGGGGATAGAATTAGTAACACCCCCCATAATCGTCCCCATCATAGAAAAAGAGAGAGAGAGAGGGTCCCTAAAACAGGGGCCTGCCTGGGTTTTAGGCGTTTAGCTGTTCTGAGATACTCCAAATTCCTATGATCCGTCCATATCATAACAGGGTGAGACGCTCCCTCGAGTAGGTACCTCCACTCTTCCAAGGCAAATTTGATGGCCAACAACTCTCTATCACCAACATCATAAATCCTCTCCTCCGGGGGGCTTAATTTCTGGGAAGCAAAGGCTACAGGGTGCAAAAGAGCCTTGGGGCCCTCCCTGTCTTTGGGAGAGGATGGCCCCAGTGGCAGTTTCAGGCGCATCCACTTCCAGCACAAATGGCAGGGCTGGATCTGGATGCCGTAAAATTGGTGCAGAAGAGAACATAGTCTTTAGTTTGGTGAAGGCCTCTTGGGCTTCCGGGGACCACTGAAAGCGACTGTGTTGGTGTGTTAGCTGGGTGATGGGTGCAACAATAGACAAAAAGCCAGCAATGAACCTCTGGTAAAAGTTTGAGAACCCTATGAACCGTTGTACCCCTTTCTTATCCACAGGAGCCGTATTGCCTTGACCTCCTGAGGGTCCATTGAGACCCCGCTGGTGGAAATGATGAACCCCAGAAACTGTACTGTTGTCTTTTCAAATTCGCACTTCTCCGCCTTGAGATATAACTTGTGTCTCCTAAGGATGGTAAGGACTTGTTTGACGTGCACTTGGTGAAGTTCAATGGTGGCAAAAAAAATAAGGATGTCGTCCAGGTAAACGACTAGGAAGTCATCAAGGTGTTTGCGGAAAATGTCGTTTACCAGGTGCTGGAAGGTTGCCGGGGCATTGCAGAGCCCAAAGGGCATCACCAAGTACTCATAATGCCCAAGCCTGGACCTGAAAGCTGTTTTCCATTCATCTCCAGCCAGAATTCAAATGAGATTGTAGGCCCCACGAAGGTCCAGTTTGGAGAAAATCCGGGCAGATCTGAAGCGCTGGAACAATTCTGGGATCAGTGGCAGAGGATAGCGATTTTTGATGGTGACTTTATTTAGTTCCCTGTAGTCGATGCAGGGTCTCAGAGAACCGTCCTTTTTCCCCACGAAAAAGATACCAGCTCCGGCCGGTGAGGAAGAAGGGTGAATGAACCCTTTTTCCAGGTTTTCGTCTATGTAGGACTTGAGGGCCTTTAACTCGGTTTCAGACAGTGGAAAAATACGGCCGAAAGGAATCTCAGAGCCTGGTAAAAGGTCAATTGGGCAGTCGTAGGGCCGATGTGGTGGTAGGCAATCGGCCTGTTGTTTGTCGAAGACATCCTTGAATTCAAGATAAACTGGGGGGTACATGCTGGAGGTTGTCAGGCAGAGGTGCTATGGAAGAGCAAGAGGCTACAGCTGGAAGGAAGCAGTGTTGGGAGCAGTGCTGGGAAGAGAAGGAGACTTCTTTCTTCATCCAGTTAATTTGAGGTTCATGGGTCTGCAACCAGGGGAGACCCAAGATAATGGGGAACATTGGGGACGGAATAATGTTGAACTGTATGAGTTCCTGGTGGCTGGAGTCTGTGGTAACAAGGATGGGTCTGGTTTCGTGAGTGATGAGTCCCGAGCGGGGAAGAGACCCATCAGCCAGATGTACCTGAAGACTTTGTTTTTTGGTGACGAGAGGAATCTGTAGCCTGGTGGCCAGTGAAGCATTGAGGAAGCAGCTGCACGCTCCGGAATCAACTATGGCTGACAGTCGGGTTTCCTTTTCCGGCAGCTGTAAGGAGACAAAGAGAGCGACATAAGTCTGAGAAAACCCAGAGGACTGATAGTTCATAATATACTGAGGATAGGACTTACTCGGTCTCACAGGACAGGTGCGTAGGAAGTGTCCTGAGGCCCCGCAGTAAAGGCACAGGTTAACCTGTCGCCTACATAGCCGTTCTTCTGAAGTGAGAGGAGCACGGACCAAGCCCAATTGCATGGGCTCTACTTCAGGAGTGGCGGAGGCTGGAGGAGCCGGAAAAGATGAATGGATGGGAGTTGGTTTCAGAAACGTCCAGCTGGGACGGGGAACCTGGAAGCGCTCAGAACGTCTCTCCCACATGCGTTGCGGCTTGGATCAAGTCCTCCAGGGTATCGGGGGTTTCGATCCTGGCCAACTCATCTTTCAAGGCCTCAGACAACCCTTGATGGAACTGGTATTTGAGGGCCGGTTCGTTCCAGCCGGTATCAGCCGACCACTTCCGGAACTCCATGGTGTAGTCCTCAATTGGTCTACGCCCCTGTAACAGGTTGTGTAAAGTGGCTTCGGCTGTGGCCACCCGCTGAGGGTCATCGCACAGCTGTGCCATACTTTCAAAGAAAGTTTCCACTGAATTCAATACAGGGCTCCCATGCTCCATCAGGCTGTGGGCCCAGGCTTGTGGCTCATCTGCCAGGAGGGAGATAATAAAACCTACCTTTACCACCTCAGAAGAGAAAGTCCTAGGTTGGAGGGCTAGGTAAAGGGAGCAGGCATTTTTAAAGGCTCGGAACTTTTTGCGATCACCAGTAAATCGCTCAGGTGTGGGGACCCTGGGTTCAGGGGTGGCCATGATCACTGTAGGGTTGGATGATCCTGGAGGAGCAGAGGCCCCACTGGTGGATGCAGGAGCTGTGATGGTTGGTGCAGACGGACCAGAGAGTTGCTGGAGGCGATTTTCTACTTGGGTATAGCCCTCTTGCAGATTCTGTACTGCATCAGTAAGTGCCGATACTTTCTGGCACAGAATCTCAAGTGGGGAACGCGCTCTGTTGGCCTCGGACATGGCTGGCTTGTACTGTCAGGTGCGTACTTACCGAGGCCAAGATGCCGAGAGCGGTTTACCCTTGCGACTGAGCGCAGTCCGCCCCCTGGAGGTGAGACAGGGAGTGGATGGCACAAAGAGGCACAGGCTACCCAGTTGGTGGGAGGAGCCTTGCGTGTAGGCTTTAGGTGAAGTGTCAGAATGACACCAGGTAAGTCCAAGGTCACAGGCAGAGGTTCAAGGGTTGGAGACAAGAGGGAAATCCGGGTCACAGGCGGAGGTTCAAACACAAGAGGTAAGCAAAGTCCGTTCAAACAAGCCAAGGTCAAGGGGCGGGAGAAGGCAGCAAGGTCAAAGGCAATCCGGGTCACAGCAGGTAATCAATCACAGGAAACAGGGTCAAAGCTTTAGCAGGAAGCTGAAGACAAGCCAGCAATGGTCTGTATTCAGGGCCATCCTTAAATAGGCAGTCCTTAAGGGTCCCGTTGCGCCGGCGTGCGCATGTGCGTGCACCGGAGCGCCGAGCCGCGAATGCACATGCGCCGGAGTGCCGTTCCGCCACGCATGCGCACAGGCGCACGACGCATAGAACTAAATTGGATATTCTCCTGACAGAGACAGTTTTTGACAATTCCTTTTTTCAAAGTCTTCTTCTTTCCATCTTCTTCGGGACTTCGTCCTTCTTCCTTCCTTCATCCTTCGGTTTCTTCCTCCATCTTCTTCTTCCTCTGCTTCTTCCTCCGATCCTCTGCTTCTTGCTCCGGTGTTCTCGTCCGGCATCTTCCTCCACGGCGTCTCTTCTTCCCCGCTTCATTCTCGGCCCACTCCGCATCAATGGGAGGCTCCCGCTGTGTGACGCTTCTCTTCTTCTGACACTTCTATAACGGAACCATGCGTCAGAGGGGGGCGGGGTCACCGGGTGGCCCCACCCCCACTGACGCACGGTTCCCCTTAATATCCATACCAGTCCTGAAGGGTATGGAATTTCGGGGGACCCCCACGCCATTTTTTTTTGGCACGGGGTTCCCCTTAATATCCATATCAGACCTGAAGGGCCTGGTATGCTCTTGGAGGGGAACCCATGCAGGTTTTTTATTTAAAATGAAAGTCGCCTGGCCTAGTGGCGACTTAAAGTCGTGTTGTAAGTCGCCCCAAGTCGTGTTGAAGTCGCCCCAAGTCGCGATGTGATTCATACTAAAGTCGTGTCCAAGTTGCCGCCCAAAGTCGCGCTGGAAGTCGTGTTGCCCCTGTGTGAATGGACTGTTAATGATACGGCGTGCGCTATTATCAATGGCATATTTATTATCGCTGTTGCGCTTATGTGTGCGCCGGTTCACACGCTCAATTAATGATTTATCTGGCGCACCAATTAAGGTATGAACCGGCGCAGCACATTCATCTTAGTAAATTACCCCCAATGTGATTAGGTTTGTACTCCGCCATATTTATGGCCGTTTGAAACATGCGGAACCAGCTGGCCAGGATCCCAAACGCGTTCTCCACGACTCTTCTGGCTCTGGCCAGCCGGTAATTAAAAACCCTCTTCTCCGGGGGGAGGGTCCTCTGTGGGAATAGCCTCATGACATGGTGTAATCCTAGACTCTGACTTGTCATTTCAGCCTCAAATCCAATCGTTGTCAAAAGTTTGTAGAATGCACCTCCCTAACATCTCTAAAATTCACCCTTTTTAACAAATGAAACCACCAAGCTCCTTATTCACTCCCTTGTTATATCTCGCATTTAATGTTGCAACTCCCTTCTCATTGGCCTGCCTTTCCATAGGCTATCCCCTCTTCAGTCTATCATGAATGCTGCTGCCAGACTTATCCACCTTACCAACCGCTCAGTGTCTGCCAACCCTCTCCTCCAATCCCTACACTGGCTCCCAATCACCCAGCGAATTAAATTCAAAATACTAACCACAACATACAAAGCCATTCACAACTCTGCCCCGAGCCACATCACCAATCTTGTCTCCAAGTATCACCCAAATCGTCCTCTCTGCTCTTCTCAAGACCTCCTACTCTCAAGCTCTCTCGTCTTCTCCTCCCATACTTGTCTCCAGGATTTCTCCAGAGCCTCTCCCATCCTCTGGAATTCGCTACCTCAAGCGGTCCGGCTATCCCCTACTCTTGCTACCTTCAGGCGATCCCTGAAAACGAATTTCTTCAGGAAAGCCTATCACGCCTCCAACTAATCTTTTACCACTTTCATCAGCTCATTCCCCACAGCTACAACCTTTTGTACCACCTGCCCCACCCTATTTAGATTGTAAGCTCTTCTGAGCAGGGCCCTCTTAATCCTCTTGTATTTTATTGTGTTATAACTGTATTGTCTTCCTTTTTATATTGTAAAGCGCTGCGTAAACTGTTGGCGCTATATAAATTCTGTATAATAATAATAATAATATAATAATGGTTACCCAGACCGAATGCCTCATCTGCGACTAACACAAATGGGAGTCCTTCAATGTTCTCCTTCCAGGGGGTGGCAATCCCAAGCCACCACTCTCGAGACATCGGTAGAACTCGGTCCGGGCAAATACTCCGACATCCGGCCATTCCTCCCCATGTCTCTATACAGAAACTCATATGTCACCGACACCACCGCCATCAACACAATACTATGAAACCCCTTATAGTTAAAATAGTATGACCCCGAATAGGTGGTGGGACGATGGGATGTGCTTCCCTTTCGATTGCCCCTCAGCAGTTAAGAAAATCCCACCGCTGGGCAAACTGGGAGGCCACAGTCTGCCATTCCTGTGGCGTTGAAGGAAATTGTGGAGTCAAACAAGAAAAATCTAATTAGTCATTTTGCACATAAACATTGGAAGCAGATAAGACACAAACATTCTTGGCCAACATCAGTATAACATTTATTTTAAAGGCTATAATATAAGGCCCACTTATCAGATTCCTTCCCCTCTCTGATGGCCCCTTGGAAATATTTTAGGGGGGTTAGGGTATGTTTTGGACAGGTAACCCTCTCCACTAAGTAATGGAGTAATAAAGTAATGTGTGTTACTTTGGCCAGACCCTCCTTAAGTACACTATTGGCAGCCCATTGAACAGGTAAGAAGTGGCATAACAAAAGAAATAAAAAGAAAAATGGAAGCTCAATTTTAGATTCTGCAATTACCTATCAAGATAATAGGAAAACAAAACTTTAAACAGTACCATTTGGAAGTATTTAGGCAGGCACTTGCACCACATGCTTTGGTGAATTCATCCATAAATATGACCACAAAAGAGGTAGGTATAGAGTTTGGGTCTGGCAAGGTCAGCAAATAGAGGATTGGTATCAGCTGACTTAGCGGTTGGGGGGGGGGGGGTTCCAAATGATTTTGGGCCCCCCCCAAAAAAGCCTCTGGGACTATGCATGATTTTAAGGACAACAATAACATTTGTACACATTTTAGGGGGTGTTTAGGGTAAGCACTACAATGTAGCTGACAATATACATTGTTAAGTGACTAGACTAGGTGTATATGGGCCCAGGATAGCATGCTAGCATGCTGGGGAGGCAAGTGAAGGCAAATATGCATGAAGGACCAAAAAAGGAGCATTTAAAAAATCCAACATGCATGAGGACAAATGGGACATTCACAGCATATTACAATCATGGTAATTGGGGAATGATAAAGGAAATACATTAGCAATCATTAAATACATAGAATGTGATGTTAAAGGAGAAAACTTACCTTCATATAGTCCTTCTGCAGGACCTGAATAATGGCAAAACAGGTCTCTGGAATAATGATCCCCAGAGCCTGGGGGGAGATGCCTGTTGAGAACTTGAGGTCCTGCAGGCTTCTCCTAGTCGCCAAGTACCGCAATGTGGCGACTAGCCTCTGCTCCGGAGTGATGGCTTGCCGCATGCAGGTATTTTGCCTGCTAATATAAGGGGATAGCAAAGCCAACAGACGGTGAAAAACGGGGTCTGTCATCCTGAGAAAATTCCTGAAATCATCAGGGTTATTCTCCTGGATCTCACGCAGCAAAGGCATGTGAGAGAATTGGTTACACTGGAGCAACCAATTCTTGGTCTATGAACTCCTCCCCACCCTTTTCATGGACTGGGCTTGGGTCAAAGCTAGAAGCCCAAAACCAAGCCCCCGCACAGCACGAACTCTACGACCAGCATGCACACGCAACATGGCTTCAAAGCGGTCGGCTGGCCAGAACAAACTCAACAGAAAGCACAGAAAAACAGCAATGCCTGAAAGAACAAGCTGAAAATCAGAAACGAGCGGACAAGAACGCAATCAAATAAGGTACTACTGTAAATAGCACCCACTGACAAACAAATGCAAACTGACTACATGCACTGAAGAACAGATACGAACCCACAAGCACAAACTGAAGAGCAGCAACGATCTGAAAAGCACGAGGCTAAAAAGCGCGAATCGCCTTTCACCAAACTTCAACTAACACGAGACAAACATGAGATTAGCAGAAGGAGCCCAAAGGGTGGCGCACTGGCTATTAAACTTGCCTTTTAAAGTCCCGTCGTACGTGGTGTACGTAACCGCGTTCTTGGCGATCGGAATTTAGTGTGACCGTGTGTAGGCAAGACAGCTTGAGCGGAATTCCGTCGGGAAAACCATCAGAGATTTTTCCGACCATAATTCCTGATCGTATGTACGTGGCATTAAAGTTGTTGCTCGTCTATAAATAATGGCAGGTCTATAAGGTAAAATACTCTGCAGGTGTCTATCCCCTCTCAATACATGCCAGTGTTTTCTAATATTTTTTTCCACATCTTTGTGTTGAGCATTATAATCTAGAATAAGAGCTGGAGCTTCTGATAGTTGCTGAGCTTTTCTTTTCCCGTATAACATGCATTGTCTATCCATTTCCTTAACAGATTCTATTTGTTTTTGGATTGTTTGTTGTATCCTTTATCAACAAATCTATTCCCGATAAATTGTGCTTGTGTTAAATAATCAACTTCTTTTGAGCAGTTCCATTTAATGCCTTGTACACACGGTCGGAAATTCAGATGGAAAATGTCCGATCGGACCATGTTGTCGGAAAATCCGTCCGTGTGTGGGCTCCATCGGACTTTTGAGAGCTGGATCTCAAATTTTCCGACAACAAAATCCGATCACGGAAATTCCGATTATGTGTAGCCTAGTCCGACGGACAAAGTGCCACGCATGCTCAGAAGAAATTCGGAGACCGAAGCGCTCGGTCAAGTAAAACTAGCGTTCGGAATCGATATAGCACATTCATCACGCTGCAATGTAAAAAAATGTTTAATGCAGCGCATTCTCTTTTTCTTTATAATGCTAGAAGAATGAAGTTCTTTTGCTGCTCATATTCACACTGAATTCTCCAAAATGTATTTCTTTATTCTTTTTCCTGATTTTACGAATGGAATATTTTTATTCATCAGACCTCCTGAATCTTTTTTTCTTTTTTTTGGTTTCGAAATGTTGTGTTTGCTTTTTTAATCAAGATCTCCTTTATTTGACATTTTGCTCATCTTCGTAATTTTTTTGATGTGTTTTGTGTGTCTCAACTTACCACAACACCATTATTATCTTTTTTTATTTTATTGGTTTATTTTTTTAATCTCTAGGTTGTTTGGTGTTGGTGCCCATTGTTAATTTGACTTTCTATTTTTGAAATGTACCTCCCTACTTACAAATAAACTGTCCTTTTTGAAGTAAAAACACATAGGCAAGTATTTCTTGAAACCAAAAAAAACCTTAATTAGGTGTCATAAACAAAATAAACAGGAAGGCAACGCTGGAGAAACTGGTCAATTTCGCAAAGCCTTTTGGCCCCCAGGGCAGACATCAAATATGTAATAGCAAAATTGGTGGCCTGAGGAGTACATATCTAAGGGAGTACAATCTGGTCCAGAAGTCCAAGCGATCAGTAAGAGCAGATGACATCTATGTCCCCAGGATGTGGTCATACAAAAGGCTGCATCTTCTGTCAGACCAGACTGAACCCAGGCCATCACTCTCTGGTCTTTCTTAGGCACTTCCCTCCAGGCTTCCTTCCAGGCTGTGGCTCTGCTCTTCTAGTTGTGGCAGGAGGTGGAGGAGGCTATGGTCGACCTCCCGGCTGCCACTTGCCACAGCCTCCTCCCGGCTGCCACTTGCCACAGCCTCCTCCTTCCTGTGTATGAAAATGGGACATAGTTTTAGTTCTTTGTTCATCAATCACACAATTTTTAGCTCATGACTGTTGCAAATTTAATGTTAATAAATAAAACAGAAGAATGATACCGCAACTGTAGTAAAAGGAGGAGGCTTACCAGACAGAAATGACCTGGCGGGGCTTACGCCACCCAAGTCAAAAAGGGCCTGTTGGTTACAATTTATTAAATATAAAAATTAAAAAATTAACACTCACATTTAAATCGATCGTTTTAAGCATAAAACAGTCGATAGCGATGTCTGTAAGAGGGTCCACCCAACATGTTTTGACTACACAGTCATCATCTGATGACTGTGTAGTTGAAATATGTTGGGTTGACCCTCTTACAGATCCTCTTACAGACATCGCTATTGTCTGTTTAATGCTACAAACGATCGATTGAAATGTGAGTGTTCATTTTTAAATTTTTATATTTAATAAATAAGTTGTTAAATGGTATCACGCTATGCAAGTTTTTTATTTGCATGGTACATGATACACAAGCTCCCTAGTCCCGTCTGACGACTGGATATCCTGTGGTAATCATTGGTGAACAGATGGTCTGAAGCCCCCCTCTTTTGGAGACGGAACATTTGATCTTCACTGGGTTCATTGTAACCAACAGGCCCTTTTTGACTTGGGTGGCGTAAGCCCTGCCAGGTCATTTCTGTCCGGTAAGCCTCCTCCTTTTACTACGGTGGCGGTGTCATTCTTCTGTCCCTCTAAAGCCTCATACACACTATCGTACCGTGGACCAACTTTCCCGTGGATTTTTGTCCAAAGGGTGTTGGCCCCAAGTTGGTCTTGCATACACACAATCAGACTTTTTCAGCAACAAACATGAACGTAGTGACGTTTCAACGTACTGACGACACTTCAAAAGAGGACGTTCGAATACTCCAGCGCCACCTTTGGACACTTGCGAGAGTACGAAGGAATATTCACTCTAGAGACTTTATTTGTGAATGAATTATGACTTTTTATGTTTACACAAATTTTTTGTATATTCACCTTTTTCATTGAATATATACCTAATACCTAATATGAGATATATACCTTCTACACTTATATACACACCCAAGCGCTACACTTTTCTGTTAATTTATCCTTTAAGCTGTTTTGTCTATAGCAGTGTTGGCAGCTAGGTTGCGTACATATATTTTCACAGCGCAGTATTTTTCCTTTTTCATACAATAAATAGAACATACTATCATTCTGAGCCCAGCATTTTTTCACTTGTCCCAATAATTTTTGGACACTACTGTCTATTCATATGTCAACCACTTTGTTAAATCACAACTTAACTGATCAATAATAACATCTAGTTAACATCATTAAATGTATGACAAGAAATATGTTCAACAATGCTATACCTGTCTCAAGCTGGGCCCCTCCACATGTTGCTGCCTAGAAGGCCCAGGTTGGACATCGGAAGCCTCAGCTGGGGGGGAAGGAAGCCTTGAATGAAGACTGTAGAGTGATGGCATGGGTTCCCTCGGGTCTGACAGAAAATGTAGCCTCTCATAGAACAACATCCTGGGGCCATAAATGTAATTTGGATCTCCTGATCGCAGGGAATTCTTGAACTTCTTGCGCTCCCTCAGATATGTACTCCTCAGGGCACCAATTTTGACCATCACATAGATGATGTCTGCCGTGGGGACCATGATCTTTACCAAACCAAGTAGTTTCTCCAGCGCTGCCTTCCTCTTAGGTCCTTATAAAAGGGGTTTGAAATCTGCCACAGGCAGGGCAGCTCCCTGAGCTGATCAATAATCATAATTTCGTACCTGGGGGGTGTCTATAGTATGCCTGTGAAGGGGCGCATGTTTCCTGTGCTTAGAACTGTCCCTGCAAAAAGTGTAATTTTTAAATAGCTCAAGGGTCTGGTATGGGTTTTGAGGGGGACCCTACGCCATTGGTTTTTTTTTTTTTGGCTGGGGTCCCCCTTAATATTTTTTTTTTTTTTTGGCCCCCCTTAATATCCATCCCAGACCTGAAGGGCCTGGTTATTGAATTTGGGACCCCCCCTTTTTTTTTTATCAATGAATGACAGTTCTCTGTGTTACGGGAGCCATCAATTCATTAGCCGCGAGTGCTTTTAAATAGCTTTTTTTCCTGCAAAAATGACACTTTTTGCAGGGACAGTTCTAAGCACAGGAAACATGCCCCCCTTCACAGGCAACCTATAGACAGCCCCCAGATGTGATACTGCAGCGCTGTACTAACAGCACGCACACACAAATCCCCAGAAATACAGCACATAATGTCAGCAGTCAGCAGCACACTGACACGCTGACACTGAAACACAATATGCGAGGCCGTCGACGCGGCGGCCTCTTATACCATGGGGCGTGTACTAAAGCCCCTGAGCTATAATTGGCTACAGGCATCCTGCCTGTAGCCAATTATGGCTCTCCACGCTGCCGGCGCTGTGATTGGCCAAGCATCATGCTTGGCCAATCATCAGCCAGCATTGCACTGCGACTGGCGCAATGCATTGCGGGCCGCTCGCATCACACGAATGTGATGCGAGCGGCCCAAATAGTTCTGGGCTCGCCGAACGGGCGAACGCCCGATGTTCGATTCGAACATGGGTTCGAATCGAACACTGGGCCCATCCCTAGTCTTCACTTTTCAAAGTTGAACTTTGTAAGTTCCTGTGTTCTGTATGTTATGCTTTGATACATGCCTGTTTACACAAAAGCGGCAAGTTATATTAATGTTAGCAAAATAATGTTAGATACACCAAATATGTTGATTTCTTGTAAAACCCTTTTAGAAACGCACAAGTAAAAAGTTTAATCATCAATGTGTGGCTTCCTTATTCAAAAGCCCAAAAGCAGTATTTGTAGTAAAGTTGTTTTCTGTGACAATGGGTGTTTTTTACTAAAGGCAAATCCACTTTGCACTCCAAGTGCAGTTTCAGGTGCACTTTTGCAGTGCACTTGTAGTGCATTGTGGATTTGCCTTTAGTAAATAACACCCACAGTGCTTTTTAATTAAACACCAATCACGCCATTTTCATGACTCCACACATTTCTGTCATGGTGCTGAAAAAAGGAAAATTTATTGTCAATACTTACCGTAATTTTCCTTTCCTGATGGACTCCATGGCAGCCTACCTGTGGGTTAACCCCGCCTCCTCTCCAATGCTATAGGACCCTCTTTAAATAAAAGAGCACTCACCCCATGATACTACGTTCCATAACTAGCCTACTCAATAACCAAATGGGTGGGAACTCTAATTACGGTAAGTATTGACAATAAATTTTCCTTTTTCCTGACAGACTCCATGGCAGCCTACGTGTGGGAAATAACTAGCCAAACCACACGGGAGGGTATGCTTAAACAAACGAAAAATGTATTTTGTCCTATCCACCGATAGGATCTTACGACCAAAATTAACAGAAGACAGTGAGGCAGGCTCTATACAGTAATGAGACATGAAAGTATTGATAGAGGCCCAAGAGGCCGCCTTGCAGATGACATCTGGAGCCACATGCTGCGCCGCTGCCCAAGATGCTGCCATTCCGCGAGTAGAGTGAGCTGTCACCGCCTCTGGGGGAGCCAAGCCCTTAGCCCTGTAAGCTTGCTGGATGACCTGTACAATCCAGGACGCAATTGTCCTAGTTGAGGCTTTCTTCCCTTTATTAGCACCAGAGTGAAGGACAAAAAGGTGATCTGATCGTCTAAAAGAAGAAGTGATATTAAGATAGTCTTTCAGGACTTCACCTACATCCAGTGGGTAGAGTGGCAATTCAACAGGTTTTTGCCACCAGAAGAGGCTGTTCCTCATAGCCGTGGATATCCTGATCGACTGATTCTTGTCGCCTGACTTCCATTGACGGAGGAACCCTGACTGGAAGGGCCGCAACCTCCAAAGTGCCCACTTGACCATCTGAGTCGTAGAGACCATTGTCCCTATAATTTCCAGGCACTGAGATGCCTTCAGGTGTGAAGCGTGTAGAGCCCTCGAGATCCTCCCTTGAATCACTGGAATTTTCTCTAATGGGAGAGAGATGGTATTTCTCACTGTATCGAACTGAGCCCCTAGATATATCAGATGCTGAGATGGGACCAGATGACTTTTTTCTAAATTCAGGAGCCCCCCGAAGCTGGACAAGATGGAAATCACCTGTTCCCTGTGAAGCCGTAACTGCTCTCTGTCCTGGGACAACACTAAGAGGTTGTCTAAGTAGTGGTAGAGACGTATGCTTTTTAGTCTGACCAGGGCCACCACCACCAACAGCACCTTTGAGAAAACTCGGGGGGATGTTGTCAGCCCAAAGGGAAGGCAGATGAATTGCAGATGTTCCTCCCCGACTTGGAACCTGAGAAATTTGTGAAACTCTTTCTCTATTGGGGCGTGGAAATAGGCGTCTTTTAGATCGATAGAGATCATCCAATCCCCGGGCTGGATGGCTTGTTGAATGGTTGACAACGTCTCCATTTTGAATTTTCTGTGCTTTATGAACCTGTTGAGGTAGGTTAGGTCGATGACTGGGCGCCAGGGGCCATTTTTCTTTTGAACTAAGAATAGTGGGGAGTATACCCCTTGAAACCATTCGTCTCTTGGAACATGCACTACTGTCCCTTGAACTTTTAGTATGTCCACATAAGACATCAGTACCTGCTTCTTTTCTGAGGAAGGGAGTAGAGTGGATATGAACCTGGGGGGAGGGGTACTGGAAAAAGTCCATCTGTGGCCTGATGACACTGTCTTGATGACCCAGTGATCTGAGATCGAGGCCACCCAGACGTGCTGGAAAAGGAGCAGACGTGCCCCTACCCGACCCTGTACATTGCACACTCACATCGGTCCCTACCCTCAAGGAGCCCACAATCCAAGGTCCCCATTAATATACTAGGGCCAATTTTTGGACAGAAGCCAATTAACCTACCTGCATGTCTTTGGATAGTGGGAGGAAACCAGAGTACCCGGAGGAAACCCACGCAGGCACAGGGAGAACATGCAAACTCCAGGCAGGTAGTGTCGTGGTTGGGATTTGAACCAGCAACCCTTCGTACTGCTAGGTGAGAGTGCTAACCACTACACCACTGTGCCGCCCTGGGCGGGCACAATCTCAAAAGGACTTTGCCGGATCCCGACCATCAGATGTCTGGCTCTTGTTGGACTTGCGGAAGGAAGTTTGGCCACTACTCCAGTTTCTCCTAAAGTCACAACCTGGCATGTAAGAGCGCGCTTCCCTTGAGCGCTCCTGGCTGCGTCTCCTATATTGAAACGTATTTTTTCCCGACAGACGTCTATCCTGAGGAAGGAAACCCGACTTACCGCCTGTGGCACGGGATATGGCATCATCTAGTTTGTTTCCAAACAGAGAAGACCCTTCAAAGGAAATCCTGCACCAAGACTGCTTGGAAACTGGATCAGCAAGCCAAGGACGCAGCCACAATGCCCGCCTGGCAGTAACCGATGATAACATGATACGTGCCAACAGGCGAATCAAATCAATGGATGCCTCCCCCAGGAAGACCGCTGCCAGTTTTAGTTCTGCCGCCGCTGAGCTTCTGGCTAGTTCTTCAGATACTCCTCTCAGAAAGGAATCCAAGTTCTCCGTCCAGGCTTCCATGGCCTTAGACAAGGCTGCTAAGGCAAGGGCAGGTTTGCAGGCTAAACCCGCTAGCCCATAGATCCTCTTGACATCCTGGTCTATCTTCCTCTCAAGACCATCTTTAAAGGACACAGCATCCTCTAAAGGGAGGGTGACGTGCTTGGCTAAGCGCATTAAAGCTGCATCCACTGAAGGGGCGTTCTCCAGGTGCTTCACCTCATCCGCTTTAAAAGGGTACAACCTGGTTGTTTTGTTAGACATTGAGGACTTCCTGTCCACCTTACCCCATTCTTCATCAATGATGTCCTTTAACTCAGTAAGGAGCGGAAAACTCGCTCGTTCCTTCCCCAATTGTTTAAAGAACTTTTTCTGCTTTGTTGGTGGGGCAGACGGTTCTTCCCAATTAAGGGCTTCTTTGATCGCTTTGATTAAAGGTGAAACCAGGGAGAAGTCAAAACCAACACTCTCTTCTTCACCATCAATTTCATTCTCCGAAGAGTCAGGTGAAGAGGTGTAAGGCTGTGAAGGGCCTGCCATCTCGTGTGTTTAAACAGCCGGGGAGCCGGAACGAGTGGATTGGCTCAGAGCGAGAGGTGCCTCTACTTCCTTCAGGGACTGATGCACCACACGCCTCACTAGAGACTCCAAACTCTGGTTTTCTGTCTCCTTTTCCCCAACCGCTTGGGCATAGCACTGGTCACACAAAGACTTGCCCTCCGGGACTCGTGTCCCACATCCCCAGCAGGCTCTGTGATTAGAGCGGCTGTCCTGGCGGTGGGGGCGGTGTCTGGAGGAGGAATGAGAGCGTCTCCTCTGGTGGTGCATTTCCGATGGAGAGTCACGTCTTGACCTTGAAGAAGAATGATGTTGTGGTCTGGCAAGGTCTCTATCGGAAGGGCTGAAAAATAGAAAAAAATTGGGGGGGGGGGGGAACGCATCATGCATCAGAAAGCGTAAGATGGTACTGCGACCACACTTTAGAAAAAAAAAAAACTCCCCTCATTGGCACATACCTTGTGCGTGAGGGCTGGCCACTTAAAGGCGGTGACTTGTCCATACTGATTTGGATGAACAAAAAATCTTAGGCGTGCAGTCTGCGGAAAAAAAACAGTATACCCAGGATAAATTTCCTTACTATGCACCATTAGCAAGATAAGCATTCAAAAAATATTGCAAGATCATTATACTGCAGCTTTAATATACACACATAAAACTTCACATATAAATCAGGTATGATGAAAAAGAGACTCACCAGGCAATGGGGACACAGGATTTTGCAAAAAAAAACACTGGAGTTTTTAAGTGCTGTCTGCTGCTCAGCTGCTATTCTGTCAGAACAGATCCCCAAATGACAGCAGCTGAGACAGCTTTTTAAATCTGCCGCCTCTGACGTCACCGCCCATCCCCTAGCACGCCTGCGCAGAAGGGGGTACTCGGACTGCGCCTGCGCAGCTGCCAAGAGTAGGGCCGTATCGTGCACGCGCAAGCCTCGCTCTCGAGGGGCTTACGGCGCATGCGCGAGCGGCGAAAACAGCCGCTATCCGGAAGTAACGGCAAGCTGGAGCGCAGAAGCGTTCCAGCCGCCATCAGGGAACAATTTAACGCTCTGCATGATATTTGCTTGGGAAAGACAAACAACAAAGACAACTTAGAAGCGACTGCCATGGAGAAGGGAACAGACATATTTCCAGACCTTGCCAGCCAGTATGCGTCCATGGTCCCACCGTCATCAGTCCGTCAGGCATCCAGAGGCAACCACCCCGCACCACTAGGGTATTCATGGGCCTCTCAAGCTACTTGCCCGCCCATGGCTGGGATCTGAGCTGCACCGCAAGGAATGCCAACGTTTTCTGTATTTATCCGACCGGACGCCAGTAGTATGTATATGGTCCATTGGAGGAGGACAAAAAAGGAACGTAGTATCATGGGGTGAGTGCTCTTTTATTTGAAGAGGGTCCTATAGCATTGGAGAGGAGGCGGGGTTAACCCACACGTAGGCTGCCATGGAGTCTGTCAGGAAATTCATCAATCTTTTTGTCAGTAATGCACAAATAATAAAAACACATGTCCCCAAATAATAAAAACACATGTCCCTCACATATGTCCCACTAAAATAACACGTGCCAATGATTATCTGCACACATATGTCCGTGATCACCTGCACACACCTGTACCTGATCATTTGCGTACATATGTCCGTGATCACGCAAACCAATTATTATACACTTAACGGAATTTTTTTTACTAAAAACATGTAGCAGAATACATTTTGGCTTAAATTTATGACAAAATTAGATTTTATTGGATTTCTTTTAAAAAAATATTTTTTTTTTTCAAAATTTCCGTTATGTTTTCGCTTATATCGCAAAAAATAAAAAACAGAGTCGGGAATAAATACCACCAAACTAAAGCTCTATTTGTGCGAACAAAATGATGAAAAATTCATTTGGTTACAGCATTGCATGACCGCGCAATTGTCACTGAAAGTGCGAGAGCGCTGAAAGCTGAAAATTGGTCTGGTAAGGAAGGGGGCGAAAGTGCACAGTATTGTAGTGGTTAAAATAAATGAAGCCATCTTGGCTATAACACAACCATCACAATTTATTTATACTTAGTCCATCCAGCGGATGCTGGATGACTAATCCCCACAGACCGAGGTCAGTAGAGTATCTACTGTCTGAGGTCCCCCCAACACCATAGCACTCACAATCAAATTTTGCAGACCCATATTAAATATGTCAATACCAATGTCTGACAGGTGTACCAGGTCTTTCCTAAACAAGCCCGGAAGAAAACCTTCCAGCTCCACATGGCGGAATGATAAACCGCCCAAAGAAACTATAAAATTGTGAATGGTCCTATTTAGCCGTCTTCTAATTTTATTGATATAAAATAAACTTTGGAGGGGACCAAAGAAGTCGAGGAACCATTTCCGAAAATGTCAAAATAGTACCAGGATACAACAATTTAAAAATCATAAATATGCTGTTTCATCTCGCAAAGCAGGTCCCAAGTCCGCACCTTGCCGTTGTCGTTGGCCCCCAGGTGGAAGACCAAAATATCAGAAGACGGCTAAATGGACGCTAAATGAGCTAAATGGCTTCTAAGATCTCGCCAGCGAAGGCCCCGAACACCTGACCAGAAAACAGAAAAATCATGAACATTCAGTCCTAAATTACTAGAATAATTCCTAGATGCAGCCTGCTTACCAGCCCCGTAGATATAGGAGTGGCCTACAATCCATACTGTATACTTAGATGGATTTGTAACAAAAATTAGATCATTAACAACTCAGAACAAACGTAAATTTTGTATCTGTTACTAGCCCATCTACCAACCCTCTTTTGACCTTCAGGCTCAAAACCCAGAAGACTGGCAGTAGTGGCTGCTCCAATACGAAATTAATGAGAGGAGAATTTAAAACCTGAGAGGACAAGACATTTAAGGCAGGATGCAAGGACAGATGAAAATTGGTATCTGGTCAATGGTGCCTGGTCCTGGTGGATAAAAAAGGAACCTTCACACGAAGGCCGTACCACCAAGAAATTTGCAACATTGGATAACGGGCAAATCGTTGGATTAGGAGACCTAGCCAATGAAACCCACTGACCCTTACCAAGCCCAAATGTCTTTGACCTACATACAAACAAATGCAAACAATCCGCGTCTAGTATTACGCGTTGTGACAAAATAAAAGAAGAAGACATCCTGTTCGGAGCCACAACTTCTCCAATTCTTAGTGCGCCGAAAAATATGATAGAAAAAAACGCTCTAAACAGCATCATTTCAAACATAGAGCTACAAACAGTTTCCAAAACTGTCAATAGTTTAATCAACAAATCCACCAAAATGGGTCGCCTACTATACTTAGCAGGAACTGATTTATGAAATCCTTTAAGTATCTGACAGACCTTAAAAAAGGATGTCAAAGCTGGCCGACCTGAAAATTTTAGAAAAATTATACCCCCGCCGAAACCTTACTAACCGAGGCAGGACGCAACTGCGATTCAATCAAAAAGGATACAAAGGCTAAAGAAACATAGGCATTCACATCTAGAACATCTATATTCACTCTAGCACGAAAAGAGCACCATTTAGACCAGACCAATTCGTATTCACGCCATGTCTTCTGTGCGATAGAATTCCAGAGGTAAGTTGATATTAGTCCCATATCAAGCCCCAGAGGATATCTGGGCAAGGAGTGCCGTGTAGATCTGCCAACGGAGCCAACACCCGGAATCTTTCGAACTGCAGACGAGATAAAGCGTCAGCTATGTTATTCTCTAAACCAGCTAAATGACGTGCTCTTAACCAAATTTTGCAACGTAAACAATGCAAAACTAAGAAACGTAAAAGCTTGAGGACAACTTCAGATTTGGATGAGAGTATATTGATAGCAAAGAGGACACCTTTGTTATCAGTATGCACTAACACCTTACGGTTCATAAACTGTTCTTTCCATATAACGATCGAAACTACTACTGGAAATAATTCAAGCAGCACTATATGGTGCAGAATGTCCTGATGAAGCCAGCTGGGGTGCCATTCAGAGGCACACCAGCGGCCATCCAAAAAGGCTCCAAAGTCGGAAGCACCCTCGGCATCCGTGAAGAAGTTCAATTGTAAATTGTCTGTAAATTCATGTTGCCATACCGAAGAGCCATTAAAATTGGCAAGGAAAGAATCCCAAATTTTGAGATCTTCCTTAACTCTCGCAGAAATGCGAATGTGTGCGCATGGGTTCTTCAAACCTTTGGTAGCCAAAGCAAAGCGCCTAGAAAAAACCCTGGCTATTGGGATAACTCTGGCTGCAAAAGCGAATAACCCCAATAAGCATAGCACCTCCTTTAACCATACACCTCATACGATGCAATTTCTCTTCGGGCAATCTAAATTCCATCGATGAGGAGTCAATAGTAATGCCTAAGAACTCAATGGTGAACGATGGAAGGACCGTTTTCTCATGAGCAATTGGGACACCAAATGAATCACAAACCATAAAAAATGTATTCAAAGAATTAAGACAGATCGGGGAGTCAGAGGGGCCTATGAACAAAAAATAGTCTAAGTAATGCAGGAAACCTCCTGCAGGAAAACATTGAGACAGGACCCAATGTAAAAATTTTGAAAAGGCCTCAAAATAAAAACACGATAAGGAAAACCCCATGGGCAGGCATTTGTCAAAATAGAATTTACCTTGAAAATGCAAACCCAGGGAATTAAAGCCTTGTGGATGCACGGGAAGCAAACGAAAGGCTGATTTAATATCTGCCTTTGCCAACAAAGCCCCCTGCCCGAAGCATCTCAATAGTACCAGCGCTTCATCAAAAGAGGAGTAGGAAACAGGGGCCATAACATCAGACACTTCATCATTAAGTGAAGTGTCCGGTGGATACGACAGGTGGTGGATAAGTCTGAAGCTACCTTGCTCCTTCTTGGGGACAATGCCCAATGGAGAGATTCGGAAGTTAGCAAAAGGTGGATTGTCAAAAGGCCCCGCTACCCTACCTTCCATGACCTCTTTGTCAATTTTTTCTTGGACAACATCAGGATGCATCCTGGCAGAACGCAAATTTCTAACCAGTAAACATCCCGACCCAGAAAAGCCAAGAACCAAAAACGCTTTTTCAAAGCCATCAGTTAGTAACCGGGCCATCGTGCGGTCTGGGTATCGATCTAGCCACAGACGCATTTTTGGCAAGCTCACCGCGGTCATGGCTTTTCCCAACCGCATCACGGGGCAATGGAGTGGTGGATAATGTTGTTGACTTGCGAAAACACCTGCTTGCGGGGTGAGTTCCTTTGCAGTAAGAGCACTCGTGCCCATACCTGCAGTTGGAAAATAATTTACATTGCCCCTCATTGAATGCAAAACAGAAGCCCTTGCGAAAGGCATGCTGAGGAGTCACTGGCCGAGCAAAAAACTGAGGCTTTTGTGGCAGCATGAGGTTCAGCCAGAGACCCACATCCTTGCAACACCATTGTAATTTCGGGTGGACCGCCAATTTTTGTCTGAAATTCTCATCATAAGTGAACCATGCTGTGCCGCCAAAATGGCAAAACGCTTCAGCAATGATGTCCACATGCTGGAATAAACCAGAACATTTTTCTGGGAAATGCTCACCCAGTAAGGCCGCATATATGCAAAAGGCCTGCAGCCAATTTTAAAAAAGTCTTTGGAGCCAACTTTCTCTTATCATCATCAGCTCTATCCTCTGATTTCTTATCCGTTCTAGCAACAAATTCCTTTGAAGAAGTTAATAATGACAGCAAGTGAATAAATTCGCCCTTCCAAATTTTGTCCTTGACTGAATCAGTCAGATGGAATTCTAAAGGTGAAATATCACATGGCATGGGTAACTTAAAGGAGAAAGAACAGGTTTATGTACCGGCTTAGTAGGCAATATAAAACGGCTTTCTGCAATGTTTGCACTAACTGGTATCTCTGACACATTGCGCCAAATTGAGCTGACATCGTCCACATTTTGTTGCAACATATTGTCATTAATTGGAAAAGCACCATGTAACCGCGCTTCCCTGTTAACAGCAGAATTAACAGAAACATGTTGAAAAGCACCAGAATACTGTGCAACCTCAGTTTCTTTTAAACCACCAATTGAACCAGGATGTAATAACGCACCAGATAGCTGTGCTCCTGAATTAGAATTAGTGTGGTTATCATGTACAGCATCAGAATAATGTGCTCCCTCATGTAACTTAAAATTATTAGTGTCATGTAAAGCACCAGTGTACTGTGCCCCTTCACACCTATTCACATTAGCGCCAACAGTATGCGCTCCTTTAAGGTCATTAACAATGCTAGACAATGATATTAGGGAAGCATTTAAATCAGGTACAGATAGGGAACATGTCTCACCACTAGGCAAACTCCTGTCATGCACACTGCTGGCAGCTGCTGGCTGGGAGGCTGTATCTTGGCTTGGGGGTGTCACAGCGGCAGGAAGGCTGCAGGCTCTCTCCTCACACAGCTTAGGAGAAGCTGGGGACTGTAATTTCTTCTTCCCTCTCTTCGGCTGACGGCGCGGACTGTGCATGTGCACGGTGGTCTCCTCCATCTCGTCAGTCAGGGATACAGAAGAAGGGCCAGGCGGAGCCTCTAACTGACCGGCCCCCAGGCATTGATGGAGCCACTTCTCTCCACCGGATCTCTCCGCCTTCTCAATGAGGCGGCGTAAAAGGCTTTCTCTGCCCTCAGGTGCGCGCTGCATGTCCGACGGTCCTGCGGAGTCCTGGTCCTGAGGTACTGTGTCCTTCTAACGGCCGGACGGCCTCTTTTATCACCTCTGCTCTGCGGGCTTGTGCTCCCGCCGAAGCTTCACCAATCAGCTGCTGTTGTTGCCCTGGCTAAAGCCAATGACCCACCTGTAAAACATACACACTGCATTCCCATTATGCCGTCCCATGCCGGCCCTGCACATTGCAAGGACCTGTCATTAGCAAACAGTAAATACATAGAATGTGATGTTAAAGGAGAAATCTTACCTTAATATAGGCCTTCTGCAGGACCTGTATGACGGCAGAACAGGTCTCTGGAATAATGATCCCCAGAGCCTGGGGGGAGATGCCTGTGGAGAACTTGAGGTCCTGAAGGCTTCTGCCTGTCGCCAAGTACCTCAAAGTGGCAACTAGCCTCTGCTCCGCAGTGATGACTTGCCTCATGCAGGTATCCTGCCTGTTGATATAAGGGTTCAGCAAAGCCAACAGATGGTGAAAAACGGGGTCCGTTATCCTGAGAAAGTTCCTGAAATCATCAGGATTAAACTCCCGGATCTCACGAAGCAAAAGGCATGTGCGAGAATTGGTCACCCTGGAGCAACCAATTCTTGGTCCATGAACTCCTCCACGCCCTGTTCATGGACTGGGCTTGTGTCAAAGTTAAAAGCCCAACACCAAGCCTCTGCACAGCACGAACTCTATGACGAGTACGTACACGAAACATGGCTTCAAAATGGTCGGCTGGTCAGAACGGACTAACAGAAAGCACCGATAAGCAGCAAGGCCTGAAAGAACGAACTGAATACCAGAAACGAGCGGACAATAAGCACTGACAATCAAAGCGTACTATATCAGGATATAAGCCGTTATGACAAACAAATGCGAACTGACTACACGCACTGATAAGCAGATACGCACCGACAAGCACAAACTGTAGAGCAGTAACGGTCTGAAGCACAAGTCTGTAAATCGCGAATCGTCTCTAACCAAACTTCTACTAACACGCGATAAACACAAAATAAGCAGAAGGAGCCCAAAGGGTGCCGGACGTGGTGCTGAACTTCCCTTTTCTAGTCCCGTCTTATGCGGCTTACGTCACAGCGTTCTTGACGACCGGAAATTCCGACAACTTTGTCCGACCATGTGTAGGCAACACCAGCTTCGGACAAAATCTGATAATTCTCAAAAATGTTGCTTTCAAGTTTATTATTTGATTGCATGTGTTGTAAAAAAAAATTTTGTAAACAGCTGGGGTGATTTTGTGCGGAGACATCTTTTTGGGTTTTTGGACTGCCCCTTATCTGTTATTTACGGTTTAAATGTATTCTATATTCATCATTGTGTTACTCATTCCTTGGGTTATTAATCTTATCTATACCCAGTAGGAGTTGAGAGTCTTGGAATTTTTGTTTGACTCATTAGAAATGAATGAATGAATTGTGGCTCAGATGTACCATATGGACACCCAAGGCAACTGTCTAGCCGAGGTTAATTTGAACTTCGGCAGATGGCGCCAAATAGTCAATGCTTTATACGCCATATGTCCACCTATCATTCCTTTGAATGATATTTGGAGTGGACTTTCCATTCACCACCGGTTACTCTGGCGCTCTTGCTGGCTGCGGTTGATGTCTTTTCTAACTGAGACTTTCTGGTTGGTCTGTTCATCCTCACAGTGACTTCCGGCGCCCTATGGATGCCGGAAAGTCACTTCCGGTTTGCCATGTGGCGTCAGACGTAATTTCCGGTGTGACTGCGTGGCATTCTGGCGTTAGTTGTGTCCTCTCCTCATTTTTGGCACCATTAATTTGGCGCCAATCGAGGTGGAGGGGGATAAAAGGAGTGCCATTGCCCAGTCTCAATGTCTGGTCCACCAAAGAGAGGGAATCTGCTGTTAACAAGTAATGAAACTTTACTTTTGAATCAGATCAGGCACTATGACTACAAACGTATCTTTGCCTAAGTGTTATTATCTATCTTATTTGAAGGGAACCCCCGGTATTATTCATACCTCAAGGTCTCCTCTTGGAGCACCCCCTCTACTTGTTTCTGGCTTAATTTATTCAGGCAATGGAACTTTAATTTAGTTCTCTGATGGGTACAATAAATATCAGTTACCTAATTGTTAATATTCTATTTTTATTTTAAGGGAACCCCTTCAATATTCACATCTTCAGGTTTCCCTTGGAGTATTCTATTTTCTATGGCTTCATTTACTCTGCTTTTATTTAACATTTGAAGCTATTGTCCTGTCCCATCACTTTTTGTGGTAGGTAGTTGTTCCTAAATGCCTTTTTTATATCTAATTCTTAGACATCCTGTTTGGTTACATCTTTTTGTTTTCAAATTTGTCAGATTGACCCTTGGTACTTGCTCCTTAATTAATTTATCCCTCTCTATGGTACGATCAATCTAATCCAATTTTATCCATTCACAGTTGGATGTTCATCTTTCTACTAAATACAGAGGTCAGAGTCCAGGCCAGTTTTTTGTCTCCTCATCATTCTGCCTCAGTTGTAATTTGTGAAAATGATATTGAGTGTCTTAATTGTATATTTTTTCATTACAGTGATTACAATGCATAACGTCTGATATCAAAGTTCTCCCGAAGAAGCCTTACTGTATGGCGAAACATGTAGAGACTATTCAGCTTTGCATTTAGTTTTGTATATTTCTGTGATTCATGTTTTGAATGTTTATTCTATGTATTCATTCTATTTTATCTATTAAATTAATTTTTTTCTATATTGTTATTTTTGCGCTTCAAAAGTCCCACAAAATTCTCTCTATATTTGTGCCAAAAGTAGTTTTCTTTTCCGTACATCACGGGACACAGAGCCACCGTATTTACTGAATGGGTTATATAGGCACCTCTAGGTGATGGACACTGGCACACCCTAGACAGGAAGTTTAGCTCCCTATATAACCCCTCCTCTTACTGGGAGTACCTCAGTTTTTTTGCCAGTGTCTGTGTTGGTCACGAGGTAAGACGTGCTGTGCTGAGCTCCGCTGGAGAAATCTTTGCTGGGGCAAGCCATGCAACCGGATCCACTCAAAGTGTCTTTATCCAGGCCGAATTGAATGGTACTCGGGCCCGAGATATATGAACTTTGCGGGGCCCCCACGTGTCGGGGGATAACAATCAGCCAAAAACCTATAACCGGCCAGACACCTGGTGCAAAACCAGGAAGGCAAAATATGTAAACACATCTAATGTCAACGTAATTTATACGCCCTTTACCTGGAGGAAATGCTCCCCATTGAAACCAAAAATGTTAAACTCGAGTATAAAACTCAGAGCTAGCAAGATGAACTCAACAAAAAATTCATCAAGGTGATTCGCCTGTGACAAGATTTTTCTGATGCAAGTTAATCCTTTATTATGCGGTAAGGAACTATACAATGTTTCTACATCGATGGATACCAGGACAGTATGATCTGTCACTTGGACTCCATCGATAATTTTATAAAAGATGAATCTTGTCTCTCACATACGAAGGTAGAGAGGACACAAAAGGTCTAAGATATTCATCTACTACTTTCAAAAGATTTTCCGAGATGGACCCATTGACTGATAAAATTGGTCGTCCCGGAGGATCCACATTGCTCTTGTGGATCTTCAGGAGAGAATAAAATGTAGGTATTATTGGGAAAGGGGTGCAAATAAATTTCTACAACTGATTAGAAATTATGTTATTATTAAGTGCTCTGTCAATGAGGATATAAAATTCCTCATTGAACTTGTTAATTATTTCAAGTTTGATAGGTCTATACCATTCGGTATTAGTGAGTATTTTCATACACATTAGCACATACTTAACATTGTCCATCAAGACAATGTTTCCACCCTTATCTGGCGTCGTGATCGTCAGGTTCGGGTTATTAGATAATTCCTTTAGAGCTGCCTTTTCATTAATTGATAAATTATCAGATGGACTTGCTGTTGTGTTCAATCTTTTTATGTCTTGGGAAGTTAATTTGAGAAAAGTGGCTATGCCATGATTGGTGCTTGGAGGGGGGTATAGATCAGATTTTTTCTTCAAATTCGAAGGGACCACGTGAGTGGCAACTGGATTATTAGATTTTTCCAAAAAAATACTCCAAGTCAATAGTGTCGATCAAGTCTCTAGTGTCACTTTCCTCTAATAGTGAGTTCAAGTTAGCTAATGCATGTCGTTCACTAAGAGATTGAAAAGTAGTTGGATCTGGGCCGCCCTTATCAAACATACTTTTTAATTGTAACTTGCGTGTAAACAAATGTAAGTCTTTTATTGTTTCAAATTTGTCAACTTTATGATTGGGACAGAATGCAGTACAGTAATCTCGTCTGTCCCAAGGGGATAGGAAGATAGATTAATGACATTAAATTGTGGAATGTTAGGTTGTTGTACATGTCTATTTTCTCCTAAACTGGAAAGGTTGGGAGAAATCCATTTTTTTTTGGGGGGAAAAAACAGGTTAGGATTTTTCATACTAGGTAGTGAGCCAACCTCTTTTCCAACAACCTCAATATTTGCTTGAGCAGGAATATCGTCTTGAGATTGTAAAGTCGAGGAGGCAGTCTTGTTAGGGGTTTTGCGAGAACGATGTCCCTGACTACGTTTAGGTTTCCCGTCAAAACTATATTCATCCCTGTGTCTTTTTGGTTGTTTTATATGTTTGGTTTGTTTAGAGGAAGATTGTGATATATTAGATGAGATAGATGAAGTTGCAGAAAAATCAGGTTGACTGCCAATCTGTGTAGAATTCCGTTGATGTGCCCTAACATTGGCATGTTGGTGCCATCTGTAGGCTCTTCCTTCCTGAAAGGCCTGTTTATCCTGTAAATTTTTTTTTTCTTTTTGGAAAGGATAGTTTTATTAAAGGTCTCAATATGAGCCTTTCATTTCTCATTAAGCTCCATAAATGAAGAGTGAGTATTTAAAGCGGAGCTCCACCCTAAAGTGGAACTTCCGCTTATCGGATTCCTCCCCCCCTCCGGTGCCACAATTGGCACCTTTCAGGGGGGAGGGGGATGCAGATACCTGTATAATACAGGTATCTGCACCCACTTCCGGGACTAGCTAGCCGGAGCTGGCCCGCCCATATCCGAAAATGCCCCTTTTGTGTCTTGGGAAACACAGTTCCCAGGACACAACGTGGACCAATAAAGACGCGCAGCGCGACTCGCGCATGCGCAGTAGGGAACAGGGCAGTGAAGCCGCAAGCTTCACTTCCTGATTCCCTGACAGAGGATGGCAGCGGAGGCAGCCGAGAGACCAGCGATCGCTTGTCATCTTCTGCCGACATCGCTGGAACCTGGAACAGGTAAGTGTCTATTTATTAAAAGTCAGCAGCTGCAGCATTTGTAGCTGCTGACTTTAAAAAAAAAAATTCAGGTGGACCTCCTCTTTAATGCATTAATCTGCAAGTATAATCTATCTACATTTCTGTCAATATCAATAAGACGTCTTTTGTATTCCTCAATTAATAAACTCATCATGTGGCTTGAACATAATTTAAGATTATCTTCCCAAGCGGTTTTGAAAGTGGAGTCAATGTTGTCAAAGGATGGGAAGATCTGAACTCGAAGACCCAGAGGGTTCAGATCCTCCCTGATATACTCCTCAAAAATCTTGATGTGCCAATATAGTAACGACTTCTTTTCCAACCACTTGGTAAGATTAAAAAATAAAAATGATAACTCTGATTTCTTTGACTCGTTCTGTACATACTCCTTCTGGAGGTTGGTAGCAAAGACATCCCAAGCCGAGCCTACAATTTCTGCCATGTTTATAATGAATCCCCAATCTCCTTACAGATATTTGCTGGTAGATTCAAGGGGGGCTAATGGGTAGTTTCTACCCTAAATAATTGAAAAGAAACAATGTGGAACCTACCTAGCAAATATAAATATAACCAACCACCTCATCCCAATTAATTTAGGAAAAAACAGTAAAATGTACCCCAGGGATAGTATGGGTGGAGGTTAATGTGTATATAAAAAGTATGAAAATATTGAAAAATAACAAAATTTTATTCAAAATGCATAAAATACATGATATTGTCCCCATCCCCATTGATAACGACATTTATGTTGAAACTAGTCTGGGAGGGCACGCAGAGACGCCACCACACTACAGGACGGAGGACGGGCTCCAGTATTTTGCCGGCCGGCAGCTTGATTTTAAATGTGCTTCCAACGGAGCTTTTCTATGTAAGTGCAATTTTATACCTATTTTAAATAAATCCATACGGAATTATGCTATGGGAGTTTTCTCTTTCTTGTCTTAATGGGATCCCAATGAGTGCACGGAAGTAGGAATTATCCCCCTACCCCAATCGGGGGTGACTGTGGACCGGGAGAGGAATCAGCTGGGGATACCCTTACTAGTTTATCGCCTGGCTATCATCTATTTCGATATGGGAAAGTGACACCTCTTCAATATCCTAGTCGATTGAGAGTGAGGATCGGGAGAGAGAAAGTATTAGGGATACCCACATCGTGCCTGGTGATTGGTCCAATGCAAAGCTGTTTATGCTTTGCCTTCTGGTAAGCACATAGCGATTCAGGGTGACGGACATTTCACTAACACCTGTATTTCCAAGTCACTGTGGTGCATCTTTTTGAAAATAACGTCTGGATATGTATAATGCGATTTTAATGTGATTTTAATTTATCCATTGCCAGAGGACTTTTGAATTTGGGTCCGGTTCCATTGAGCCATTTCTTTTTCACCATAAGAACTATTATATCAGACCAATTAGGGTCTTGTTTATGATCCTATGTCATATCTAGATTTATATTTTGTCTGTGTATTCCATTTAGCTTAATAGCGATTTATGGTTTCAAATAGTTTTTTGCGCTGCTCCTTTGTATATTTGCCTTCTGATAAGCACATAGTGATTCAGGGTGACGGGCATTTCATAAATACCTGTATTTCCAAGTCACTGTGGTGCATCTTTTTGAAAATAATGTCTGGATGTGCATAATGCGATTTTAATGTATCCATTGCCAGAGGACTTTTGAACTTGGGTCAGGTTCCATTGAGCCATGTTTTTTATCATAAGAACTATTATATCAGACCAATTAGGGTCTTGTTTATGATCCTGTGTCATATCTGGATTTATATTTTGTCTGTGTATTCCATTTAGCTTGATAGCGATTTATGGTTTCAAATTGTTTTTGGCGCTGCTCCTTTGTATATTATTTGTTTTCTGTGTGTGTATCCCACTTGTGCAGCAGCCTACATATCTGCTAGTTTCTAGAGAGTAGTGCGGTCTCATTTTTTAATTTTTCTTTATTTTAAGAATACATCTAGCATGAAGCATAAGAATACATAAGTATAAGTTACTCAAGAAGTATAAAAAATAATTATAAATAATATAAGAACTGCAAGAGAAATGGGGACAACACCACAAAACATAACATATAATGGTAGGCAAAAGACTTAGGAGACTTACTAAAAAATGTGACAATCAAAGTAAAAAGGGGTGACCCTTGCGCTTCTTGGAACTAGAAAAAGGTGACACGTGTGACCAAATAAAATCCCTGAAGGGCGTGTAAAAAGTACCTTAATAATAGAATAATAGCAAAATCTGATGGTGAACACTAGACCACAAGTGAAATAAGAAATAAGTGATTTTGCACTAAACTGTGGTACTGATAGTTCTAATTCAAAATGCATATTCATAAATAAATAAAAATCAATAACTATAAATATGATAATAATGCACAATGGTAAATATACATAAGAAAAGATGAAAATCAATATAATAATGGTGAAAATGGTGTCTAAAAATAAACCACTCAATAAATAACACCAAGTGTATAAAGTGCATAAAGTGCATACAATTAATAGTGCATCAAATAAATAATGTCCTGTGGATGTATAGATGGTGGTAATTAATAACAGGTATCAGTGTCCAGTGGACAGAATATTGCACGTGATGATGATATCAATAAAGACTGATAATAATGTCCATGCAGTGAGATGGATAAAGATGACAATAAATAAATAAATAAATAAATAAATGTCCGTTGATCCCACAGACGTCTTGTGTATCACAACTGAATCAAAGTGAATGGCTATGGCAACTCTGGACTTCTTGGTGAAAGACAGAAAGTGGGTGCAGACAAATGAAATCCCAAACTGATACTCCCTAGCCTCTCACCTTAGGGCGGTTGTTTCAAGGCGCTAAAAAGATTAGGGCTTTTATCCAGACTCCTCTCCTCCACTCCGTCCAGGGAATGTGGTTAGGTAATTGGGTTCTACAACAGGTGACTTTCCTCCAATGCCTCTACTAAATTCCTGTGTCTCCTCACTGGCCTCTCACAAACATGCAGGAACCATTCCAAACACCGCTATCCAGCGGGGTGAGCCTCTCATAAAATGGGGGTAAAGCACAAGAGAAGAGGGGTGGGGGGGAGCCCAATAGTGAAGTACGTTTTGATAAAAAACTCTTTATTAAAACACAAATTGCATCCTTACATTCATGTAGATAAGATTCAGCATATACAGGCGACTAACGCCAGTTACACATCACTTCCAGTATCCTCCGGTCTCCTCCAATCAGATCAATCCCTACCGGTTACGTCACGCCCTCGTGACTTCATCAGGGATCAGGTGGTTGGTTATATTTATATTTGCTAGGTAGGTTCCACATTGTTTCTTTTCAATTATTTAGGGTAGAAACTACCCATTAGCCCCCTTAAATCTACCAGCAAATATCTGTAAGCAGATTGGGGATTCATTATTAACATGGCAGAATTTGTTTGTATATTCTCTTTTTATTTTCATGAATTTAACAACATTCTCAAATGTCAAAATATTGCATTACAAATAATTGAAATTATACTTAACCCTCCCTCCCTCCCCCTCTCTCTCTCTCTCCCCCCCCTCCCTCACGCCTAAACACCTTATCCTACTCCTCCAGCATTCTTAGGTGTTCTGCCGTTTTTTTAAACTCTATCCACCTCCCCCATATACTGCTGAATGTTTCCAACGAGTCCTCTCTCCTATGTATTGTTTCTTCTATTGATCTTAACCAGTCTATCTTTACTATCCACTCTTTTATTGATGGAGGGTCAAGAGACCTCCATACTTTTGGGATTAGACTCTTGGCCGCATTCAGCAGATAAGGTATCAAAGTATTCTTGTATTGGGCTACTGTTTTGCCTGTGTCATGGAACAGGCATGTCCATGGTTCCTTCCTCACGTGCTCCCCTGTTATTTGGTGAATATTGTCAATAATTTTTTCCCAGTATGGCTGAATCTTTACACAATCCCACCACAGGTGAGCAAACGTTCCTGGAGCATCACACCCCCTCCAACATTTTGATGAGATGTCTACACTAAACTTTTGGGCTCTTTGTGGGACAATATACCATCTCGCCAGCAATTTGTACGACATTTCAATTGTTCTAACGTCTCTAGAGGTGAAGCATGCTATTCTCAGAATCTTACTTCTATGTTCCTCATCCCGTAATTCCCCTATCTATTGCTCCCATTTATTCAAATAAGGCGGATACCTAGGTTCTATTTCCTCTCCCAATATTTTATATATTTTAGAGACGCTCTGTCCCAGACATTGCGATGTGGAGAATAGCCTCTTAATAGGCCTCATATTTCCTCCTCCTCGCAATGGCTGGGGGAGCGTCTGTGTAAAGTGTTGTATTTGTGCATATCTCCATCTATCCAATGGCCTATTACCCCATTTTTGTGTTAATTCACTAAAAGTGCAGACTCTATTTCCCAACATCGCATCCTGTAAAATTATATAATTTTTCTTTGCCCACCTAGTAAAATACATATATTCATCCTTCCCCGGTTTAAAGTAATTTGTGTCTAATAAAGAAATTAAAGGTGAATTAGGATAACATGGCAGAATTTGTAGGCTCGACTTGGGATGTCTTTGCTACCAACCTCCAGAAGGAGTATAGACAGAACGAGTCAAAGGAATCAGAGTTATCATTTTTATTTTTTAATCTTACCAAGTGGTTGGAAAAGAAGTCGTTACTATATTGGCACATCAAGATTTTTGAGGAGTATATCAGGGAGGATCTGAACCCTCTGGGTCTTCGGGTTTAGATCTTCCCATCCTTTGACAACATTGACTCCACTTTCAAAACCGCTTGGGAAGATAATCTTAAATTATGTTCAAGCCACATGATGAGTTTATTAATTGAGGAATACAAAAGACGTCTTATTGATATTGACAGAAATGTAGATAGATTATACTTACAGATTAATGCATTAAATACTCACTCTTCATTTATGGAGCTTAATGAGAAATTAAAGGCTCATATTGAGATCTTTTTTTTTTTTTTTCAAATAACACGACTTTTATTTGAAGAGTAAGCAGGTACAAGTAAGTATTATTGACAACATTGGTACAAATTAGAGGATTGGTAAGATCGCTCTCAGGTCAGGCATCAGTGACATCAAGATTCACATATTTTTGCATTACATGACAGGTTACATTACTCATGTATATCCAGAAGTCTTTTGAGTGTCCTTGAGGGGACCATGTATCTGGCCTTATATTACCAGTGGGTTGTTCCCCACCCAGTGTCATCCAAAATGTATTATTGTTAGTAAAGTCAATCAAGGATCTCGTTGCAGGTGTCTGCATTTCCCAGCCACGAGTCCCATATTTTCCCGTATTTGACAGGACAGCCTCTGTGGGCATATATCTCTTAAATGGCAAGACATTATTGACCGCTGTTATCCATTCCTGAATTGTTGGGGGCGAGGCCCTCAACCACTTCTTCGCTATGAGCAGCCTAGCCAGAAACAATGATTCCTGCAAAAATATCTTATGGAACTTGTCTGAATCTGTATCTGGGAATATACCCAGCAGACACTGCTTGGGGCAAAGGGTCAAGGGGGTCCCATTTTGTCATAGATAAATTTCACAATATGAGACCAGTAGTCTTGTATTATTGGGCATGACCACAGTAGGTGAAAGAAAGTGCTGGAGGGGCTGTCACATCTGGGGCACAATGGACTGTGGTCGGGTTTATATTTGGCCAGTCAAAGAGGGATCAGATAGGACCTATGCATAATAAAAAGTTGCGTGGGGCGGTCTAAGAGTCTGGTGGAGACTAGTTTTGTTAGTGTCTAAGGCGTCCTCCCATTCATCATCCTAGAGCTCCCCCACGCCCCCCGCCCACCTCGCTCTCAACCCATATGCCAGGTTCACCGCAGAGGGGCGGAGAAGATAATTGTAGAAGGTGGAGATAAGTTTTAGGGAGTCTTGGCCCAGTATTACTTCTAGGACTTCCATTCGCTCTAATTTGGGGGGGCTGTCGTGCAATTGAGTCTGAAGTGCGTGGCGGAGCTGAAGGAAGCGGTAGTGCAGTGCGAGTTGGGCAGGCCAAAGTCTTCTTTCAGTTGTTAGAAAGATTTAAGAATGGTTCCGTGGTACATGTCTGAGAGTATTGTCACCCCCCTAGCAATGCAAAGGCCATGATCTGGTATGGTTTGTAGTTCTTTGAGGCCTGGGTTGTCCCATAGTGGTGTGTGGGAGTGTGTGGGCGGGGTGTTTAGTTTCCGTCTCGTTACCTCCCAGATTTTACATAGTTGTATACTAATCCCCTGCAGCTATCCATTGTCCAGGGGTCTGAAGGCTCTCTAAAAATGATCTGAAAGGGATGGTTGAGTCCCCGAGTTTAAGGGGAACACAGTAATGCCATACATCTTTCCCTATCTTGTTTGTCCAAGTGGTATAAATGAGATATTTGCGCTGCCAGGTAATAAAGGCTGAGGTCGGGTAGTGCTGCCCCCCCTAAGTCAGTGGGGTTTTTGAGAACTTTCCAGGATAGTTTGTGGCGAGCATTCCCCCAAATGAATGAGTGGAGGATAGCGTCTATAACTTGAAAAATTCTAAAGGGGTAGATAAGTCGGGGCGTGCCAGAGTATGTACAGTAGTTTGGGAAGCAGGATCATCTTTATTCGATTTACACAACCCATCACGCCCAGGGGTAATTTAGCCCATGTCTGTGTCTTAGATTTTACAGTCGCAATTAGTGGTTCTAGATTAAGTCACGTGAAATCCCCCGGGGAGCGGGTAACTATGATTCCCAAATACTTCATGGAGCTAACCCTGACCAAGGGGGAGGATGCTTGCATTTCTGTCGGAGCACAAAGGTCAATAGGGAGAACCTGAGATTTTTCCCAATTTATTTTTAGGCAAGAATAGGTGCCAAAAGTCTGTATCACTTCTAGGGCCTTGTGGAGGGACGGGCCTGCGTCTGCCAAATACAGCAGCATATCATCTGCATATAGGCTGATAGTTTCTACTAGGTTTCCACTTTGTAGACCCTGTATGCCTGAGTGATTTCTCAAGGAAGATGCGAGGGGTTCTACTGCTAGGGCATAGAGTAGAGGGGAGAGGGGGCATCCTTGACGCATGCCCCTAGAGAGTGGGAAGGAGTCAGAGACTTTTCCGTTAACTAGTATCTTGGCGCCGGGGTTGTAGTACAAGAGACGGACCCACCTGACAAAATTGGGTCCAAACCCAAATCGGGACAAGCACTCCCAGAGGTATGCCCACTCAACTGATTCGAACGCCTTAGCGGCGTCGAGGGACACCACCACCCTGGATCCCGTCTGGGCATGTTCAGCTTGAAGATTCATATGGAGTCTTCGGAGATTATGTGCTGTATTTTTGCCAGGCAGGAATCCGTTTTGATACGGATGGATCAGAGAAAGGATCACCTTGTTCAACCGCAGCGCCAAGACCTTGGCCAAGATTTTAATGTCAAGCTGAAGGAGGGAAATTGGTCGGTAGGATTCGGGTATTACTGGGTTTTTGTCTGGTTTGGGTATGAGTACTATATAAGCTTCACTCATCAAGGGGGGTAGGACTCCTGTTTGAAATATATGGGAGAATAGCTCATGTAGCTTGGGGGTTATGGTGTCAGCGTAGGTAGTATAAAACTCCAGAGGGAGCCCATCCGAGCCTGGTGCTTTTGAGGGGTTGAGATTGGAGAGGGCTTCTGATTAGGGTTGAGCGAACCCGAACTGTAAAGTTCGGGTCCGTACCGGACTTTTGGGTGTCCGGGTCCCAGACCAGAACCCGAACTATTGGCTGTATGTTCGGGTCCGGTGTTCGGCGATGTATTGGCGCCTTTTACAAGCTGCAGGGCAGCCAATCGACGCTAGTTTCACTAGTGTGCCCTTTAGAAGCCATCACAGCCATGCCTACTAATGGCATGGCTGTGATTGGGCAGTGCAGCATGTGACCCAGCCTCTATATATAGTACAGACACGCAGCACACAGCGTCACTCTGCTATAGACAGGTTCCTGTGCTGCTAAGAGAGGATTTTAGGAGTTAGTCTGATAAAGTCAGTCAGTCAGTCCACATTCCTTAAATTTTCTTCAAATTAGTTATATCATTGAGCGATCTACATAGCTAGAGTAGACCAGAGAGTGTCTTTATTAAGGAAAAGAAAGAGGCAGATAGAATTATTCAAGAGATTCCTAAATCAATTGTACCCTGGCTGGGGTGCAGTGCACAGTCTTTTAACAGTGCCATGAGGCCAGTGCCAGACAAAATATAAGTTTTACCTGCAAGCTCAGTGCAGCATCACTGCACTGCATATTTTAGTAAGAGATACACCATACTCTGTGTGTATTCTGCTATTGGAAAAACATTGCAAAAAAATTTACTTTTGCTGTGTTTTTTTTTTTTCCAATAGCATTTTCTGCATGTTCATACACGCTTTAGACACTGTACGTGTATTCTGCTATTGACAAAAAATAAAATATTTCAGTGCTTTGTGTGACATACAATTGATCGATATTTCTTCTATTGTGCTGTCACAAAAAAAAAATTGTAGTGAAATTTTTTTTCCCCAATAGCATTTTCTGCAGTTTAGGAGTTTTTGAGATACACACTTTACATACTGTGTGTGTATTCTGCTATTGGAAAAACATTGCAAAAAAATTTTATTTGGCTGTGATTTGGGGATTTTTTTTTTCCAATAGCATTTCCTGCATGTTCATACACGCTTTAGACACTGTACGTGTATTCTGCTATTGACAAAAAATAAAATATTTCAGTGCTTTGTGCAGGAGTGTGACATACAATCGATCGATATTTCTTCTATTGTGCTGTCCCAAAAAAAAAAATTGTAGTGACATTTTTTTTCCCAATAGCATTTTCTGCAGTTTAGCAGTTTTTGAGATACACGCTTTACATACTGTGGGTGTATTCTGCTATTGCAAAAACACCCATTTAGGGCGAGATCATAAATTTTGAAAATATGAGGAGATCATCAAAAAGGGGACATGGCCCGGGGTCGTGGTGCTGCTGGTGGCGCTCCTGTTGCCGGGAGGAGGACGTGGTCGATCTGTGCCAGCTGCACGCACTAGTGAAACACCTTCCTCAGGTGCGAGTAGGCGACAGAGCCTGCAGCGGTATTTCGGTATGTACGAATGTGGCCAGGACAGGCCAGGACAAGTACAGGCGATAGTAGATTGGGTTGCTGACAGTGCCTCCGGTTCCTTCACATTGTCTCCCACCCAGTCTCCTGATGAAAGTTCAGAGTTGGCACCTGCAGCCGATGTCCATCAGTCTTTCACCTCACTCCCTTGCAAATCAGCCAATCAGTCTGAGCCCCAAATCATGCAGCAGTCTCTTCTGCTTTTTGATGACTCTGTTAGCAGGGTTTCCCAGGGCCATCCACCTAGCCCTGCCACAGAAGTGGAAGAGATTGTGTGCACCGATGCCCAACCACTTATGTTTCATGATGAGTACATGGGAGGACCATCGCAGCACGTCTCGGATGATGACGAAACATGGGTGCCAACTGCTGCTGTTTTCGCCATTGTGCAGACCGACAAGGAGGGCAGGGGTGAAGACTGGGTAGAAGATGATGTGGAGGACGATGAGGTCCTTGACCCCACATGGAATCAACGTCATGCAGGTGACCAGTGTAGTTCGGAGGAAGAGGCGGTGGTCGCACAGAGCCACCAGCACAGCAGAAGAGGGAGAAGGGTGCAAAAGCGGAGCGTCCGTCCCCTAGACAGTACGTCTGCTACTGCCCAACGCAGCAAGGGACCGAGCACACCAAAGCCAGGTCCAAGGAGTTCCCTAGCGTGGCAGTTCTTCAGACAATGTGCTGATGACAAGACACATGTGGTTTGCACGCTGTGCGATCAGAGCCTGAAGCGAGGCATAAACGCTCTCAACCTGAGCACAACCTGCATGACCAGGCATCTAAGTGCAAAGCACGAAATGCAGTGGAGTAGACACCTCCAAAACCAAGAAAGGTCTCTGGCTCCTCCTGCTTCCTCTTCTGCTGCAGTCTCGGCCTCTTCATCCACCTCTGTAGTGACAGTGACACCTGCCAACCCGCAAACAGAGGATCTGCCAGCAACACTACCACCTGGGTCACCAACCATCTCCACAATGTCCCATGGAAGCGTTCAGCTCTCTATTTCCCAAACACTGGAGCGGAAGAGGAAGTATAAAGAAGAGGATGAATGCCAGCATTTCAAAATTCCTCGCCTTTGAAATGCTGTCATTCCGTCTGGTGGAGACGCAGAGTTTTAAAAGGCTGATGTCATTGGCTGTCCCACAGTACGTCGTGCCCAGCCGCCAGTACTTTTCCAGACGAGCTATCCCTTCCCTGCACAACCAAGTGGGGGACAAAATCAGGTGTGCACTGCGCAACGCCATCTGTGGCAAGGTCCACTTAACTACGAATGCGTGGACCAGTAAGCACGGTCAGGGATGTTATATCTCCCTAACAGCACACTGGGTAAATGTAGTGGCGGCTGGGCCTGAGGCGGATAGCAGTTTGGCGCATGTCCTTCCACCACCGAAGATTGCAGGGCACTTTAGTTTGCCTCCTGTTGCTAACTCCTCCTACTCCGCCTCCTCATCCTCTACCGCCTCCTCATCCGGTCAGCGTAACACCTTCACCACCAACTTCAGCACAGCCAGGGCTAAACGACAGCAGGCAGTTTTAAAACTTTCCTTTTTTGGGGGAAAAACCCCACACCGCGCAGGAGTTGTGGAGGGACATGGAACAACAGACCGATGAGTGGTTGGTGGCAGTGAGCCTCAAGCCCGTCCTGGTGGTGTGCGATAATGGGCAAAATCTCGTAGCAGCTATGGGCCTAGGCGGTTTGACGCACATCCCTTGCCTGGCGCATGTGCTGAACTTGGTGGTCCAGAGGTTCCTTAAGAATTACCCCAATGTGCCAGAGCTGCTGCAGAAAGTGCGGGCCGTCTGTGCGCACTTTCGGCGTTCTCACCCTGCTGCTGCTCGCCTGTCAGCGCTGCAGCGTAACTTCGGCCTTCCCGCTCACCGTCTCATATGTGACGTGCCCACAAGGTGGAACTCCACCTTGCACATGCTTGCCAGACTGTGTGAGCAGCAGCAGGCGATAGTGGAGTTTCAGCTGCAGCACGCATGCGTGAGTCGCTCTGCGGAACAGCACCACTTCACCGCCAATAACTGGGCCTCCATGCAAGACCTGTGTGCCTTGTTGCACTGTTTCGAGTACTCCACCAACATGGCCAGTGCCGATGATGCCGTTCTCAGCGTTACTATCCCAGTTCTATGCCTCCTTGAAAAAACTCTTCAGGCGATGATGGAAGAGGATGTGGCACAGGAGGACTAGGAGGAAGAGGGTTTATTTCCAAGGCTTTCAGGGCAGTCATTTACAAGTGGCTATGAGGGTGGGTTCCTGCACCAACAAGCGCCAGGTACACAATTGTCCGGCAGCAAGGGCACAGCGAGATGAAAAAAAGTCCGGGTTCGGGACCGAACTTGACCCGAACTTGACCCCGAACTCCGAACCCCATTGAAGTCAATGGGGACCCAAACTTTTCAAGACTAAAATGGCTGTAAATAAGTAATGGAAAGGGCTAGAGGGCTACAAATGGCAACAAAATGTTAAGAGCACAGTAAGTGCTCTGCAAACAAATGTGGATAGGGAAATAAATTAAAATAACATAAAAAAATAAAAGAAGAGGTACAGGAAGTCATTAAGAACCTCAGAAACTCAACAGCACGATGCCGCACATACTGTATGGTGGGAATGCCCCAAAATACGCTCTTTCTGGAAAAAAATCATTCAATTTAATGGATAAGATAGTGGGAAAGTAAAATACTTGGAAATAAAAAAAATAAAAAAATTATAATCTTGACCTAGGAGGACGAGGTCCATATGGAGTAGGAGGTGGATGTGGCGGTGTAGGTGGAAGCGGCGGTGGAGGAGGACGAGGTAGCCAACACTGGTTCAAAAATACAACAATGGCTGGGTAAGGCAGGTGGTGATGTGTCGAATTCTGTCCCCGGTCGCATAGTGTCCGCCCTGTACTGCGCTTGCTCAGTACGTAGGACAAGGGGATTTCGAAACTCTCCGAAGACGATGCGCAATGAGTCCACGTTCAAGACACATCATCCGAGGTTGAAGCCTAGCCAAGCGAGCCTGGGGGGGGGGGCCCTGTTACTATGTGCTACCGTATGTCCACTTGGATGGTGGGGCTTGAACCTGCACTCGCAGTGCAGGCTCCATTCATCTTCGGAGATTTTGTGAATATCCTTGTCCTCCTTACTGCGCAAGCCTGCGCAGTAAGTGGCCGGACACTATCCGATGGGCAGACAGTTTTTGTCAGAACACCGGTGTGACAGACCTAGCTGGGACACACGCTTTTGGAGAGGACTAAATGCGAGCCTCTTGCTAACCGATTATGGGCCCTGGATTTTAAGGGGCACAGGGTGAAGGAGAACCCCACTATAATCTGTGCTAGTCAGATTCAATTGCAGGGTTAATTAGCACATACAACAATAGGTGAAATACTCTTTGGAATCTGTGTCAAGACAGACTAGCCTCATTTGCATTATACAAGGAAACAGACAGGTGGCTGGAGTTGATGATATTAGCATCTAACATGTGTGAAGCTCGGTGACAACAAGTCTGACCTGTAGTGAAATCCTGATGGGCACAGAGTCACATCGGCTGCTTAAAGGGATTAGTTAATTAGTTTATGTTAATTTGTTACAGGTGTATTGTTAGAGTAATATGAGCAGGAGGGGGATCTCCTCTTCTACTTTATTATAAATACTGTCATTTTGGTTCTAATAAAAACAGTCCATGCTAGCACAAAGCAAGTCTCGTCTCGTTTGGTGCTTGGGAGCGGTTGGAATATCTGAGATCTATATTCAGACTGGGAGGAAGTGGGATATGACGAACGCACTCAAGAGGACGTTTCGTCACATTGTTGGCAAGCAGTGGGATTGTGCTTCCTGCAGTCTGGGACATCCAAACCTCCACCTGGATCCAAGATCAGGATAGTAGACTTTGGTCAGCCCAGCGGAGATATGGACCTGGCATCAGAGTTCCCGGGCTGCTGCGGATCGTCCTTTCAGCATACACAAGGACTGTGTCTGAGGATGAATACCTGGAGCTCAGGCGGCAGATTCGGGTGGAGCTCTGGATTGGAGCCCTCCAGCTCGCTGGTATAAAACAGGGCAAGTTCTTACCAACCCAAGAGCAACGGGCCAGTGACCAACGGGCATTGCGGATGGCATTCCTGGGAGAGTGGCCCCAGGAGCAATGGGTGACTGAGTTGGACAGGCTGGTCCAGCAGGTGATAGAGCTGGACAATCATTATCAGGCTCTGCAATATCACGCAGAGCAGGGATATTTAGAGGAGACAACAAAATGCTCTCTGGAGGGATATGACTTTGGAGGCCCTGGATTGCCGTGGGAGAGCCTTACAGATCGTTTTGTGTTTGGCGATGAAGGGGAACCTACCCTTGAGGACCTGCGAGAATATAGAGAGGCAATTGCAGGGGTCTCAGACCTTAACCGCTTCAATACAGGGCTTTTAAACACCCTTCCTTACCAGAGCACTTTTTGCGATTTGGCACTGCGTCGCTTTAACTAACAATTGCGCGGTCGTGCGACGTTACACCCAAACAAAATTGACGTCCTTTTTTTCCCACAAATAGAGCTTTCTTTTGGTGGTATTTGATCACCTCTGCGGTTTTTTTATTTTTTGCGCTATAAACAAAAGAAGAGCGACAATTTTGAAAAAAAAAACACAATATTTTTTACTTTTTGCTATAATAAATATCCCATTTAAAAAAAAAAAAATATTATTTTTTTCCTCAGTTTAGGCCGATACGTATTCTTCTACATATTTTTGGTAAAAAAAATCGCAATAGGCGTATATTGATTGGTTTGCGCAAAAGTTATAGCGTCTACAAAATAGGGGATAGATTTATTGAATTTTTTTTTTTTTTTACTAGTAATGGCGGCGATCTGCGATTTTTTTTTCGTGACTGCGACATTGCGGCGGACACTTCGGACACTTTTGACACATTTTTGGAACCATTCACATTTACACAGCGATCGTTGCTATAAAATTGCAATGATTACTGTGTAAATGTGACTGGCAGGGAAGGGGTTAACTCTAGGGGGCGCTGGAGGGGTTAATATGTTCCCTAATAGAAGTGATTCTAACTGTGGGGGGAGGGGACTCAAGGGGAGGAGACCGATCATGTGTTCCTCTGTACTGGGATCACATGATCGGTCTCCTCTGCACTGACAGGACGTGGAGCTGTGTGTTTACACACACAGCTCCACGGTCCCGCACGGTCCCGTTGTTTTAACGGGCAATCGCGGGTGCCCGGCGGACATCGCGGCCGCCGGGCACTCGCACCGTGTCCCGAGCGATGGCGCGGGCGCGCGCGCGCGCGCGCCCCCCAGGCGGCCGGGAATGCGAGGACGTCATATGACGCCCACCCAGGATGGTAGATCCACCTTGTGGGCGTCATATGACTATGGGCGGTAATGAAGTGGTTAAACCAGGTCTGGGCCATTTGCTAAGGAAGGAACAGCATCTGGAAAGGGCATACAGGAAACTGCTAGAACACGTTCAGCAGCATGCCAGAGAATCGGCAGTAGAAACTCTGGAGATTGCCGGCCCCAAACCTGACAACAGGGCAGAGCTCTGCTAACTTCTGCCCAGCATCAACAGCAGTATCTGTGGAGTTACAAGGAACTTCCCCAGCTGAAGCGCTGGTCACCGGACAGAGGGTCCAAGACCTCTGCCCCACACCTGTGTCAGTTTTGGAGGCTCAGGGTGAGAAGGTGGCGATCACTTCCCAGCAGCAGATACAAGGGGGGAAGGGAGAGGAGGTGTTTGTTGTCCCTCCTCAACAGTCGGCCAGGGTAGAGAAAGGGGTCTTTCCTCCCCAGCAAAGATCCGTGCACCTGGGAGACAATACCACAGACATGTCATCCCAGCAGCCAGATGATGGAATGGAAAAGGAAGCAGCCGGCTCCCCTTCCCAATGGCAGCTACACAATTTGAGAGTGGAGGAAGCCAGCCTCCTGCCCCAACAGTTAACCAGAGTGGAGGCTGTGGATTCCCCAGCAGAAGTGCTGTCAACAGGGCAGAGTGCTACCCCCCTCTGTCCAGCACCAGCAACAACTGTGGAGTTCCAGGGAGCCGGGGTAGTTGGCCCCTCTCTCCAGCGACAAGCTGAGGTAGTAAAGCTGCTACTCCCAGCCGAATCACTGGCAACAGGGCAGAGCGCCGCTAGCCTCTGCCTAGCACCTACAATGTCTCTACAGCTTCAGGAAGATGGGGCAATCGGTCACACTGTCCAGCAGCAGACGGCACCCCAGAATAATGACACCAACCTAGCTAAAGTGCTGGCAACTGGACAGAGGGTCCAAGACCTCTGCCCCGCATCTGTGGCAGTTCTGGAGGCCCAGGGTGAGGAGGTGGTGGTCACTCCTGAGCAGCAGATCAGGACCCAAGCAGAGAATGCAATCTGCACTTTACAACTGCAGCTTGAGCTGATATTGGTGAATGGGACTTCAGTCTCCACTTGTATACCCCAGGGATGCTGGGTGGTCGGCCCAGATCCCCAACAGCATGATGGAGTGAGCCCAGTCACCCTGTCTTCTCTCCAGAGGCTGAAAAGAATCCAGGGAGAAGGGCCAGTCCAGGCCTCTCCCCAGCGGCGGATATGTTCTCTGAGAGAGGCAGAGGTTGGCTGGGTAAGTAATACTCTGTTTGGAACAATTTTTTTGGGGTACTGTGTGGATACCAGCATTAGAGGACTGGAACCACTGACTAACTTCGGAGTCAACCCGTCTGGGGTCTCCTCCTGTGTTAGTCTCCTGCCGAAAGGGGAGATGTGTGACAGACCTAGCTGGGACACAGGCTTTTGGAGAGGACTAAATGTGAGCCTCTTGCCAACCGATTATGGGCCCTGGATTTTAAGGGGCACAGGGTGAAGGAGAACCCCACTATTATCTGTGCTAGTCAGATTCAATTGCAGGGGGGTTAATTAGCACATACAACAATAGGTGAAATACTCTTTAGAATCTGTGTCAAGACAGACTAGCCTCATTTGCATTATACAAGACAACAGACAGGTGGCTGGAGTTGATGATATTAGCATTTAACATGTGTGAAGCTCGGTGACAACAAGTCTGACCTGTAGTGAAATCCAGATTGGCACAGAGTCACATCGGCTGCTTAAAGGGATTAGTTAATTAGTTTATGTTAATTTGTTACAGGTGTATTGTTAGAGTAATATGAGCAGGAGGGGGGATTTCCCTCTTCTACTTTATTATAAATACTGTCATTTTGGTTCTAATAAAAACAGTCCATTCTAGCACTAAGCAAGTCTTGTCTCGTTTGGTGCTTGGGAGCGGTTGGAATAGCTGAGATCTATATTCAGACTGGGAGGAAGTGGGATATGACGAACGCACTCAAGAGGAGTGTAGGGATGTTTCGTCACAACCGGTATACGTGTCTATTTTGGACAAGGTACGGACAAGTCCTGTGGGATCCATGCCTGGTTCATTTTAATGAACGTGAGCTTGTCCACATTGGCTCTGGACAGGCGGCTGCGCTTGTCTGTGATAACGCCCCCCTGCCGTGCTAAATAGACGTTCAGATAATACACTGGCTGCAGGGCAGGCCAGCACCTCCAAGGCGTAAAGGGCAAGCTCAGGCCATGTGCCCAATTTGGAGACCCAGAAGTTGAAGGGGGCAGACCCGTCATTCAGTACGTGTAGGCGTGTGCACACATACTGCTCCACCATGTTGGTGAAATGCTGCCTCCTGTTAAGACGTTCCATCTCAGCTGGTGGTGCTGGTTGTTGTGGCATGCTGACAAAGCTTTTCCACATTTCGGCCATGCTAACCCTGCCTTCCGAGGTGCTGGCGGTGCCCCGGCTGCGTTGGCGACCTCTTCCTCCTCCTCTGCCTTCGCCTTGTGCTTCCACCGTACCCCCACTGTCAAGTGGGAATGCCACCAGCAGCGCATCTACCAGCGTGCGCTTGTACTCGCGCATCTTACGATCACGCTCCAGTGAGGTAATTAAGGACGGCATGTTGTCCTTGTAACGGGGATCCAGCAGGGTGGCCACTCAGTAATCAGCACCAGTTAAAATGTGGGAAACTCGTGGTCATTGCGGAGACACTGAAGCATGTAATCGCTCATGTGTGCCAAGCTGCCCAGAGGCAACGAAAAGCTGTCCTCTGTGGGTGGTGTGGTGAAGGTGTTATGCTGATAGGATGAGGAGGCGGTAGAGGATGAGGAGGCGGAGTAGGAGGAGTTAGCAACAAGAGGCAAACTGAAGCACCCTGCAATCCTCGTGGTGGAAGGACATGCGCCAAACTGCTATCCGCCTCAGGCCCAGTCGACACTACATTTACCCAGTGTGCTGTTAGGGAGATATAAAGTCCCTGACCGTGCTTACTGGTCCACGCATCCGTAGTTAGGTGGACCTTGCCACAGATGGCGTTGCGCAGTGCACACCTGATTTTGTCCCCCACTTGGTTGTGCAGGGAAGGGATAGCTCGCCTGGAAAAGTAGTGGCGGCTGGGCACAACGTACTGTAGGACAGCCAATGACATCAGCCTTTTAAAACTCTGCGTCTCCACCAGACGGAATGACAGCATTTCAAAGGCGAGGAATTTTGAAATGCTGGCATTCAGGGCCAGGGATCGCGGGTGGCTAGGGGGGTACTTCCTCTTCCGCTCCAGTGTTTGGGAGATAGAGAGCTGAACGCTTCCATGGGACATTGTGGAGATGGTTGGTGACCCAGGTGGTAGTGTTGCTGGCAGATCCTCTGTTTGCGGGTTGGCAGGTGCCACTGTCACTACAGAGGTGGATGAAGAGGCCGAGACTGCAGCAGAAGAGGAAGCAGGATGAGCCAGAGACCTTTCTTGGTTTTTGAGGTGTCTACTCCACTGCATTTCGTGCTTTGCACTTAGATGCCTGGTCATGCAGGTTGTGCTCAGGTTGAGAGCGTTTATGCCTCGCTTCAGGCTCTGATCGCACAGCGTGCAAACCACATGTGTCTTGTCATCAGCACATTGTCTGAAGAACTGCCACGCTAGGGAACTCCTTGGACCTGGCTTTGGTGTGCTCGGTCCCTTTCTGCGTTGGACAGTAGCAGACGTACTGTCTAGGGGATGGACGCTCCGCTTTTGCACCCTGCTCCCTCTTCTGCTGTGCTGGTGGCTCTGTGCGACCACCGCCTCTTCCTCCGAACTACACTGGTCACCTGCATGACGTTGATTCCATGTGGGGTCAAGGACCTCATCGTCCTCCACATCATCTTCCACCCAGTCTTCACCCCTGCCCTCCTTGTTGGTCTGCACAATGGCGAAAGCAGCAGCAGTTGGCACTTGTGTTTCGTCATCATCTGAGATGTGCTGCGATGGTCCTCCCATGTACTCATCATGAAACATAAGTGGTTGGGCATTTGTGCACACAATCTCTTCCACTTCTGTGGCAGGGCTAGGTGGATGGCCCTGGGAAACCCTGCTAAGAGAGTCATCAAAAAGCAGAAGAGACTGCTGCATGATTTGGGGCTCAGACTGATTGGCTGATTTGCAAGGGGGTGAGGTGAAAGACTGATGGACATCGGCTGCAGGTGCCAACTCTGAACTTTCATCAGGAGACTGGGTGGGAGACAAGGTGAAGGAACCGGAGGCGCTGTCAGCAACCCAATCTACTATCGCCTGTACTTGTCCTGCTGCAGGCTCTGTCGCCTACTCGCACCTGAGGAAGGTGTTTCACTTGTGCGTGTAGCTGGCACAGATCGACCACGTCCTCTCCCTGCAATAGGAGCTCCACCAGCAGCACCACGACCGGGGCCATGTCCCTTTTTTGACGATCTCCTCATATTTTCAAAATGTATGATCTTGCCCTAAATGGGTGTTTTTGCAATAGCAGAATACATCCAGAGTATGTAAAGCGTGTATTTAAAAAACTGCAAAAGTGCAGAAAATGCTATGGAAAAAAAAAAAATCACTCCAATTTTTTTGGGATAGCACAATGAAGAAATATAGATCGATTGA